>OY992881.1:97780010-97883199 GCA_963921405.1 Cepaea hortensis | reverse complement strand
TCCTAGCAAAATTGTAGAAACACGTGTCTATCTAACATTCTCCAGATTGCAACATTACAGAAAGAATGAAAGCTCTCAAATTATTCATACAGGTCTCAAGATTACTGAACGGACTATGTCGTCCAATTATATATCTTTAGCGGTTCAAGCAGTTCTAACATACTAATTCTAAATTTACTTATTTTCTAACAGTCGCTGGGTCTCTTCCTCGACGAAGCCTCGACGAATTTATGTTCTGATCATGTGTTTCCAACAGGATTAGCTGGCTCGACATAACATGCTAACCACAGGCACGAACAAACAATGCAATGCTTTAGAAACGGCGGTTCATTGGTATATAATAGTAAAACATACTTTAATCACAAAACCAGCGTAATTCCCCGTGCTAGTTCACAGTGTCGCCATCTTCAGAGCTCATCATCTTGCTAACTCTGATTTCGAGTTAACAATGAAGTATTATTTCACCGAACAGCTCTTGCTGGGCCGCCACAGTGTCCCTACAACGCAGATACATGTGTCATAGTGATGCTATTAAACAATGCCCTTAAAACATCTGCGGTGGAAACTGACATATTGTGACATAACAAGACACATGAGACACACACGTTGTCAAATAATATAAATCAGTCTATAAATTTCAATTAAATGATGACCAACATCTTGGCCGTTAATAAGGAAGCCCACTACATAGACATTCTCAAATATATTAGTCGTGCGAAACAGGTAATGACGTTCCATATCTGAACAGGACACATCAAATTAGCTAATCTTTCACGAACGTCCAGTGTGCCGAAGATATTGCAACCCCGTCTCTTCACTTCCTGAAGCTTTAACTCTCTGAGCCCAGTGATCGGTGGTTCCCAACTTCCATACACAGCATACACAATTTAGTTAATGCTCCAGCATTAGAAATTCGTTTACAATTCGAAGTTTGTAACGTAACGTTTAAACCTAACAAACGACATTTCAATGAATTGCTAAAGAAGTTCTACTTGTCAAAGCGTGGTGCAATGTCTTAAAACTGCATTATACATCTACAGATGAAATAACGTAAATTTGTCCACGCCGACTCCGGCTAAAATCTTTCTAAGTTAGAAAGGCAAGGCAATCCTGGCCGTGGCGATGCATTTATATATGCACATTGTTCAGTATATTCGGCACAGGCATCTTTCATTAGACATCTAATGGAAATCAGACTATGAATAAGCAGCAGTATTTCAATTGTACGTTTACAATTGTACAAACTTGTTGTCATGGCAAGGCATTGTGTTCGACTTGATGCCTCCTAGAGATCGCAAGATTACGAGAAGCATGATCGTTCCTACCAGAAGGTACAGCAACTGATGATGATGTTTGCAAACTGAAGCTTAATTCAAATAGAAAGAAGCGTAGCAACGTGTTATATGATTGTCTTTAGAATGTCTTTCATACAGCACACCTGTATTTTGTCCAAAGGTTATTTTTGTAGGTATGTAATTTACTTTAAATATCAAGACTTCATCTTGAAAATTATATGTTATATAATTTTCTAATGACTTGCCAGACGTTGTTCCATATATTTCACAGCTTACTTAAATATTACAAGCGTACCAGATAATATTTGTTGTTATATATTTTCTGTCACGGAATATCTACTTTTATTCTTGACTAGTGTGTGTAGACAAATACATGTGAAATTATGTTTAATGCTACCTTTATTTTATTGATCGGCTAAGTACTGTTTGTCATTTCAAACATCATACGTAGATGCGTACATGATGGCATGCTGTCGACATACAATTTCATACTAAGGTACAATTAAAATGTTGTCATGAAACATATTAATTCTAAGAAGTAAACAGAAGGTGACGCGATTATTGGTTTCAATTGTGATTGCTTCAAACTTCTGTATTTCAAGCTATAGTTTACATAAAGCGTTTACAGTTCGGACAACATAGTATTGTGTTCCTTTCTCCAATCGGAGGACTGCCTGCCATAGCTATTAGCATAGATTCTTAACCAGTCTTTTGCTTTCATGATATTACAGCTATCTTAGAACTCACTGCTCCATACTTTCAACCCCACTGGATGAAATGAATGGTCATCATCATCCTCGATGGACACACAAAATGACACTGAAAGAGGGGTACAACTGGCCACAAATCTCTCTATTCCGTCAGGTTTATAGTTGCCGATTGTTGAAAACAACGTCTGTGCACATCTTAAGAAGTTAAAAATAACACTTAAATTGAGACCCGAGTCTTGCATTCACGATTTAAGCACCATTCCAGTGTGAATGTGTTGCTAGCAAATGCCACCATTGTTTACTAAATCTTATCTTCCCAAAACCTGAAGTCGAATATAGTCAAATAACAAATACTGGTGTTGTGTGTGAAGTGTTAAGCCTTCACATGTTCTAGGCCGTGTTATTTGAGGTATTGTAGCCAGATCGTTCTTATATACCGCTGTTCCTTAAAACAAAGACATTTCCCAGACAATTATGAAAAACAATGTATCTGGCGCCAATCTCTGCGAATCCAGAGTCAATCCCAGAGTCGTAGTGATCTCACAACATTAATCTGCCACTTTTGGGGATCGAACCTGGATCACTTTCTTAGCAAGCTAACGTACTAACCACTATGTCACCCAGACTACTTAAAACTTAACGTCGTAAACGCGTTGAAACCCAATTACTCAGTGAGAAATTACTGGAAATTAAAGCGGCAATGTACGCTGATGACCTGGTTTTGTGGAACGCAAATAAACATGCATCAGTGGCCACCATAATGCTACAGAGAGCTGTAGATACATTTGTTGCATGGGCGGATAGATGATGTGTCAGCATAAACACTGACAAGTGCAGCATCACTCTATTTACCCTTTCTCCGAAACAAAAGGCAGGGAGCATTCAGATAAATGGAACACCCCTAAGAGAAGATAAGGAACCAACATACCTTGGTGTAACATTCAACGACAAGCTGACATGGAAAAAACACATAAAAAAATCAGTAGCAAAAGCCAGAAGGAAAATTGCCATCCTGAGAAAGCTAACTGGAACAACGTGGGGAGCCGGTGGGAAAATACTTAGCAAAGTTTATCAACAGAGCATACGACCACACTTGGGATACGGGTCAACTGCGTGGTGTTCAGCATCAAAAACTACATTGCAGGAGCTGGACAAGGTGCAAAATCAAGCTCTTAGAGTCATCACAGGAGGGATGAGATCAACCCCTATAGTAGCAATGGAGAAAATGGGGAGGACACAAGCTTTAAGAGAACGCAGAGATACAAAAACACTAGTACAAGCAGAAAAGTTTCTCAGCTTGCCAGGCCACCCTATGAAGAACCGATTTGAAAAAAACTTAGCTATGGGGCGGTTGAAAAGAAGTAGTTTCATCCACCAGGCTAAACAACTCTGCAGAGAAACCATCGATCTTCCCACTGTTGGTATCCCCCTGACAACTATTCCAGAGCGAACCCCGTGGAAAGATGAACATAGAATATCGCTACAAATCCAGTCAAAAGTGAGAGGAATATTTGACAAGGAAGAACAGAACAGTGTACAGCGCAGAAAAGCCACTCTCAGCTTCCTTGATGACGAATACCCACAGGACCTCTAGATCCGAGTCTACACAGATGGGTCAGCACAAAATGCTGTTCGAAATGGAGTAGCGGGAGTGTACATAGAATACCCAAATAATACTAGAGACACGGCCAGAATTCCAACAGGAAAGTACTGCCATAACTATGATGCTGAAATTGAGGCAATCAAGATAGCCACAGAGAAATTACAAAATACCAGCCATGGTACACAACCTGCGGTGATATTGACAGATGCAAAATCCGTAATAGAGGCGCTCCTGTCTGGGAAATTGCCAGTTCTGAGGACACTACTTTCTGAATTTAGCAGTCAGTGTAAGGTCACCATGCAGTGGATACCATCCCACTGTGAAGTCCCCGGATACGACAAAGCTGATCGATTGGCTAAGGAAGGAGCAAAAGAAGAACAACATACCACCAAAAGAAAAGAATGATCAAATCAATCAGAAGGCCACCAAACCTTACTCAAGAAGACTACCACGTTATGGACAGACCAGAACAGGTCATTCTTCTGCGCCTCAGAACAGGACACAATAGATTACGCAACCACATGTATACAAAATTCAAGATTGGTGACTCAGCCATGTGCACAAGTGGTTTGGCGTCGCAGACAGCAGAGCACACACTCCAAGATTGCCCAAACTACAACATACCCAGGCGAACCTTCTGGCCTAGAGAGACAACAGTGGAAGATAAACTCTATGGACCGCTGAATGAACTAAAAAAGAATGTTAGATTCATACAAGAGACAACATTGCAGTTATAAACATATTTCAGGCGAACGAAAGAAGAAGAGGAAAGAAGAAGAAGAAGAAGAAGAAGAACTTGAAATTATTGAGTTTGTTAACCAAAACTGAAACGGATAGCGGGCACTCGAAGAGATAGGGTTAAGGTTTTACACCGTAACAGGGGAAAACCATTTACGTAAGCATACTTAAAATTAGATTTCATTGAGGTCCCAGTGAGGTTTATTAGTGTTTTACTGGACTGATCAGTACCTACAGCTTGTGTCATTTACTAAGGAGACAGAGCATCAATGACTTAGACAGAGCATCAATGACTTAGCTCTGAATGTTATGAAATGGATTATGTTTTGGACATTTAACGCTTTATCTTTTCTGTGTGTTTCTAAGCAATTTCCTTTAGTTGAATGTAGCTTTTGGTTTTAACCCATGTTTTTAGACAGGTGCAGACGCAAGTGTCTCGTATGTAGAAAGTCAGATTAAACAAAGATGACTACACAAGATAATTCAAGCCAATCAGAAAAATCAATTGTTATCTTAAATATAATGATAGACCATGACAGTCCTATAAGTCTTGAAGTGACAGTGATTATCCAATGGATTTTCTTTGCAGTTGTGTGTCAAGTAATTAGCATTGTTGGTATTGGAGCCAACGTCATTAATATTGTCTGCTTCGTCAAACAGGGTTTCAAAGACCCCGTCAACGTTAGTCTTTTAGGTAACGTATACATTATTTATTTTTATCGAGGAGTATATTAACATGTATATACATTACTTCGCTAATACTATATTATTATAAATAGATTGGGTTAATGCCCTACATTAGAATACTCTACACATACTACGTAATATTCACCGCAGGCACTATCCTGCCACAGAAATGACTTTCTCACGCAGCGTGCTGTATGGGGAACCTAGGTAGCACCAAAAATAACATTACCACATAGCAAAGACAACAAAGAAAATAAAACACCAAAAAACAAAACAAAAATAACATTTAGTGATAAATTAATGTGAACTGAAAACGCTGGAAAATCATCAGAAATAACAGGCACGGCTGAGCTCGCACAATACATAAACAGACAACAATTGCGATACTAACTTCTGAAGAAATAATACTGGTGTACATAAATGTGTAGTCTAAGAATAGCAAAAACAATTAAATCTAGTATAACTTGATATAAATACTTACATAAGTGTCGCGGAAATTCTTGGAGTGTCGACCGATGAAAGACTGTCGCGCCATTCGTCTACAGGCGGCAGCCATCCTTTGAAGTTAGAGACAGACTGTCCTGGTGAAAGTCGGCAAGATCTTTTGTTGTGGGGGAAACAGTTCTCCAGATTACAGGCTGGCAAGACTTTTTAGAGTACCGGGACAATTCCCCAGATGAAAGCGGGACAGCCAGCCAGTTGTTAACATCAAGTCGGAAAAGGAGAGAAAAAAAATAGTTTATTGACGCCTAGTGTCTAGTCAGATTTGTGACGTCATTCAGACACTGTATTAAAACAGTCTGGATAAACAACTTTGGCGCGCGTCGACCAAATGTTGTGAGACAACAAGGACGTGTGTGCTATTCCTGGTTTGAATAGGGAGAGAGACTACAGTGTCTCATGTTGATTTACGTCGGCGGACATTTATCCATTGTGTTATTTAGTAGTCTCGATTTCATACAGGAATAAATATATGGTATTTAATTAAATAGACCCAAATTATATTATTCTTAGGAATCGAGTGTAGTAATGTGCGTTGGGAGAACGTATTATAAGAGCGTCGGTAGTAGTTGGCTATCGCGTTGCTTAAACTAGTCAGTGTGAGATATCAATTAACTCAGTGAGTTAAGGACAATGTAGCGGGATGATATTTAGGGAGATTGAGAATGGTTGGGGGGATAAAGGAAAAGTCAGATGGTAGGATCTTCCAGTAGGGTATCTACTGGGTTTCTGCACTTTTTCTTTAGTCTTTCATTGTCTTACCATGACTCAGACCGATGTGATGAGCTCCTCTGCCTTATGACAGAGTTAAGGTATCTGTTATATATCTGAGTGCGGCCGTTGGCCTACACTCACCTAATAAAGGTTGGAATCGGGTTGCTCTCACCAGGTGTGTTCTCTCTTTAACAGGTTCCACTATGTTTTACAAAAAGCTAGCAGAAAAGTCATAGAAGAAAAGTCATGGCTCGATCATTGAAGGCAGTTTTTACTCAGCGGCTTTTGCACTGGGCCCATAACCCAGAGGGTCTGCAAGAATCTGGCCTCTGCTGAGGGGGAACCTATGATCATATAAGAGTGATTCCTCAGTGGTAGTTCTCATTATAGTAGTGTGAAAATACTTAACATACCACCAGTAACAGGAACAATAGTAGTTATATAGAGAACTTGAAAATTAACATTGTATTTTCGAAATGGGGAATTCCGGTGAGACATTAACCAATAACATTGAGTTTCCCAAATGGTGATTTCCTATGAGGAATTAACTACTAACATTTTTGTTTCAACGTGACAGTAAACATTATTTTACTATACAAGGATTATCTGATCACAGAACTTTTAGGTACATATTAGTTACACTGTGTGTATCAGATTCATGGTCAGTATTGGACTATATCCACTATTGGTGACCAGGCATCCGCACTATCCAAGAACCATTGGAGGAAGTCGACACTTGGCCGGAGAGACTCATCATTTGGTGAGGTCTTCTGTAATTGATCTATGGTGCTGTTGTGTGGCCGGTACTGTGATGAAGCAGACTTTGCTCCTGAGCTGTTCGGTCTGATTCTGCATACACACTAGATTATACCACAGACATTCTACATATACACTTTGCACATACCTGACACTTTTCTTTATTAAATTAATTTGCCATTTTGTTAGAAGCTAGTGTTGTGTGGTATGTTTTGGAAAAGAATGAGAGGGGGGGGGGCATGGTCCAGTGGTAAGAGAGAGAGAGAGAGAGAGAGAGAGAGAGAGAGAGAGAGAGAGAGAGAGAGAGAGAGAGAGAGAGAGATAGAGAGATCCAAAGACTGACGGGGTGTTGTGGACAGAAATCCAGAAGATCCTCAAGATAATGAGATGGGGTTAAAAGAATGTGGGTGTTTATTCCCCTCACCCCAGGGACGACACTTATTACGACAAGAAGTCAACGCATAAGGAAACTAACACGAATATAGCCACTGCAATCTTTAATACCACTACCTTGGGGCAATGGGTAAGGCGCTTGCTTGTCGGCCCGGAGATATGTCTTTGAATCCTCTTCGAGGTGGAGTTTTAAAAACTTAACGTGGACTCTAAGGGCCACCAAGCCTAAATTGGTTACCAGTAAATTTCGCGGGAAGTAAACGAGGTATGCATGCTATTGACATCAGCTTTTGACATCACCCAGTGAGTGCCCATGCTTCTATAAAATAGGGATCTAGCAGCATATAACTGCACCCGTGTGTTACCGAAACCATTACGGGAACAGAACAACAATATCACCGTAATCTGCCATGCGTGTCGAAGGGAAAAAAAATAAGTGGGGGGGGGGCGGTGTTAGGCAGGCTACGCATTTGCCTTCTCCGTGGCAATGAGGTTACCAACGCGGGTCGTAATCACGCATAACGCAATTGAAACACTGCTGTGGGCGTTTTGGCAGCAGACCGCATTTGGTGTTTTTTTTTTTTTTAAATGTTGTGAGTGCTGGTCATTCAGAAAGCAATGGCAAACTACTGAAAATAAACTTGGCCAGGAATCACGAACAGCCAAAAACTGCTAGGGTTAACTGCTACGTCCTGTAAAAGAATTGCAACTAACTCCATCGAAAGAAACCTTTAGCTGCAAAATCCAGCCAGCCACGAACAAGACTTAAGGTCAGAAAATTATAATATAGAAGCCAACCAATGCGAAGGAGAGTCGTCTTTATGAAGTATGTTACCAATAGGAGAAAGCTGCAAGGAGTTTGTATGGATGTCGTACCTCCTTACACTTTCACCTCCAGAAATGTCACTTGTACTCTTAAACGTCTGTATCTTTAGTGAGTACTAGTATGCAATGTAGAAGAAATAGAGCATTTTATGATATGTAATTTAAGATTATGCGGCAGTAGTTGAAAGGAAAGCGACAAGAATCTTTCTAAACATAGGTGGACCAGTGCTGCTCTCAGGCTATACTTATGAACAGGTAAATCACATAGCGAAATTGGCTCTAAATATATTTTAAGAAAAAGAGTTTTGAGGTGCTACATAGAGCTGAACTTTTACATGGATGTGAAGAGTGGACAATGAGCAGTCAAGCTGAAAATAAAAAAAAAAACATTTGACGGCTGTGGAAATGAGCTTTCTGAGTAGAATGCAAAGAATGCCATGGACAGGCAGAAATACCAATGACAAATTCTTACAGGAAAGAAATGAAAATCGTAAACTGATTAAGATAAATTAGACGTTGACAGCCAACCTGTTTTGGGCATACTATGAGAAGAAATAAATTGGAGAACTTGATCACAAATGGCAAGATCGAGTAAAAGAGAACAAGGGGAAGACAGAGAAGGAAATACCTGAATGCTTGGCCACGTGGCATAGTCGAGACAAGAACATTGCGCTGATCCACGACTCTTGTGATCCAATGAAGTGGCAAATCATAATTGCCCACGCTTATCGGCATGTCACATGATGGACGAATGGATATTTTAAGTGGCGGAGAAAACAATAACACAATTAAAACAGCAACATTTTAAACGACACAGTCAAAATAAGGATGTATGTTATTATGTGATAACCAACAATCAATGATAAGAATGCACTGGTAGAATGGAATTGTACGTTCAAGACGAAAGTATTACAAAGCCAACGGGTGACATAAATGCCACGCGAATAAACGTGGACTTGGGTTAATAGACGAGGATGAGTATTTTTCTCTGACTGCTTGCGCAAAAAAACAGTATTTTAGTTTATTTATTTTTGTTTTGTTTTGTTACACGGGGAATTCCCCCCCCCCCCCCAGTATAAACGAATACTTAAAACACAGTCTGCAACAGTTGGCAAGGAATACAGTTTAACGATTATACATGCATTAACAAGAAATACTGATCATCTTTGGATTGTTTTTTGTTTTGTTTGCATATACTTTACAGGACATCGCTGTCGACATCAGCATCTTTGAGCTGATTGTTGATTTCTTGGCAAGATTACGCTCAGTAGTTTGCCCATGCTTTCTGAGCGACCGGCTCACATACTCCGTAAGTTAACGACGAGGCGAGAACCGCCATCTATTCTCGCGCACGTCACGTTACTCACGAGAATATACGGGATTACGGAGAAAGTCGCTAACCCCTAGGCCAGGGAGATATATCTTTTGATAAATAATTGTCCGTTCATTGGACAGTAATAAACATTATTATTATGTAGAGAGAATCTGCAACAATTAGTAGACGCGGTTGTTGTACACAGTGAGCAGCTGGGGTTGGAATTAAATTGTAAGAAGACACTGGTTATGGTCGTCATTAGGAAGAACGAAGTACCACAATGTAATATACAAGTAAATGGGAATATTCTTCAACAAGTGAATCGGTACAATTATCTCGGAATAGTTATAACATCTGATGGGAGATGCCTTGAAGAGATTAGAACAAGAATCGCCATGGCGAAAGTAGCCTTTAGCAAGATGAAATACATTCTGACCAATAAAAAGATGTCAATTGAAACGAGAAAAAGAGTGTTGAGGGGATACATAGAGCCTGTTCTTTTGTATGGATGTGAAACTTGGACAATGTGCAGTCAAGCTGAAAAACATCTGGTGGTTGCAGAAATGTGGTTTCTGAGGAAAATGCAAAGAATACCATGGACAGACAGAAAAACCAATGACCAAGTACTACAGGAGACAAATGAAAATCGTAAACTGATTAGAGAAATTAGACGAAGACAGTCACATTTTTTTGGACATGTTATGAGAAGAAATGGATTGGAGAACTTATTGACAACTGGCAAGATCGAGGGGAACAGACCAAGAGGAAGAGCGAGAGGAAAATACCTGGATGTCTTGGCCACATGGCATGGACGAGACAGGAACACTGAGCTGATCCACGACACCGGTGATCGGAGTGAAATGGCGAGTCATGACCGGGTACGCTTTCCGGCATGGCACATGATTGATTGATTGAACGGATGATATTAACAAACAACAAATGGATAAACAAATAGGCGTCTAACCAAATATATCTAGCACTAATCAGTCAGTCACATAATAATAGAGGATTGCGTTGAACTGAATTCGTTACTCTATCTTATATATAACGAGGCCTTTGACAACGAACTACGTGATTCCATAGAAAATCATGAACGTAATAAAGGCATAGTTCAATATCGTTGAAAATTAATTGGTGCAATTGAAATAATAACAGGATTAAGACTGTCACCTTCATTATCTTACTGACTAAGTACTGGTTTATAAAAACAAAAAAAAAATACACTCTTCAAATAGTCATACAAGACCGTATGTGTTATTCCATGTTTCCAGACAGTATATACCTAAGGCATCTTTTTTTTAAAGGATCTATTTTTCGTTTTGATTTGCCAGGTTCATCAACACTAGCGATGTTCGTCCGTCATGAATAACGAGGACCATTCATTCATTGCATCTTTAGATGAAGAACGAATGACTTGCGCTTTAGATTTGATTATAGTGAGGATGTGGTCGCGGAACACCTTCGTCCTCACTCTCTCGTCTGTGTCCATCTGGATCCAGTGGTGAGCATGGCAAGACGACTGGAAGGTGGACACAGATGCAGTGGACGATAGGCTGCCACGGCCAGTTATCCCTGTATATATTGGCTCTCGAGAGCCTCGTGCAAACGGCCCTTCCCTCAGTTCCTTTAATTTTCAGTTTTAAGACAAGCGTAGCGACAGGTGAATGAACGTACGATTACTGATAGGATCAACCAGATATGCATCGCCGAGACTGACTGACCGTCAGGACGGCCACATACACATGCTAGTGAGAAACTGCCCACAGAAGATATTACTCGTCTAAGTTGCGAACAAATCTCCCTATTTACGGTAAACACTAGCAGACACAAGCAGATAACATTGATGCTTCTGCTGTAGTTATTAATAATAATAATGTCATACTCGTGTGTTGTAGTGTTGGCATCCTAACATTACAATCCACATGTGGGTACGGTGAGCAGCCATAATTGCCAGTCAAATTGTAAGGTACGCTTGAGTTTAAAGTGTAGACACTTACTTCATAAAAATGGATACCATATTTACTGGACTAGAAAACAATGGTGCTAGAACGGGCGACGAATCTACGCAAATAAGGCAACGGGACATGTGTAGCTCGAGTTCTTTAGACACGGCAAGCCGTCGCAAAAGATTTACCAGGTGCGAAAGATTAAGGGTAACATGTGCGCTCATAATTCGAAGAGAACACCAGAGTCCAAAAACTGCGACATATTGTCGAACATGTATGTTTACATAGAGGTCAGAGTGGCCTGTGAACGAAGGCAGCAGTGACACGGTTCTTTATGAATAACCATATTGTCAACACTCCAACACCAACTGTAAATCTGGATTCAGAGACGGTGGAAAGAACGCAGACAATGAACTACCTGGGGATAAGTTGTGATCGAACTCTTGCTTATCATGAGCACATAGACAGGATGATAACAAAAGCAAGCGAGGTTTGGCTGCGATGGGGGTGATGGCGGCGGCAAACTGTGAGCAGCGCATCTATATCTCCTTTACGAGGGTCTGGTCCTTTCTGTTTTGGGGTATGTGACGGCGAACCTGACTATCAGCCGTATGCAGATGGAATGGATAGGAAAGGATACAAAACGAAGCTATGCGTATTATTCTTGGATGTACAAGAGATACAGAATGCAGGGCGATGCGTTACCATCTTGATTTTCCAACCATGAAGGGCGAGATACAAATTTGCAGAACACTTGCTTACCTCAGAGTCAATGCAAACATACAACTTCCGCTGCGCCGTGAAATTAAAAGGGTAAAGGGCAGCCGGTTAAAAAGAGGAAAGTCATGGATGGGTAAAGCCGATGAAATTCTTCAACATGTGTGTTCACTTGAGGACTTAGAACCTGGCGAGGAGTGGGTACGAATGCCAACATATGTACGTACCTCCTTTTTTCAATTTGCATCCAACTATACCGAAAATGCAGACAAGAAAATATGGCTACAGTGGAGGAGGAAGTACAGGCTTTGATCTTCGAAAATTCTTTGGAGGGCGATGCTGTCATTTACACAGATGGATCGGTCGTTCGATGAGTGAGAAGTTCAAGGGCTTTTACGGCTCAAGCCTGATGGAGAATTGTGAATGAAGATTCTGGTGCTTTTGCTTTGACCACAAGTAGCCTGACTATGGAAGTCATGGCTGTAAGTAATGCAATGTCATGGCTCGAGACACAGACATTCACTAAGGCATGTTTCCTTATTGACTCAATGAGATAGGGTGGATCCGAGCAAAGTTGCTGCTGTCTCTGGAACGGACTTGGTTGGTAAAGATTAATTTATTTTCGTGCCAGGGCATAAGGTATACGAGGAAATGAGCTGGCTGATAAGCTTGCAGGCATGGCTACCGTGGAAGGCGGACGAGCATGGACCAGGCTGACATTCTGAATGCTCTACGAGAAGTAATGCGTTTGCGAGAACCAAGTGATGACAGTGAATCTACACCCATATTCAGACAGCGAGAACAGCAAATTAAAAGAGAAATGACCGAACAAGAACACTACGCGGGAAGCCAAAGAAAATTAATCAACCATCACAGAACTGGTGTCGTCAGTTGCTACACGCCGCGAGATTTACTGAGGATGGGATCCGAGCACTTATGGACCGAATGGTTCGATGTGCAATGAGGGTGACATGTCGACTAACTAACTAACTAACTAACTAACTAACTAACTAACTAACTAACTAACTAACTAACTGACTAACTAACTAAATAACTAACGTGTCCTACATTTTAACAGCGATAGCTTTCAAATTGCATATGTACTGATGACGGAATAGTTGGACGTTGTTGTTGATTTCTAGTTAATAAAGCAATGGTAAACGGCTGAGTGTAAAATTGCCTAGACCTGGGGTTTATTGCAACATCCTGCAAAGGAAATGCAACATTACAAAAAATACCCCAACGATGTTAGTACGTTAGAGTATTCGATACTGAGCTACACTGATAATGGCGTGAGCTCTGTCGTATGCCTGCACTTGTCGTCCGTCAAAAAAGGAACACACTGGTCATATATCTCTCAGTGCATTCAGGACTAAGCATCACATACCGTAGAAGGATCCTGCTTCGAGATATGTTATTGTTTTTATTATGATGTCAATAAAGCATATGCGTTCTTAATCTAAAGGTTTGGCAATATCTGACATGGGCTGCCTGTTAACGCTCTTCTGGACCAATATATGTAACACACCACCGTTCATTGATGCAGATCTCCCATTTGACACGGTTGAGCTTCAGCATTTGACAGCGGGGATGCCACATACCACATTTGCTAGAGTCACCGCTTGGATCACAGCATTCATCACATTTGAAAGGTGTTTATGTATAGCGGCACCATTAAAGGTACTTGCTTACATGTCACGTATGTTTGTTAACGAGTGTTCACTTCTTTCTTCTCTCAAGTTGCGTGTCCCGTTCTCTGTGTTTGTTTATTTATGTTTAAGAATCGATTGCTTGGACTGATATATATATATATATATATATATATACACGAATGAGACAGCCGTCCAAGAAACAAATGGCAGTCGTAAATTGATTAGATGAATTAGATGTGGAAAGACAAGATCTTTGCGCACTATTTGGGGAGAAAAGAACTTGAAAACGGAGTGACTTCAGACACACGTATTATTCCAAGAGCAAGGTAAGCAATCTTAGAAACATACCAGGACGGCATGACTACATGAAATAATCGGTTGAATAATATAGACTTGATCCATGACCCTGGTAATCGTGTAGCATTGGCGAATTTTGATCCGCCGCTCTTATATGCATATCACACGATGATCACGATAATGGTGAATGCTAAAACACTGTGACAGAATTGGAAGATTGACAAATGACCACATTTTGAAAAATAGTGTATAATTAAAGAGATTCCGGAGCTCCAGATGCTGCTGATGGTGTCGTAAATTAATTAAAATAAGACCTTACTCTAAAAGTTGAGTTGAGTTGAGTTAATAACCGACATTACTGCAGTCAGGACATTCCCATACGTGCTCCGTCCCCTCGTTCAACAGCCAGCGAAGAGTCATACTACTAATCGTTCCCACAGCTATCTGATTAAACGTTCTCCTGGTCATCCCTCTCAGTTTTGAGATTCTTCCAGAACCCCCGCCGATCCCCGCAATCTCATTCTTTCCACATATGGGTTCTCAATCTGTTCCTCCGACTTCTCCACCTGATCCCACAAGCGCACGACAACCTTCCCCTTGTCTATAGGTAAACTACCACCAAGAGGTGCATTCCCTGCTAGCCTATCAGCCTGTTCATTCCCCGGTACCCCCGCATGGCCAGGGCAAAATATCCATACAATTCTCACAATCTGTGACCTCTGAAGCGACGAGAGCCATTCCACACGAAACATTCCTTTCTCCGCCTTACTAAGCATACTCTTTGAATCCGTAAATAATACAACGTGTGTTGCAGTAGTCTCCTTTAGCCACCTGAATGCGCTGATACTGCCTCCACCTCCATTCTCATGCTGGAGTTCGTAGTCTCATATGCCAGACTCTCCTTTTTCAAGACTCGTCCATTAGCCTTTGCAATAAAGTCCCAGCCACTACATCTGTTTCTCACGACTGACCCATCGGTGTAGATGACAATGCCACCTTGATGTTTGGTGCTCTGGATCAGCTGTTGCACTTCAAACTCAGTGCGGCCCGCTGCCCCTTCTCTGCACTCACGACCCAGTGTTATTATTACATTGTACCAGTCCGTCATGTCTTCCGGAACTTCAACCCAGTCTCTTTCACGATTGATGGTCTCTAGAGCACACGCGTGACTTATAGAAAGTTCTGCCTGTGCCAACCACGACCTGCCTCGTCCTTACTCTAAAAATATTATATTAACTATCATAAAAATGTTTTGCATATCCTTTACAGGACATCGCTGTCAACATCAGCATCTTTCAGTTGTATGTTGATTTCTTGGCAAGATTACGCTCAGTAGTTTGCCATTGCTTTCTGAGCGGCCGGCTCAGTTATCCCGCAAGTCACCAGCGGGGGTCGAACCGCTCCCAGCTCTCGCCCTGCTACGAGACTCTGCGTGATAAACGGGATTACGGAGAAAGTGTTGTAACCCTTCGGCCAGAGAGACCGAACTATCATAAGACCATCGATTTAACATGACAACGTCAATTAAAATCAAAATTATCTCAAATAATAATGCGAAAAATAGTAATGCAATGTGTGTCCCGCTCTTTGTATTTGTGTATTTATTTTAAAGAACCAAATGGACTGAATGGTTCGATGTGCAATGAGGATGATATGTCGACTAACTAATTAACTAATTGTCTTGGACTAACAGAAACAAACGAATGAGACAGTCTTTCTAGAAACTAATGACAGATTGGGGTCTTGTCGGCTTTCTTTAGTGTAGTAGATATTGGGCTTCTCTGATAACGTCATGGGCGTGACGGACGAGGGTTCGACGCCAGAGTCCGACGTCCGTCAGCAGAGGAAAAGATTGACCATCTATTCCTCAATGGATTTAGGCCTCTAAATGAGCTGACCCTAACACATAACAGACCAAAGCAGGTTTCTGCCCAGGACCATTGAAACAAATGTCATCATGTCAAGTTTAATGATCTAAAGCAATCACAAAGGCAACGTTCCTATAATCCAGTGGTTCTCAACTTTTTTTGGCCCGACCACCGTTTGAGAACCACTGTTATATACTGTACTCATCCGAAGAGAGGAAGTCTCGCCAAAGAGAGTACTAGAGGGCAAAACAACTTCGAAACAGAAGAAGGGTAGTAAAAATAAAATGCTTACAAAACAGTTATACACAGACCTAGCAATGCAGATCAGTGTCGACGCAATGAAGAATATTGCGTGTTTATATTGTGGCAGCATGATAAGTTTAGATCAATAGATACACGACGGGTGATGTGATCAAATTACACAAGGCGACATTACTTCCCAGAACATTCCCATTTCCCCATTTAAGCTGGGTACAACCTCTCGTACGTGGCAGCGAGTAAAATCAAAATAGGCTGAGAAACTGATCCAAATGGAGCTAATTTTAAATAAAAGCTCTATAGCTTTTAATGTCCGAAAGATAGTGCTTACATTTAGTATTACACAGAATATGTTCTATTGTTTGGCAGTGTATCTTACACTGCTAATAAATAATTAGAGCTTGGAGGCTACGGAAATGTGGTTTCTGGGAGGATTGTTGAGAATACCTTTGATTGCTAGGATAACTAACAATTATTGATTTAAAAGAACACAAGAACATAATATATTGTATACGCGCATAATCAGGCGACAAACAGTGTTCTTTGATTATATTATAAAAATTGTTCTATGAGAGAACATAGTGCAAACTGGGAACAACCAGCGTATATCACTGCTGCTGCTTTGTTAAACACAATATGACCGTATCATAATCATGTGTGACATAAAGTAATTGTGTTCTCTGATAGACTGGACCAGTATGGTATTTTTTATTAACGTATTGTGTAAACATTAAATACAATGCTTATGTATGCTTAGGGAACATAACACCGACATATCGGTTTAGAAGCCAGTCACAGAAGATTTTGAAGGTGACCGCTTTGAGTAGTTTCCTATGTGTATAAGCGTCAGCCGATCATAAAGCAATGACCACCTACGTAACGTAACATTGCTAGAAAATTATAAACAAACTGTGGTGAGGTTGATTGTGACCACCTGTAAAGAACACGTAACTAATAGTTACCCCCTCTCACAAATGGTTCACATATTTTATTTGGAATTCCTCCACAGGTGAAGAGTATTATTACTTCTAGACGAGTTTGCATTATCATCGTAAGCTTCTTCATTATTCTCCTATTCAGCGTTGCTCCTCTTTATGTTGTCGCTCGCCTAGACCAGAGATTCGACGTGAGGAAAAATAGGACCATCATTGGAATTGTGTATGCAGACAACAGAGAAGAAGTTGAACATGTGTCTTTCCCTATTAACAACGTGTTTATCCCTTTCACTGCTTTTACGGTCATAATTTCATGCACCTTGATTCTTGTGGTAGAACTAAAGAAGAAAATACAGTGGAGAATGGAATCGACAATATCAGCACAAGCAGAGAGCATTGCCTCTAGAAATCAGAAAGTAGCTAAGATGGTGGTTATCATTTCTACATTGTTCATCGTATGTTTTATCCCAATTAGTTTTGGTTTCATCGCTGTGATATTAGTACCAGAACTTTCGCTTGATGGTAGATACAGGAACGTCGTTATAATAATTGGTGCCGTCGGTTTTCTGTTGGAATCGGTAAATTCCTCCGTTAACATTATTATTTATTTTAATATGAGTGGCAAATATAGAAAGACCCTACGTCAGTTATTATGTCACAATAACAGTATAAATAGTAATGTAGCGCATTTTTACCAAGCAGCGGGAAAAGGTGTGATGTAGGGTAGAGAGATCGCAACGCTGACTGTGTACGGTCCAATACAGAAAAGAATTCCGGGAGAAAGAACATAACATAGAAATAATGGGACGAAATATCGCAAGGTCCCCGAACTACCAAGAACCGTGAAAGTAAATTGTAAGAAGTTATTCCAGAGATCTGAGGCAGAGACTGAGAATGAGCGTCTCTCAACCCAGAAAATTAGTTAAACAACTAGACAACAGCAACAAAAGAGAGTGTACTTATTAAGTCCATAGAAACAAAACTATTAAACATGAACAACGTCGAATGATCTTTATTGACCTCCATAAATTTAACAATATACAGTAGGACAAGAATTCAAAATGCAAAACGAAGTATGTTAGAAAGCAACAATTTACAGTACCGCAATGAACTGTATGGCGCAACAAACGTATGATTTTGCTATACA
Organism: Cepaea hortensis; assembly: GCA_963921405.1. Lineage (NCBI taxonomy): Eukaryota > Metazoa > Mollusca > Gastropoda > Stylommatophora > Helicidae > Cepaea > Cepaea hortensis. The sequence continues at coordinate 97,864,842 of OY992881.1, read as the reverse complement.
TGTTAGGCGCAACCAAATCTCAGGAAAAGCTAGCACTCAAACAATGACATTTCCTACAAATTAAAAAAATAAGAACATTTACCGTTTCCATTTGGTCTGTACATAATTCTTTGTGATACAACACTGTTAGTTGGTGCCTAAATATAAGGCCGAGCCATATGAAGTGATGTTTTCTACTGACATCTCATCATCATGTGCCATACCGATAAGCGTTTGCGGTGATGTTTTACCATCTCACGCGATCACCAGAATCGTGGATCATCTCAATGTTCTGTCTCGACAATAGCACGTGGCCAAGTCATCCAGGTATTTAATTCCCCGTGTTCTCTTCATCAGAGATGATCTTAGCAGGAAGCAATATGATGCCCTAAATAACGGTGGTTATGAAACACCAGAGATTCGACATGCCAATGATACAGTATTGATATCCACATCTCAGAATGGTATAGAAAACTTAATAACCTCAACCCAAAGAAATTGTGAAAATCACAACGAATATCTTAACATAGCAAAAACAAAGATAATGCATACATATAAAACTACTATAAAGAAAGAAATATATATGTTAATCAGGAAAGATTGAAGGTGGTGGAAAATTTTGAATATCCTGGGTCATTGATTATCAAAAATGGTGACACAATAACATAAATTAAACGACGACTAACAATCGCTCTTCAAAGACTAAAACAACTGAATAAATTGTTGAATGGGACAGATAGGACTACAAAATTTAGATTTTTGAGAGCATGCTTTTTACCCATTGAAACTTACGCCTGTGAGACCTGGACACTCACCAACCAAGCTGAGCAGAGCGTAAATGCTTTTGAATACAAATGTTATAGAAGGGTTTTAAGAATGTCTTATGTCAACAAAAGAACAAATGCATCCATACTTCAAGAGTTGAATATTGAAGAAGGTTGGCTATTAAAGACGATAAAACAAAGAAAATTGAAGTATTCTGGTCACTTGAAACGTCATGACGGTTTGGAGAGAACAATAATGGAGGGGTATATGCCTGGGAAGAGTGAAAGAGGAAGGCCAAAACAGAAGATGGGTGCAGGATGTGGTGGATGATCTCCAGATGGGTGTATCGGACGCGGGTCTTCTTGCTTGTTATCGAGATGTTTTCCGGAAGGTTGTTATGGGAGTGATGTTCTGTAAAGGACATGCTACTGAATGAATGAATGAATGTTCTCTTCCACTCATTCTTACCAGTTGTCACCAAGTTTTCTCATTTATTTCATCTCATAGCGTGTCATAACTGTAACTGTTTTTGTCTAATTTCTCAAATCAATGTTCGGTTATCATTTATTTTCAGGACGTGGTCATTTATTTTCATGTCTGCCCATAGTATTCTTTGCAATTTTCTCAGAATCCACATTTTCAGAGCCATCAGATCTGTTTCTGCCTCTCTGCTCATTGTTACATAATTAACAGGCATACACTTTAAAACATTACTTTTAATCAAACACTTGTACATATTGACATCGCAAAAACTGGCGTGTTTCTTCATAACTCTTCAGAAAAGTTTGCTTTGTTGGTTTCATAGACTGTTCTAGTATCATTAGTCTCATCCAGGAAATCATAGTTAGTTACTCTGACAGCCCATGGAATTCGCAACATTTGTCTTATGAACTGCACCTCGGTTGCTTCCAAGTTCTTCCAAGGGTAGGTTGAATGTTTTGATGATGTTGCGTGTGGAAATTACCAATTCTGAACACTGTCGAAATATAAGATATGAGCTGACGAAGACATGGACTCAAAAAAAAAATGCTGATGACGACATGAACTTCCAAAAAAACAACAACTAATGATTAGGATATGAATTAAATCAAGTAGCATTAACTTTCTTGTCATGTATTCCTTGTCCCAGGGAGTCTGGTCAATGAACAAAGTATTTCCAGCAGAGTTAAAAGAAAATCTCTAGTCACAAAGGAGGGCATTGAAAAGACAACTGAGCAGTTCTGCTGTAAGTAGAAGCCTAGACAGAGGGCGATAAATGACGCAGGTAACCTGTTATTTCCAAGTGATAACTTTCTTAATTATACAAGTGTACCCAGGTTTACAGCAGCTCTGAGCATAGACAGCATTTTAACTAACTCTAGCAAGTCAGGAGGTATGATAGAAAGAGAAAAGTTACCACCGCTGTTTAATGAATGCGTTTAAGTCAAGCCAGAACTTAACATTGATATTAGTAATAATGAAGATGGTGTGGTGGATCGTCGTGACATCATTGCCAAAATGGATACTTATTTTTTCCTAATGGTAGCTTTGTCGACCATGAAAAGGTATTTGATTGAGTACATAGAAACAAGCCGTGGGAAATCCTTAAACAATATGGAGTGAGTACACATCTAACAAACCTATGTAGAAGCTTATACAACAACAGTGAATGCATAGTGAGAGTAACTGGAGGGCACTCAGAACCCTTCACCATAAGATCTGGAGTACGACAAGGTTATGTCCTGTCCCCACTCGTGTTCATACCATATCTAGACAACATATATAAAGAAATCAGCAAAACAGAGACTGCAAGAATACAGCGTGACGAGAACACAGAAGAAGAGTTGAGTTGAGTTGAGTTAAGAACCGACATCACTGCACTCAGGACATTCCCATACGTGCTCCGTCCTCTCGTTCAACAGCCAGTGAAGAGTCATACTACTAATTGTTCTCACCGCTATCTGATTAACAGTTCTCCTGGTCTTCCCTCTAAGTTTTGAGATTCTTCCAGAACCCATGCCGATCCCCCGTGATCTCATTCTTTCCACATATGGGTTCTCAATCTGCTCCTCCACCTTCTCCACCTGGTCCCACAAGCGCACGACCACCTCCCCCTTGTCAATAGGCAAACTATCACCAAGAGGTGCATTACCTGCTAGCCTGTCAGCCTGTTCATTCCCCCGAACCCCCGCATGGCCAGAGCAAAATATCCATACAATTCTCACAATATGTGACCCCTGAAGTGACGAGAGCCATTCCACACGAAACATTCCTTTCTCCACCTTCCTAAGCAAACTCTTTGAATCCGTAATGAATACAACGTGTGTTGCAGTAGTCTCCTCTAGCCACCGGAATGCCGCTGTTACTGCCTCCACCGCCATTCTCATGCTGGATGACGTAGTCTCATATGCCATACTTTCCTTTTTCAAGACTCGTCCATTAGCCTTTACAATAAAGCCCCCCGCCACTACGTCTGTTTCTCACCACTGACCCATCGGTGTAGATAACTATGTCACCTTGATGTGTATTGTTCTGGATCAGCTGTTGCACTTCAAACTCAGTGCGGCCCGCTGCCCATTGTCTGCACTCTCGACCCAGGGTTATTATTACATTGTGCCAGTCCGTGATGTCTTCCGGACCTTCAACCCACTCTCTTTCACAATTGATGGTCTCTAGATCACACACCTGACGTATAAAAAGTTCTGCCTGTGCCATCCAGGACCTGCCTCGTCTTAGTCTATGACCCTTAACCATATCTATTGCTGCATGCAGCGGGTGATCCCTATCTGCGGCAACTATCAGGTGCCATTTGACCTGAAGGACCCTATGCCTATCCGTCATTGTTGGTAGCGCCAGGATATGCCTCATGCATATAATTGGTGTGTTCTTTATGCGCCCCAGGATTAACCGCATGGCAGCATTCTTTATGCGCTCCGACCTTTCAAGCTGGCTCGTTGATACTGTCAGCAGCCCCAAACCATACTCAATGACAGAAATTATTAACTGCTGAAAGAGCCTGTACAGCTTCCTCTGATCTACCCCGGTTGCTGCCATAGCCTTCAATGCATTAAGTCCCCTACAAGCCTTCACCACCAAGGCCTCCACATGATCCTTAAAAGACAAACACCTATCAAAGTTGATACCCAAGTACTTCAGTTTACTCTCTCGACTTAGATGACATCCATTCAACATAATACCTGGGACATCTGCCTTGACGATCCGGTTATCCAGGGAGTACCACACAACCGATGCCTTGTCTGGGTGTATAATGGCCCCTACGTCCCTGCACCACTCCACCACTCTGTTTACTGCCACCTGTAAGTCTTTCACCAAACTGGCCCTGTCTCTGCCCTGTTTGTAGACCAGCACATTCATCTGCAAATGTCAAGATTCTACCCACATATGGAGTCTCAGTAGCTGCGATTTTGCTGGTGTAGACATTAAAGAGCACTGGGGACAAGGCGCGGCAACCCAGGTGTAATAGTACAGGGATCAGAAGTCCAAGTACTCATGCGCAGTGCAACCTTACGCTCATAAAGGACTGGGTAGACCTCCATGTCCAACAGTGTGTGTATTAATCGATCATACCTGACCCTGTTATACGCATCCTCCATGTCAAGAGCTACCGCCACTGTCTCATGTTTATCCTAAAAGCCCTCGTAGACATGAAATGCAAAAGTCGCAGCATTGGCCCAGGTGTCCTTCCCAGGCCGGTAACTCCCGAGTCCTTGAGAAAGCAGATTACGACTCTCCAAATGTCGCTGGAGCCTGCGCGCTACTATTTTTTCGAGGACTTTGCCATACGTGTTTTGCAGGGTTATTATTCGGTATCCATTAAGTCCTTACCTGGCTTTTGGGAGTGGGACGAGGTATCTATGCAGCCAATTGTGGGGTATTTCCGCCGTATTTATGCTTAGGTTGAAACAAAGAGCCATATCCTCCAAGTTCCCATCATTTATGTTCCTCATATGGGAGTACCGCACCCCATCCGGACCTGGCGCTGTGTCTTTAGCCCGCTTCAGTACCCGTCTAATGTCCTCCACTTTAATCTCACAGTCCTCCTTCCTAGTGACCCCTGACAAGACTTCTCTGACGTTATCTCTAATAGCCCTGTCTTGCTGATCCGTCTGTTTTAAAAATCGCGCAAGAAAGGCCTCCCCTTTGTCCTTGTCAGTTGTCATAGGTCGGTTGTTATCATTATAAACGGTACCATGCGTACCAGACATCGCCTGTCTCTTTATCTGCCGGTGCAGCCTTTAGAATTTTCCCAATGTCACATCCCCACCGACTTCATTGATAAACTGTTCCCACGTAATCTTCTTTGCCTCTACTGCCTGGAGGTTAAAATTCTGCACCTTTACGTTTTTATATCTTTCAGCCTCCTCAAATTCTGTGTCAACTGAATTGGTTGCTCTCCGCACCCTCTGCCAATTTCTTATGGCCGCCCTCTTTTCCCTCCATGAATTCTCTACCTCTGGTGTCCACCATGGTGGTTGGGTAAAGATTCTTCTTGTTTTTCTAGATCTTCTCTGTGATCTAAGGCACACCCAAAGCGAAGAGTGGTCGCGCTCATAACTGAATGCCCTGCAAGCTCTTATAGCCCTAACTTTGCTGGACTTAGGTATCAGCACAGAACAGGGGAGGTGGTCACTTCTATGGTCTCCAAGGACGCTCCATTTTATATCTGATGCCGCCTCTTGGGATACAAGCGCCAGGTCGATGGTCGTGTCAGGGTCCCCCGGTCTCATTGATTGCCCAGTGATGTTATTCAGACAGACAACATCCGTCTCAAGCAAGGCCTCAGCAAGAGCAGTTCCCTGTCTGTTCTCTCCCCACCTGTCTCATTCCTTGGCACGGGCATTGAAATCACCACATGTCAGATACCTGGTACTAGAGTGTCCACTGAACCTTTCAACCAGTCCCAACTCTCTCTGCTTATGCAAGATTCCCCTCTTACATATACATATATCAGGTTCCAGCTGTATCGGAGGATTTGTATCTGCATTCCCTACACCTCTTTACTCTCCTGAATCCACGCACTCTTATCCATTACTGAATGTTGTAAACCATCCTTGATCACCAGAGCCTGCCCATGACTTCCCTGCCCAGTTGGGTTAATGTAACACGTATAGCTAGGGCACTTAAAAGAGTTTGTATTCAGTTCTTCTAACATCAGGACATCAATATCGTAGATCCAGTATTGTCCCTCGTTGCTTTGAACTACGGCAATTCCAATACCCAACCCGTACATTGTTGCGTCTCAAACGATCCGTTTTCCTTCTACCCCTTCTGGCTCCAGCCCTCTTCTTCATTTTCCTTCCCCCTCTCCTCTACCTCTTCTCCTCAGTTTCATTCTCTCCCCGCTGGCTGTTGCCAAAGGTTTCGATCACAAAGCACGTACCCCGTTGCTTCGGCGATAATTCTTTGTATTATTCATAGGTAGTTAGACACGACAGCAGGATATAATCGGTCACCCTGGTAGAGCCTGCCTGCTGGGAAGTGGCAGGGGATGTCCCTCAGGAGTCCATACGCCTGGCGCCGCCCCGCCCGCATACCAGAAGTTCCACGTTCACGACCAGCTCACCCGTGGCCATTCATTCCTCGGCGCGTCGGTCCACCTTAAACTTGGGGGTTTATAATAGGAGTTTTCCATCACCTAGATTGGCCGCTGTAATAGCTAACGGGCCCAGTCTACCCAGGGGCAAGAGGTTCCAGCGCCTCATTCCTGGCGAATAAAGTAGCTACATGCATACGGGGAACAAAACCAACGTCATACAATATCTATAAAATAGTACATACTACATAGTTAAAGTCACTACACAACGGAACAATAACTCTCGCCCCAAACAAAGCAGTGACGACATCAGTAATCTGGTTGAGCTCAGCAGTGCTGAGACAACAACATGACAATGCTTTGGTAAATTACATAGCAATTCAGGCAATCAGTGCCTGTTTTACAGCGATAAGAGCAGACTACAAAATCATATTACTACTCTGAGTTCAACCTGCAGATACAATATGAGTGTAAACTCAGCCAAAACCGAAGTAATGCAAGTTAGCAGATCTCCAGGCCCACTAAGTATACAGATATATAACACACCTCTGAAACAAGTTAAAGAATTCAAATACCTTGGAAGTATGATCACAGAAGATGGCAGATTGGACAGAGAAATTGAAATCAGATGTCAAAAAGCTAGTGCACTTACATATCAACTATCACCCTTACTGAAGCATCCAAACATACCCATGTCCGCAAAACGACAGATAATAAACAGCATATTCACACCAACCCTATGCTATCAATCTCAAACCTGGACTTTATCCAAATTACACATTCGCAAAATCAACACCTGCGAAATGAGATGCCTGAGGAGAGCTGCCAACTTAACAATCCGAGACCGAGTAAGAAATGCTACTATCAGACAGACTGTGGGATCAACACTTTGTGCCACATTTATTGAAAGACAGAAGATCAAGTGGTTTGGCCTTGTCGTTAGAATGCAACATCAGCAACTACCATCACTGGCCTTACATCAAAGATCATCTGCGACGAGACTACGAGGACGTCCAAGAAAAAAATGGATTGACGACATCAGAGACATTGTACAACCACACGGAATGACACTATCCAGTGCCGTCCACCGGGCGCTGGAACGCAAATTATTCCTCCCCACGACGCTTGACGGCAGAAGTGGAAGATGATGATGATGATGATGATGATGATGATGATGATTCCTGTTGTATTATAGAGTGGTGGAGTGGTGGCAGACACAACACCATCCTTATACAATGCCATCCAGTTTGCAATGTAATTGTGTTACTGTTAGAGAAAGAACTGTCACTGTACTTCACACATTAAGCTCTGTAGTACTGACACAAAATCATCCAGTTTGAAATGTAATTCTGTCACAGTTGGAAACAGAACTGTCACTGTACTTCACAAATTAAGCTCTGTAGTACTGACACAAGACAAAGTTTGCAATGTAACTTGGTGTTGTGTCAGTACTACAGAGCTCAATGTGTGAAGTACAGTGACAGTTCTTTCTCCAACAGTGACACAATTACACAGAAGAAGAACCATCTGCAAATCTAACCAATATAGAATTCATGTTTGCGGACGATCAAGCACTAATAGCAAAATCAGAAGCTGAATTACAGGACTACATTAATAGTCTTAACGAAATGTGTAGGGAACATAACATGAAAATTAGCACAACCAAAACAGAGGTTATGACAATAACTAAAGAAGAAAAAAAAAAAAACAATTCACCTAAACTAACATACCCTGAAACAAGAAAAGAGTTTCAGGTACCTAGGAAGTATAATATCATCAAATGACAGATCAGAAGACGAGATCGAAAATATATGCAATAAGGCAAACAAACTAACTGGACAAATGGCACCAATACTAAAGAACAAACATGTATCAATAATTACTAAGAAAGCATTTTACAACACAATCTTCCTACCAACTCTATGCTACCAATGCCAAACCTGGAAAATGACAGAAAAAGAGAAAAGAAAAATCACAACAATAGAAATGCGATTCCTGAGAAGAATACTCAACGTATCAAGAAGAGGTAGGATCAGAAATGAACAAATCAAGACTAAAGTGGGGGTTATTGCTGCACTAGATTTTATTAGAAAACAGCAAGTGAAATGGTTTGGCCATGGAAGTAGGTTACCATCCAACAGCATACCACAAAAAGCAATGATGTACAGACCAGATGCAAACAGAGGAAGAGGCCGCATACGTAAACGTTGGGCGGAGGGATTAGCAGAGTCCATGAGAATATCGATATATGAAGCCCATATTCGAGCAATCTCCCGATGTTTATACTTCACCTCGACACCGCAAGGTACAAGATGAACATGATGAGACGAGATGAGATGACAACAAAGAAAGAGCCATATGAGCACATGGATGATGCCGTACATGAAAAATAAAGACGTAGGCGCTATTAAAGATAACTGAATAGAAGCCGTGTCAGTCACTTTTGATGGGGGAGTTGGGGAAAAACATGTTAGTTGATAACAGCTGATCATGAAGTTAGACAAGGAGGTTACGCCAAAGTCACATTGGAAATCAGTGATGAAAATTTTCAACGTAGACCAGATACACGTGGCACAATATCGCCTTGTAAAGAAACAGGTGACACGACTGCACATATAACATACAGATATGTAGACCATGGGGAAAAGTTACTCAAATAAACATGAAAATACGATAGTTGAAGCGCGTTTGTCGTCGTCGCCGTTTGCACTGCGAGTGCTATCAAGACAAGTCACCTGAACAAGTCAAGAAGCCAGATACGGGGGAAAATGTAACGTGGCAAGAGCGCCAAGAAACACGCGATATCCGAGATGTGCAGCATGGGAGCCGAAAAAATCGTCACGAAGACCAACGTGGAGAGCCTGCCTGCTTGCTGCATCAAAGAACCTGAAACAACAGCTATTACTGAAGCTACCACGAGGGAGAAGATCGACAACCCACCACAGACAAGAGGCAAACCTACTGAGAAACAGATAAAGGAGAAAGACACTAGTGTCGGAATCACCGACTCACCGACAAGCAAGTGCGTTGACAAGCGCATCCAAGTTGAGCAATCTGACGAAGAAATCCTAAAGCAGCTACGAAAAGAGTATCCCCACATACGATTCTTGAAGGCGGAGCGGCTCCTCTCCTACTCCAAGATACCTACAACCTTGGCAGTGGTGACGTCGGAGGGCAGCGTAATGCCGACCACAGTTTAAATCAACAAGAGAATGCTGCAGCCACGGAGATTTATCCTAAGGATCACTCAATGTTCCAGATGTCAGAGGGCCGACCACAGCAGAGCAGCATGTCGCAGTAAGACGGAAATCTGCCGGTACTGCGACGATCACCACGCCTTCAAGGAGTGGTTGCTGGCCAAGCTGGACACGGAATTCCGAGCACCCAACAACAGACTAATGTGCGCCAACTGCCTGGGCAAGCATGGAGAAATATACTTGAGCTGTCCATACCTGCAACGACACAGAGACGCCTTAAAGATTGCAATTATTACAAAGACACCATTCAAGGAAGCAATGCGGAGGGGCGAGACAGCCAAGAGTATATCTCAAGCTGAAAGAGACCAACTGCACCACCAAATAGACGAGCTGAAGATGCAAGTCAAGGAAGTACTGACGCCAGCACCAACTAGCGATAATGAGAAGCTGCTGACCGGCATGAAAGAGATCCAGCACAACATCAAACAAGAGATGGAGCGCATGGCTAAGATGAAGAGGGAAAACGAGGAAATCCTACAAATGATCAAGACTGAAAGAGAACTACTGAATGCCTAAAGGGCGCAGCACCAATCCAAACCAATAGATGAGATGAAACAAGGTGAAGCACCACAAAAAAACATCGAAAAACTGAAGAACACAATTTACAATAAAGGAGACAAAAAGACGCACGAGGAAGCCAAGCCTCAGACCAATTAGAAACAGCAAGTAGAAGCCAGCAGTCCAGCCACGATACATTTATGGAAGAGGGAAAAAATATATGAAGCTGATTACGAAGAAAGGGAAGAGCTAGCTAGACTATGATGAGAACAATACGAAAATGACCTCAGCACATGGAGAGGTAAATTTCATACGAAAACGCAACTCATCTGGAAACAAATGGATGAAGAATACAACAGCAACTACGAGAAGGTGACACAAACTCAGAACAAAACGAAAGATAACGAAACATCAAACAAAGAGTCATTATAAGGACTGCACCCAGCCAAGCCAGACGAGCCAGGGGCCTGAACCTTCAAAGAAAACCACAGGAGGAAACGAGCACAAAGAATAGCCTCCGACCAATCCCCAGCTGACGTCACATACACAAACCAATATAACGAGTCCGAGATAGGACTCACACGACAAATATTAGGGTGAATGAACCCACAAAAACCACGGAACTCAACAATAACCACAGCTGAAGAGGCAGGTTGAACGAGGCCGAATTTGGAATTATTGTTTTGAAAATTGGAATTGAACAGTTGAAGACCCTATAAACTTTCAGTTAAAATTTAGTACTGAGAAAGAAATAGTTCATCTGTCAGATGTAATTAATGAATGTGCTAATAATAATGCAGACCGTGGAAATGCCAGCATCATAGAGCTTATGAATTTTATGTTTAGAAATGTAAAGTGGGAAAATGTTGATAAACATGACCGGAGAGATGATCTAGAGGACGTAATCCAAGTGAATGAGAAATGTATAATATACTCTGTGGAAGGTATGATCGATCGAATGGGCTTCATTATAAGAAATAAGCACAACTGGGGAGTTGAAAATACGGCCAATACAAAGTGGCATAATGACCGCTAGGAGGATGGACTTCCGAGAGAAGATCGATCAGACAACATGACATGCACTACTTTATCAAAACTCATGAAGACATGAATTCAATAACGACGGAATAACGAAGACATGAACTTACAAACTGCTCAAGCATGAATGAACTTACAAATACTGACGACGGAGACATTGCACTACTAAAACTGCTGACAAAGACATACACCTACCACAGTGTCACACCTTTGTAAGGCACGATGATAACTTCTGTATTACGTTAAAGAGGTGAATCATACACATATTTAGGCAGCAAAGCACGTTGCTAGTTAAAGTGGCTGTGAACTGTGCTGGTAATGCCACGAACATGGTCACACGTGGGTTTAATGCCTATGACCATTGCTGGTCAAAGTGAGGGAAAGATTGGCCATCTATTAATCCTTGTTCTCAGGCCAACACAAATGTGGATGGTGCTAAAAAATAAAATCACAAATTACTAGCAGGCAATTGTCTTTATTTATTTTTCATATTGATTCGATTGTCAAAGTAGAGAAGATACATACCAGACCTTTAAGTGGCAGAGTTGAAGAAAAGTACTGGAGGAATGGATGACGGTGGGAATGTTAAATATGTATGGTAAAGTTCTGAGAATAATAAAATGTAATAGCGAGTCTGCACCTTACATTTTATTCCCTCTGCTAAATAGGGCAGCCGCCTGTTTTACTAATATACCTCAAGCTCCGCCTCCCCCACCTCACAACCATATTTCTTATTTTGGTTGATATATTGCTTAATTTCCCATACATTTGCTTAATTGTGCCAATATTTGTCTCATAATAATTTGTCTTGTAATAATTTAGCCTACATATTGCTCACTTTGGTCTCTATTTTTTTTCTTGATTTGGCATACACATTTCTTACGTTGGCCAATATGTTGTTTTTTTTTTTTAAATTTTAATTTGGTATACATCTTTCCTAATTTAGCCTAATATTTGACTTTATTTGGCATCCATATATCTAAATTTAGCCACTAATGTTTCCTAATTTGGCATCCATATTTCTAACTGTGGCCAATATATTTTCTTAGTCAATTTTTAGTTTATTTTTTAAATATATATTTTAATCTGTAATTTTTAAATTTTTTTAATTTTTAATTGTTTAACTTTATTTTTAATTTTAAACTTTTAATATATTTTAATATTTAATGATTACCTTTTTATGTTGTAAGTAGTAATTTGTAATATGCTACATTTCAAATTTTACTTTTTAAACTTTAAATGTCTAATACTACTAAAAGATACCGTAACCCTAATCCATTCCCTCTCTTGCCCACTACAGATAGTAATCAATTACTACTTTAAAGACTATAGATGTACTATTATTAATCGATTTCTAATACCCAGGACACACGTTATACCATATTTCAGTGTAAATGTATTAGAAGATATGAACTCAGAACATTCTCTCATATATGTCATTTGTCTTATGTTGAGTGTGAAATTTGGATGCGTCATATCTCATATTTACCTAATGTATGACCTCTTAGTCACTAACATACACGTGACTTGTTATCTGTCATTTCGAATGTTCTCTTGACTGGTAATTAATTTTCATGCATGCAACTTTAGTACTTGTGAGTGTTATGGGAAGTAAAGGCAGACATCGTGATATTGAATTCACCCTTCACGTTTTGGGTTTTCTGTACACGTACTGGTCTAGCTCAACGCTCTTAATGTGTTGAAGACGTATAAACGTACCCTTTACAAGTTTGAAGGCACGGTATTCAGAAGAGTTCAACGACTGAGCTTGTCACTTGTCAAAGTGATGACTTGATTTGCCACATATTCCTACTTACTCTGGGTTATAACATGCGATGACTCTACGCGAATTCAGACCCATATCCAGAAACTTTGGAAGTAGAGTGTAATATTAAGAATGACTAAATACTTGTATATGCATGTGGTATATTGGGATTTAAGAAGCAGTACCCACCTTGGCCTACCCCACAATGAAGTTAAGCTAAGAGGATGGGACTAATTTGGTCTGGAGAGGATGGGTCCTTGGAAGCCAAAGTGCCCCATATTAGCTCTGGAAATCTAGGGGTTTCTCCGGAATGTTAATGACTTCCCTCCAAACTTTCCATCCCGAAAAGAGATTCTTATTTAGCTCGTGAACCCCCACCTGTATTCATTTTCCCTTTCAGGTAAAATGAGTACAAGGAAATTTATATAATTTTAAATCTCTTTCCTGAGTAAACTGGAACCTGGGAGCTTACAATAGAACAGGACGTTGCTGTCTATTAGTGATTACCCAGCCACCTTTCGTTCCAAAATCTACAAATATGTGAAGTAAATAAAATTAACTACACACATAAAATGTTTTGTCACATCACAATGCACTCAACAAGAAAAGGAAGGAAAAGTAAAATAGGTCTATTAAATAAAACACTGTGGAATTAAAGCCAGTAAAGCAAATATAAAAACATGAATTACAATCATTAGTCACCGAGATAATGTTCATGAGTTCACAATGGAACCTGGACTCTCTGTAGATCTACTGTTGATTCAGTCATTTTGCTGCTGTACCTATCCACTATTCCTCCTAACTTGTTTATGAGCTACACTGTATTGCATTTTTGAATCTCTTTGGACTAAGCGAAACGTTTTTAAACCTAAAAAGTCTCTACACCACTATATACACTACTAGACTTAGAGATCTTCATAACCACTCTCGGTCTATTGAAGTCTTTGATTGTTCTCAATGTAACAAGTGTTCACTGAGTGGAATCAAGTTACTTCATTGATGAAATGCTGAAAAGATCTCTGCCATATTTCTAAGTAATCTGCAGTAATGTTGGTAATGATCTACAGATCTTGTGATAATAAGCAGGTCTTTGAGATAATATACAGAGTCATTAGGGTAATCTGCAGGTCCCGGTAACAATATACTGAATCATGTGATAATCTGTAGGTCATGGCAATACTTTACATATCCCTTGGTGATAATCTGCATAATCTTGATAATGATCTACAGATCTTGTGATAATCTGCAGATCCCAGTGATATAATCTGCAGTAATCTTGGTAATGATATACAGATCTTGTGATAATCTGCAGATCCCAGTGATAATAATCTGCAGTAATCTTGGTAATGATCTACAGATCCTGCGATAATCTGCAGATCCCAGTGATATAATCTGCAAGCACCGTCTTCCTCACCTGAGGTGAATAAACATGGTGATCCTATTTATATCTGTTCAACGGATGATAATGCTTCAGTTGATAAGAATGAAAAGGGCTACAGGCAGTAGTTACAGAAGGTAGCAGATTCAGAAAGTACCTACAAGTCAAGAGCTACAGTGTCTCTTCTTTGTACTGGTATCAGACATCAGCAATTTATCTGGCAAGCTACCTCTTCTTCTGCTCTTTTACATAGTGATCTGTTTGCTGATGTTCTCGCAGAGGACACAGACACAGTGAATGACAAGGCTAGTAGATGAGTGATGGAGAGTTAATGATGAAATGCACCAAGCATATCTGATCCTAAATAGCAATGGAACAGAACAGGATGATTGTACATCTTATTCATAATAACTCATGTTACCAATCAGTGCTGCCTCAATTGTTTTAGTCTGCCTGGTTACTTTTCCTGTTTATACCTTCTCACCTCTTCTGTCATTACCTTTATTTACTTCTTCTGATATTGGGGTGATATTTCCCATGCCAATCAGAAGGGGTTATGCATGAAAGCATACTATGTGTCTCTTCTTTACTTACTCTGTCAAACAGGGAGGTGTTTTCATAAAATTGCATTCTACAAGTTGAATTAAAGTAATAATGTAAAGAAATATACAATGAATATTTTCACTCTTAAGTTAATACAATGATTAACATGTGATTGGTATGAATTGAAAGTATGATTATGAATGTGATTGGTATGGGTGAAGCATTCATTGTGAGAACTCACACTGCCCCTCATTCATTAACACAACTTATATACAGAGTGATAGAAAGATGAGATGGCACAGTGCATTCATTCTCTCATTGCAACACTAATCTTCTCTTTATTCGTTCACTTGAGTGCTTGAACTGGGCTGTTAGCTTGACTGTGGTTCGATCAGACTGCTAGATACAAATAATTTCACAATGTCAGAATCTCCAATAAGGGTTTAGAGAGTTAATAAGAGTTAAGACAATTCTAGTAGGGAGACACCAGACAGGAGAGACACCAGCGCTATAAATAGCTTCACCAGGGGACACAGTTGTGTCAACAACCGGAGCAATAAGGACAGTTGAGCGAGGGCTTCCCCAAACCATTGGGAAGCTTGGCCATACGAGTAACCGTGGAGTACCCGGTTACTCAAGTTCACGAGCCAGCGTGCTTGGGACTCCATGCACGCAAGACTCGCTAATGCACGGAGGGTACAGCGTCCGTGCTTTACCACGCAATGTGTAGCGTGTGGACAGACCCGACTGGAGACGATTAGAGAGTAGACGTGTTCTTGACAAATGCTATAAGTTTCTAGGCAATAGTTAATATTAGGCTTTAGATTTAGATTGTGATTACTAGTATCATTTCTCACCGCTTCATTACATCCATGTTGTTTACTGTCAATGAAGCATACCGCTCGCAGAGCTTATAAATTGCCAGCTCTAAATAAATTGCATTCCTTTTGCAAATGACACGAGTTGTTATTTCGTGCGGTGCAAAAGTAGGGGAGTCCTAAAAGACATGTCGCAAGCAAGTTGCTGACAGGCAGGACCTCAATTGGTGTCAGAAGTCACTGAACCAACGTCAACAGGCAATTGGTGTCAGAAGTCACTGAACCAACGTCAACAGGCAATTGGTGTCAGAAGTCACTGAACCAACATCAACAGGCAATTGGTGTCAGAAGTCACTGAACCAACGTCAAACAGACAACAAGCACGATTCAACATCATTGCTGTGTTAAATTATTTGAAAGTAATGTAAATTTGTTTGTATATATGGCAGAAATAATTTTCTCTTGTGAATTATTACGATCACACCATTTGTGGAGCGTGAACCACAATGAAGCAAAATTAAATTACACATTTAGAAGTGTGTTATTCTACGGAAAGTAATGAAAATGTATACAATCGTCAGTGTATTTTGTCAACCAAACCATCGTGTACATTTCATTTTGTGTGATACAGCAATCAATGTCACCATTCTTCATATTCAGTAAATAGATTAGCTACTGAACTGAAGCCTAGAACGAAGTTATAACAAACTAGTCAGAAAGTGAAGACAAGACGACATCGACTGTCATACGACGAATCATCTTACGAATCATGACAATCATTCAGACTATCATAACATTCATTCATTAACACCATTTATCATTATCAATCACATTTTTTCATTCATCAGCCGCATGAAAGATAATTTTGTATTTACGACATATGCATGTGCCTAAATTATTGATGCTCTACTAAACAGAAGCACCCATTGTGTTCTCAAGTCAATCATTTTGTGAGTGTGGAAGACAGCGGTGGAACATCCCAAGAACCGTATTTTCCAAGGAATTAGATGAGTATATTTTCAGAATATTTTGGTATGCTCTAAATTAATCATGCATCTTCTTTTTCAGTAAAGATGTATATTTACTAACACATAATTACAAACCATTGTGTGAATATTACTGTGATATCATTTTGAACTAAAATTAAGCCACAAAATGGCGTCACTAAGTGATTGTATTCAGGCAGGTAAAGAAATGGGCCACAATGGAGATACGCTAGAAAAGTGGGCGGATCAAAAATATAAAGAAGAAATAGCTCGACATAGAGAAGAAACAGAAAGAAAAGCTGCTCTGGACAGAGATGAAAGAGCATTAGAAAGGCAGCATCAAAAAGAAATGAAAGAGGTCGAGGAAGCTACCAAACAGAAACAGTTAGAGTTAGATCATGCCACCAAACAAAAGCAGATACAAGTAGACTCAGAAACTAAATTAAAGATGAAGGAAATGGAGGTAGATTCAAACATACAGATAGCCTCTAGCAAACAAAAAAGCCAAGAAGAACAGAACGAATTTAGTAAGTATAAAGGCCTTATCAAACCATACAGTGTAGGGGATTCAATTAGCGCATGGACTGAGAATATAGAATTCCAACTAAAGACTCAGAAAATACCTTTGGATGACTGGGCAATGATCTACATGAGAAACCTCAGTGGGGAGCCGTTAAAAGTAATAGAATCCATACCTACAGAGCTAAGGAACAATTATCAGTACATTCACGATAGGATCATGCAACACTTTCTTTTAGACGCCACTGGGTACCAAATTCAGTTCTCCCAAATTAAGCCAAAAGCAACTGAAACCTTCTTAGACTACATCTCTAACGTGCAGAGCACATTTAAAAAGTGGACTAGGGCGGTGAAAGTGGGTAACAACTATGAAAAATTAGAAGATCTTATGGTAATGGACAAGGTGATATCTACCGTTCCTACCCCTTTTGCGAAGTTTCTCCAACAGTCAGATATTGAATCCATTCAGCAATTAGAAAAACGGGGGTCAGCATATTTTTCATCTAATAGGGACATATTTAAATCTACAACACATACAGAAATCACTGCTTTTGCAAACAAGGTACCTGATAGATCTTACAATTAGAAAGATTACCGTAAGAAGGACAAACCATATCAGAAGCCACCTCGATGTGGATATTGTAGGTTATTTCATCCTAGCTACTCTATGTGTGATAAAAACCCCGCATATCCGTCACACTTAGAAGCAGTGTTAAAGAAGCAAGAAAGCAGAAGAACGTCATTTAAACGTGCTGTTAAATGTTATTTTTGTTCCAGCTATGGCCACTATAGTAGTAAGTGTCTTGGTAGGCAACGAATGAAGGCAAATAATGCAGCACTCATCGATACGTCATCAGACGATGAGAGTGACATTGATTCTGAACTTGTGAATGTGTTGCCAACGAGTGAATGTGAGAGTGTAGCGGTAGTAACAGACATATTAGACTTTAAGAAATGTGACATATGCCACCAGTTTCATGCGGATGGTAAATTGAAATGTGGGGACGTAATACCTTGTTCAAATGAAGATGTTAACGCAGCTAGTGCCTCCAGAGGTAAACTTAAGTTCTACGATGCACTGGTCAATGATCAACCATGCCAATGTTTAATTGATAGCGGAAGCACTCTACTGGGTTTAAGGAAAGAACTTGCTAGACCAGAAGATTACACGGGGGAATTTGTCAAATGCCGTACTTTCTCTGGAACCATTGAGAAATACCCACTGGCAAAAGCGCATATCAATACCCCGTTCCTTACCGGAACATTTACTTGCGCAATCCTGCAAGATCCATTCACAGATCTCATTTTAGGATGCCTAGATTCATTGAAACAATGTACAGACGACGACATAAGAGCCTGGAAACATACACACATGGCTAACGCTGTAACAAGGTCAGATACACAAACAAACTATACTGACTTACAAAATGAAATGCTACAGCTATTAACACCCAGCGGTGCCGATACCAACACTACTCGACAGAAATGTATCGAGGCACAAAGCACCGACCAAATTATACACCTTGAACCAAATCAGAAGGTTTTGCTTCTACTACTTCATAAACGTAATTTGTTACTAACATCTTGGCAAGGGCCATTCAACGTTGAACGTAAAATATCAGATGTCGATTATGAAATATCGATAAAAGGAAAATTAAAGATATTTCATATCAACATGCTGAAACCATACTTTTCACGACAAGAACGACAGACAGATGAACAAGATGCACCAACACCAAGTAATCGGACGACAGACGTACACAACACAACTTCACTAGGTAGGGCGGCACACGACAGCGACAACGCAAACACACTTAGCCAGGTAACAGCACACGCAGCTAGTACCAAAACAGTATTGAACGAGACAGACGAAGACGAGATGGAATTACCAGTCCCTACTGTAGACACAACTGCGACCATTGACAGCACAAAGATAGAAACCAAACTTACAGACGATCAACGACGACAGATCATAGAGTTAGTGACGGAATACAGAGACATTTTCTCCGACATCCCAGGAAAGACAGACCGAATAGAACATTCTATTATTCTGACTGACAACACACCAATCAAGTGTCGACCTTATTCCATCCTTCTAAACTATAGGTCGAACCTCGACAAAGAACTACTATCTCTCGAGTCGAGCGAAATTATTCAGAAATCTCAGTCAGAGTATTCTTTCCCAATTGTCCTTGTCGGCAAAAAGGACTCAACTATTCGACTCTGCGTCGATTATCGACGTTTAAATAAAATAACCAAAATTGATGCTGAACCAATAACAGCATGCGAGGATTTGATCTTGGACATGTCTACATCTCGCATATTTAGCAAGCTTGACCTCAAGTAAGGTTATTAGCAGGTCCCGATGCAATTAAATTCTATTCCTTTAACAGCTTTCTCCACTCCTTTAGGTCTATATGAGTGTCGCTTTCTTCCTTTTTGCCTTCGTAACGCTCCAGCAACTTTCGTCTGTCTAACTAGGGATCTTCTCCATTGGATGACCAATATTTCTACATATATAGATGACATATGTATTCATACGGAAGACTGGACATCACACCTACTGAAACTACGACAAGTCTTCGACAGGTTGCGAGTATTTGGGCTTACAGTCAAGCCTACAAAAGTAGAGTTGGGCATGGAACAAATTGACTTCCTAGGTCATACCATCTGCAGGGGTCAATTAAGAACAGATGACAGAATCGTCACCAAGATTCTGAATTTGACAATGCCAACGACCAAGAAACAGGTTCGAAGTTTACTGGGTCTGGTAAACTACTATAGTAAATGTATCCAAATCGGGCGGAAATCACCAGTGTTTTTTCTAACATCTTAAAAGCTTCGGCTAAATTATCTGTACAAGATGCAGGATTAATTAGCGCGTTATCAAAACTGAAATATCTATTTAGCGTTTCACCTATCCTGCGTTTGCCTAATCCAAAACTTACCTATTTTTTACGTACAGATGCGAGTGCTATCTCCATATCTGAGATACTAGGACAGTTCTATGAAGGGAAGTTCCACCCAGTAATGTATGTAAGTCGGAAAATTAGCCCTGCTGAATCCAGATACTCAGCATCAGAATTGGATGGCCTCAGCTTAATCTATTGTGTTAAGAAATTTCATAGATTTTTGGCAGGAGCACAGTTTGTGATCGAAACCGGCAATTCTCCGTTGTCTGTGATGCAGTCTGGCATTCCCCATAACAACAGAGTCTACAGGTGGGCTTTGATTCTGCAGAACTACACATTTGCTATCCAACACTTAAAGGGAAGATTGAACTCTTTGGCAGACACTTTGAGTCGACCGTCAACCATTGAAATACCTGATTTGCAGGAAGATCGACCAGAGATCACCAGAAACAGTGACACTGTAAATATTAAGTAAATCAGTGCCGTATGTGGTGATTAAGATACACTGTAAGTGCGTTATCATCGCCAAACATGTAAACTATGTGAAAGTAACAGTGCCATGAAGAGCGAAACGAAAAGACGCAGAAGTAACATGCGCTGACACACACATAAGCTATATTAACGTTGAAGTGTTAGCTGTGAACCTACATAAGTTAGTAGGGAACTATATTTATACACTATCCATGAAGGAGAGCATAAAAGACTTTGGCGAATTGAACTATGTTATAAGAATAGTCTACAAAGAACATTGCTCCATCTTCACACCTGAAAGGAGGACTTCAGTTAGTGTAATTAGATATAGAAATGTAACTGTGATATATATATATATATATATATATATATATATATATATATATATATATATATATATATATATATATATATATATATATATATATTATTTTATTAACAGTACACATAACTTCATTTTTCTATGAATAATTGAATTGCAAAATGTTCAAATGCATATATAACTTTATTTATGTCATGTGGTAGTTAGAAAACACCATCAATTAGGTAATAACCCATTTAATGTAACACCAATAATAGAAATACAATTGTTAGATATTACATTAGTTTATCACCGCATAATCATAATCATTTATAAATTCATTTATCTAAAATATCATTTCTAAACTAACCCAACCATTTAGGAATTAACATCATTTCATTTACAAATAACACTTTAAGGTGGTTAACTCAATTCTCTTAAATGAAATTAATTAATTATATTATTTCCCTTAGGATAATTTAAAACAGCACACCAAATTATGTTAGTTACTATTACAGGATCGGTGACAAACCATCCTCACAACCGTGTATATTTTGTATAGACATGACACGTGCAAACAAACCGCACAGTCATTTGGCGTGAATACTGTTATAATTCAGCCAATCATTTATTGTAAATATGTAATGTTCATTTATTTGATGCTATGAACCATATTTTAATGACGAGTGAATGTTTTAGCAAAGCAAGAGTATGAAAGCGAATGAAAGATGTATGAAAGAGGTATAAATGAGAGGAGAGAATGTGAAATTAGTAAACATGGAAAGAAAGAGAGAGAGAAAGGTAGCGGCAAATTCTTTCACCGCTGAAAACGTCTTGTGGTGACTTGTCTGCGACATCTGTGTAACCAATGTGTTGTCAAGTTTTATGTGTGTTACTGCCATACTTTAATAGATTAAATAGGGATTATACTTTGAGCATCTTGAAGCGGAGTTGTGGTCATAAATAAGAATAACAAACATTTGTAACCACAATAAACCGATTTACGGCGCTCGGAGGAATACACACATTTAGTACACTAACGCATACACAGGTTTGCAAGTTAAGTACACTGTAGTTTATTAGAAAACACGCAAACAAACAGGAAAATAAACACATAAAAGTTGCACACACTATTTGTTTCAAAGAACAACAACTTTAATTCAGGGGACACAAGAACTTCTTATAAAACTTAATGTAACATTGAAAATAGCTTTTCACGAGCGGAAGCGAGAAGGTGAAGAGTGGAAATGTATGTATATGAGTTGGAAGGGATATTAATGGGAACATGAACATTTTATGCTCATGTGTTGCACTCATAACAGAGTCAACTTGTATTTGGGTTGTCATTTCGGGCAATATGAGGACAGGTCGAGACATAAGTCAACGGGTGAAAGTCAAAAGACATAGGGTCAAACGACGGAAGCCAGGACATAAGTCATAAGACAACTGATCCGGTTCAAAACAATTCCCAAAAGATATCTATAGAACCAACTATACTGATACAAGGGCTACTCAGTTAGCCGAGTGAAAAGATAGAACAGTGTGAGTAAAGGAAGAAGAGAGTTGTTCTATCCCCAAACGAGAGATTTACAACTTATTGGATCTCTGACAAAATTGGACATCCAATTTTTCTTTGTGACCACACGTGTTACAAACATGAGTTAAAGGGGTGTAACACTTCACAGAGAGGAGGGGAGCCTGTTAGAATCTCCAATAAGGGTTTAGAGAGGTAATAAGCGTTAAGACAAGTCTAGTAGGGAGACACCAGACAGGAGAGACACCAGCGCTATAAATAGCTTCACCAGGGGACACATTTGTGTCAACCACGGGAGCAATAAGGACAGTTGAGCGAGGGCTTCCCCAAACCATTGGGAAGCTTGGCCATACGAGTAACCGTGGAGTACCCGGTTACTCAAGTTCACGAGCCAGCATGCTTGGGACTCCATGCACGCAAGACTCGCTAATGCACGGAGGGTACAGCGTCCGTGCTTGACCACGCAATGTGTAGCGTGTGGACAGACCCGATTGAAGACGATTAGAGAGTAGACGTGTTCTTGACAAATGCTATAAGTTTCTAGGCAATAGTTAATATTAGCCTTTAGATTTAAATTGTGATTACTAGTATCATTTCTCACCGCTTCATTACATCCATGTTGTTTAATGTCAATGAAGCATACCGCTCGCAGAGCTTATAAATTGCCAGCTCTAAATAAATTGCATTCCTTTTGCAAATGACACGAGTTGTTATTTCGTGCGGTGCAAAAGTAGGGGAGTCCAAAAAGACCTGTCGCAAGCAAGTTGCTGACAAATAATTTCACAATGTGTTCGAATAATCTCAGCAGTATAAACGCTTGACCCGTCAATGATGCTAAACAGTTACATAACACATTATTTCTTCACACCACAGACATATAAAGATAAAGAGGAAGAGCACTTTCATTCCTCCTTCTCTCATTCTCGTGTTTTGAAGATTCGATGGATTTAAACTAAGGCACGGTCAGCACAGAATCATAGCTTGTCCTTTACTAAACCTGCTCTGAACGCAGTCAGAAATTAGAAGGATTTAGATTTTGGAATAGCGATTTGGGCTTAGCAGAGCCTCTTCTCACAGATTAAGACATAGTGTGTGTACAGCACTTCTCTCTGGAAACCAAAGATAGATGGAGTCAGATATTCTCTAGACCAGTGATGGCGGAATGTAGCTATTGCCGGGGCAGGGTGGAAGTTGGTGGCTGTCTTCATTTAGAAGAATATATATTCATTCGTGCCGGAACCTTCATACTCACACTCACATACACAAAGCTTTACCTGACTCAAAAGTCAGCTACACAATCCTACTGAATCAGGCAAGGGACATAAAGATCCTGAGAACTCCTCATGAAACCACAACCGGCCTTCTTGACGGTCGATCTGCATGTGTCAAATCAAAGCGTTCTTCATCCCACCAGCCTCTGCGGCAACGCTATTTTTCCAGGTTAACCAATGGGTTTAGTTGGATTCGAACACCTGACCTGTCCATCATTGGCTGACATGGCTATATTTAGCGCTTATGCCACATTCTTCAAATTCCGATGCTCTCTGGAACGAAAACTTTTGTAGAAAACTGTGTTTCGGAGTAGTGATGTGCAGAAGTGAAACGAATTGAGGGCGCAATACGCGACAATGCAATTATACAACATTTTACAATTATATTTTCTGCTGGTAATTGTAGCCGGCTCTGTAGAGAAGGGTTTGTGTATGCAGTTTATAACTCCGCATACCACGGTTAAAACATGGCTGCGAGCGATTTCGCATCATTCACATTATGTTGGTTTTTATGAAATGGGATGAGCGCCTGCCGTTCAGAACGCAATTGCAAACTACTCAACGTAATCAATCAATCAATTATGTGCCATGTCAGAAAGCGTGGGCGGTCATGAATGGCCATTTCACTCGATCACTAGAGTCGTGGATCAGCTCGGTGTTCCTGTCTCATCAATGACATGTGGCCAAGCCATCCAGGTATTTTCCTCTCGGTCTTCCTCTTGGTCTGTTCCTTTCGATCTTGCCAGTTGTCACTAAGTTTTCCAATCCATTTCTCCTCATAACATGTCCAAACAATTTTGACTGTCTACGTCTAATTTCTCTAATCAATGTATGATTTCTATTTGTCTCCTGTAGTACTTGGTCATTGGTTTTTCTGACTGTCCATGGTATTCTTTGCATTTCAGCAGCCATCAGATGTTTTTTAGCTTGACTGCTCATTGTCCAAGTTTCACATCCATACAAAAGAACAGGCTCTATGTATCCCATCAACACTCTTTTATCGTTTCAATTGACATCTTCTTATTGGTTAAAATGTTTTTCATCTTGCTAAAGGCTACTTTCGCAAGGGCGATTCTTGTTCTAATCTCTTCAAGGCATCTCCCATAAGATGTTATGACTGTTCCGAGATAATTGTATCGACTTTTTGAAGAATACTACCCTTTACTTGTATATTACATTGTCGTACTTCGTTCTTCCTAGTGACTACCATAACCGGTGTCTTTTTACAATTTAATTCTAAACCCAGTTGCTCACTGTGTACAACAACCGCATCTACTAATTGTTGCAGACCCTGTGCATTGTCTGCTATCAATACTGTATCATCTGCATATCTAATGTTATTGATGTTTCGTTCTCCAATGCTGATTCCATTGATATCTTCTACATTTCTGAAAATATTTTCACTGTATAGGGATAACAGATCTGGAGACATTACACATCCCTGCCTAACACCTCTCTTAATAGGTTGATATTGTCCCACTTTTTTTCGCCATCATTCTTCACTATATGTGTGTGAGCGAGAGAGTGGGTGAGAGAGTGAGTGAGAAAGAGTGTGAGTGGAAGAACTAGTATGAGACAGAGAGAGTGAGAGAGTGTACATGCGCGTGTGCCTGAGTGAGTGTAAAAGTGAGGGTGTGTGGGCGTATGTGTGAGAGATTGAGTGAGAGAATGAGTGAATCTGAGAGAGCGGGTGTGTTCTGTGTCTGCCTGTCTGTGTGATGACAGTGCGAAAGTGAGTGAGTGTGAGGTAGAGAGTCAGCGATGGAGTGAGTGAGTAAGGGAGCGTGAGTGAATGAGAGAGAATTTGTGGATATGCGTGTATGTGCGCGAGTGAGTGAGTGTGAGAGCGAGTGAGTGTGTACAAGAGAGAGAGAGAGAGAGAGAGAGAGAGAGAGAGAGAGAGATTGTGGGTGAGTGACAGAGAGAGTGCATGAGAAAGTGAATGAGTGAGAGTGAGTTAGTGTGTGTCTGTTTGTTTGTCTGTGTGTGTGCGAATAAGAGAGTGATTTAGTGTGGTTTAGAGAGTGAACGAGTGAGTGTGAGTGAGAGAGAGTAAGAGAGTGAGTGTAAGTGGGAGAGTGAGTGAGAGATTGCGTGTGTATGTTGTGTGTGGGTGTGTGTGTGTACGTGTGTGTGAGAGAGAGAGAGAGAGAGAAAAGAGAAAGAGAGAGAGAGAGAGAGAGAGACAGAGTTGAGCACACGCATGTCATCTAACATGCTATTCCATATTATTGTGTATTCTTATTTACATATTATCATTTTCAATGCCACTTGATGTTAACATGCATAACATGAACACATGTATAAATTACTGTAGAGTAAGTGAGAGATTTAGTGAGTGTGAGTGAGAGAGAGAGAGTGAATGAGTGTGAGAGTGTGTGCATGTAAGAGAGTGAGAGAGAGAGAGAGAGAGAGAGAGAGAGAGAAAGAGAGAGAGAGAGAGGGAGTTGAGCGCACGCATGTCATGTAACATGCTATTCCATATTTGTTATGTATTCTCATCTTTCATACTACGAGGTATCATTTTGTATGCCACTTGTCCTGTAACATGCCATTCCATTTTTTTGGGGGGTGTATTCTCATCTTTCATATTATCATTGTATATGCCACTTGATTTTATCATATATAATGTAACATTACTGTTATGTGAGCGAGAGAGTTAGTGAGTGGGAGAGAGAGAGATAGAGAGAGAGAGAGAGAGAGAGAGAGAGAGAGAGAGAGAGAGAGAGAGAGAGAGAGAGAGAGAGAGAGAGAGAGAAGAGAGAGAGTTGAATTGCATCACTAATTTTTACGCTACACAATGTATATGTACAAATTTTTTCTCCACTTCTTACAATTTTTGCGAGAATGCTCACGACACCCGTCAGTGTCTCAACTGTGTGTAAAGTGTGGGAGTTTGTTCTTATTAGTTTCAGTGATCATGTGAGGCATCATATATGTGTCTAGATGTGAGGATGTGTGTGAATGTGTATGTGAGGTGTGTGTGTGTGTGTGTGGGGGGGGGGGGGTGAATGTATGTGTGGAGGGGTTGTATGTAGGGGTGTTTATGGGTTGATGGGTGATGTGTGGATGGGTGAAGGTATGTGTAGTCGGTGGGGGATGTATGTGTGTGTGAGGGATATGTGTGTGGGGGGATATTTGGGATGATGGTTGGAAGTATGTGGGTGTTAGTGGGTTGGGGGTGGGTGGGTAGGGAATGTGTATTTGGGTGGGTGAAAGGGTGTGTAGGAGATTGTGTGGGTTGGGGATGGGTGTGTAATGGGTGTGGGGGATGAGTGAGTGTGTGTGGGGTGGGGGGATGAATGTGAATGGGATGTCTGTGTGGGTGGGAGTGTGTGAGTGTGGATGGGGTAAATGTGAGTGGGTGGAGGATGTATGTGTGGGTGGTGAGGATGTTTGTAGGCGGGGGATGTATGGGTGGGTGGGGAGATGTGTATGTGGGTGAGAAATGTGTGGGCGGGATGTGTATGAGGAATGCATGTGGGGGATTGTGTGTGTTTGGGGAGGATGTGTTCAAGGGTTTAGTTTTGTGTGGGAGGGGAGATTGTGAGAGGTGGGGGAGGTGTAGGATGTGCAGGTGGATGAATTATGTATGTGAGGATGGGGGATGTAGGATGGCTGGGTGGTTGGGGTGTTTGTGGGTGGGATGGTAGATGAGAGATGTATGTGTTGATGGGCGGGTGTGTGATGTGTGAGTGTGAGTGGTTGATGGATGAATACGTGAGTGGGTTGATGTGTGTGAGAGATGAGTGTATGGGTGGGGGTGTGTGTGTTTGTGGGAAGATGTGTGTGATCGGCGGATGTGTGGGGTGGGGTATATGTGGGTGGTCGGGTGTGTGTGAGTGGGAGGTGTGTGTTTTTGGGTGTTTATGGGTGGGGGATATGTGTGGGCAGGTGAGGAGATGTGTTTGTGGGTGGGGAGGTGTGTATAGGTGGGGGATGTGTAGCTGAGAGGTGTCGGATATTGGGTGGGTGAGTGGGTGTAGGTTGGCTGCTGTGTGTGTGTGGGTGGGTGGGGAAAATTGTGAGGGTGCGGGATGTGTGTGTGTGGATAGGAGCTGGATGTGTGGGTTGGCTGGAGTATGTGTGTGTGGTTTTGTGATGTGTGTTTTGCTGGGTGGTTGCGGGTGTGTGGGTGGGTCTTGGAGAATATGTGGGTGAGTGTGTGCGTGTCAGTTATTGGATGGGTGGGGGTTATGTGTGAATGCGGAGAAATGTGGGTGGGTGGGGGATCAGTGGGTGGATGGCGGCATGTATGTTTACCTGGGTCTGTGTGAGTGCGTGGAGGTATGTGTGGGTGAGTGGGAGAGGTGTGGTGGATAGGGGATGTTAGGGTGGCTGCGGGATGTGTGCGTGGATGGGAGATGTGTCTCATAACATTGCAATATGCACTGTGTATGTCTACAACTTTCATTTGACATTGTTTGTTTTTCCCATGTAAATGCATCATGCGTAATATGCATTGTTTATGCTTACAAATTCCATTTGACAATGTTTTTTTTCCCCTATGTAATTGTAAAATGCACATTTGATGAATGAAAGATGAGTGATTGAAAGGGCCGAATGTAAGACGGGCCTGCGTGCCCAATTCTTTACCCTTTTAAAATAAATTTCGTTCGTTCGATCGTTCGTTCGTTCGTTCGTTCGTTCCACTTCATTATCAATACTTATGACAGCTTGCTGTTTCCAATATATGTTTTTTTGTATAAGTCTAATGTCTCTCCCATCAATTTATAGATCTGCAAGCATATCCACCATGTTAACATGTCTAACTCTATCATAAGCCTTTGTGTAGTCAATAAAGCAAAGATGTACATCCTTGTTTACTCCTATAGCACGTTCAATAACTGTTTCGCAGCATATACACAGCATTTACTGTTCCCTATCCTTCTACAAACCCACATTGTTCTTCCCCTATTTCAGGTTGTATTTACTTCCTCGCTCTTTGCATGATAATTCGTAACAAGATCTTTGTGATGTGACTCATTATACTAATTGTTCTATGTTGATCACATTCCAAGGTTCCTGATTTCTTTGGGATTGCAATAAATACATAATTACATAATTCAGAAGGTATATCTAAAGTATAATATAATGTGTTCAGCAGTCTGGTGACTTGCTCTAGTCCAAATTCTTCTTAAGCTTTAATATAGCCTACGATGGGTAACGTTGTGATATTCTGTTATGATAATTTGGCGTGTCCAGCGTGTGCCGCGTGGTTACACACCCGCTTCACACGCCGGTGATCAGGGACTTGTTTCCGGATTCGGTCAGAGATTTGCGCTACTGACGAGCTCAAACGAGAGTGAAACTCGAGTATAGTGCTTCCGTGTTGACGTGGTTCATACCAGAATACGATCAGCGTTGCCAGTAGTGGGTTGTGCTCAATATTTAAAGCTTTAATCATTTCTGTTGTGATGTCATCTGCACCGGGGGCCTTGCCAGCTTTCATATGCTTAAGAACATTTTGAACCCCCATCTTTAAAATTGGTGGTCTTTCATTATTAAATCTAATATCATACTGTTCCTCTCTGTTATCATTATACAGGTTTTTCACATAATCTGTCCATACATGTATTATCTGATCTTTTTCTATTATGATTTTGCCATCTTTAGTTTTTAGACAGCCAGTTGATGTACTTGTTCTTTTATTAGAGATTAATTAGCTACAGTTAATCATTACAATTTGATATATTTGGCATTACGTGTGATTACATATGCATCTGAATTATTCTCTACCGGTTTACTCTCCTCTGACTTTTTACTATGTTATGAGTCAAAGTATAGACAGAAGAGAGGAAGTAGTGTAGAGGAATTAGCCCAGAATAATTGAAGAAAACTGGAGTTTCATCCCTTAATGCCACGACACACTTATATAAGCAGAGGATAATTAGGTAAGAGAGACAAAAGAACACGGGAGTGGGTGTGACCACAGCAACGTATGCAACGCTAACTCGCCAGAATGTCAGTGGGCGATGGAGACGCCGCCAGCTTGATTCAATGGGACTTTGCGACACTTTAGTATTGAGAACTGAGAACCCAATGAATGTGAATAGAGAAGTGTTGAGATGCCGACACTTGTAAGTAGACTTTTGTGTAGTATCTTTAGCAAAGCTGTTGTTAGCAATTTGATGGGGTCCTTGATGAAAGACGAGATTAAACTCAGGACACCCCTGACTTGACACCATGGCTTAGGCAACTGGGAGTGTTGCGCATGAAGCAAGACACGGCTGGGTCAGCATGCTAGATGATATTGAGGTGTGTTCAATAAACACTTTGAAATCGAAGTGAGGCAATCCTTCTTCACTTGTTCTTCAGTGTGTTAAACGTGCCAGGAGTTGTTAGGTGAACGAGCCAGAAGAATGAATGCACAAACCCCTAATTACATCATGGCAGAATACTCTGCAGTACAGCCGGCGGAGTCATCGGTCGCTTGGCAACCTAATTCTGCCAGTCTGGTTATTGCCCAGAATATTAACGCTCGGGGATGCGGTAGCGCTTGCCTGCCAGCACGATAGTTATGTGTTGCATTACTAATCGATTAATCCCTTAATTAATTATTTATAACAGTTCCCCCCCCCCCCCATTAATTTATATTTTCGTCCTGGGTTTCTAACAAAACAATGGTAACTTTCTACCCACTGACACGAACATGAAATGCAATGTTGTAGAGACGACAGGACACTGGTTCAGTGTCGTACAACAAACTTAAATTACAAAATCCATCACACTTCCTTGTGCTCGGTCACTGTGTTGGCATCCCTAAAGTCCAGCCACTTTTTAACTCTGATTTCCAGATAACAATGAAGTGTTATTTCACCTGCCAGCTGTAGCCGGTCCGCTACAGTGTGCTCACATCCCAAGCGCATGATAGCGATCCTCCTACACTAATCCCTTGACACATCTCTAACGCAAGCATTCATTGCACATGTTGTACATGCTGCACACTGTACTATTAAAGGTTACGGGACAATGTAACTGAAATCAACGCAGACACATGATATACAGGCTGCTACGTCTAATTACGTCTTGCTTCCTTTCTAATACCTGGCTAAATGATGTCCGCCCATGAAGCATTTTTACTCCTCAAAATTACCGGTTAACTAAACGCGGAATGTTAACATTAAACTCTATAAACGTTAATCGACAGTGGATCCAATTACTAGTACTGGCATATTGTCATTCTGACAGATAGTTTGTTACGTTGTACATCAAAAAAGACATACAAACTACACTCATGACAGTAGCGAATGCAACGGAATTGTCCAGTTCGTGCTGTAAATGTTCGAGCTGTCAATGGTTGTATGTAAAAACATGGCCATTTCCACCACCATCATCATCGGATGTCTTACACTCTCAGTATGTGACCTTTCGGCAATCATGTTCTCCTGTGTTATTCCGTGTCTTAACTTGTTATTTTATGCAAGACGATCAGCGGTGACTTTGTAAGAAAGCGAAATGTCTATGTCTGTATCAGTCATGCCCCACTTACAAATATATTTATACCGTAGTAAAATAAGACCACGAGATCTTTCACCCATCTGTAGTTAAGCAATAAAGATGTCCATCCTCCGAATATGGCATATGCATCAAGTCTACGAATATTCAGCATGAAACAAACCATCACACAACCCGATCTTTCCATTACTTCTGTATTCGTGATCTCACAGTTATTTATGTAATGTTAACTTTAATACAATATGATATATCTAAATCGCACTTTGTGTTGTTTCTTTACTAATCAATTAATCATCTGAACTATTCCAATAAATATAGGCTGCCCATAATGACACGAAAAGTTTGTCATGTGTTCGGCTCTGGTTCTCTGATTTTGTTAAACTCAGAATTCACTCAATGTTGTAATCTCCCTGAATTGTGGCTGATAGACGTTAGTAAATCTTGAAACCTTGATACTATGCGTTCTTTTCCGTATGTCAACAACTACCGCACACTATTAATTATTTGGTCTGTGTTTACATCTATACCGTTTTTCATATATGGATAACATCAGATGGAAAACGCATCACTAAGGGTAATAAAAAAGATAAAACAAAAAGAACATAATAGGACAAGCAACAACTGCATTCTATCAAATGAAAAATATTTTGTGGAATAAGTGATTGTCATTGACTGCTAGAAAAAGAGTTCCTGCATGTTGCATAGAACCAATCTGAGCATACGGCTGCGAATTCGGAACAATTAGTAAACTAAACATGCGAAACAATCTGTGGAAGTTGTGGAGATGTGGTTTTATTGAAGAATGCTGAAAATGAATTGAACACCCAAAACGAGCAATCTGGACATTTAGGGGGAAATGATTCGCAAAACAACTTATTACAAACATCATAAAGAAGAGGTTGTCGTTTTTGACAACGTTAAAAGAAGATAAACACTGGAACATGGTGTGACAACCAGAAAGGTTTGCGGAAAAGATAGATAGAGACAGCGTGAACAGATTCTTGACAGTCTTGTTTCATGGCACGGAAGGGAGTCAACACACGAATTGATCCATACTGTCGGAGATCGCAATTTGTGGAGAGGCAATATCACCTTCGGGAAACACTGGATGATGATGCTAGCGTGTTATCTTCACCTGTGGCATTTAATCACGAGTTATTTGTGGGACTTCGCGGAGCCTATCTTGCACGAAATTTTAAATATTCTAGAGAAATGTAAATTATAATTGCACTTTCTTTGTTCACATACAGCTGTAAGGACAAGTGTTGGATGTTGTTAATCACACATAACTGCAACATCGCGGTTTGGATCTTCTAGTTTGGTAGTCGTGGTAGGCCGATCTCTCTGGTCTAGGGTTACATGACTTTCTCCGTAATCCCGTATACTCTCGTAACGTGACGTGACGTGGGCGAGATTTGGTAGCGGTTCTCTCCGCGTCGGTAACTTACGGGGTATGTGAGCTGGGCGCTCAGAAAGCAATGGCAAACTACTGAGCGTAATATTGCCAAGAAATCAACAATCAGCTGAAAGATCCTGATGGTGACAGCGATATCCTGTAAAGGATATGTGGGGGGGGGGGGGGGGTCTGAAGTCAGACCCCTGGAAGTGGTCTGAGGTTGGAAACTGACCACGCAACTATTGTCAGTCTATATCTAGTGATGATGTATTAATACCAATTGAGATGGATTGGTACACCGGGTCTCTTCTTACTTACAGGAACCCCTATTGTTTTCCTGTTGTACGTGTTCGATTCATGTG
This sequence comes from Cepaea hortensis, assembly GCA_963921405.1. Classification (NCBI taxonomy): domain Eukaryota; kingdom Metazoa; phylum Mollusca; class Gastropoda; order Stylommatophora; family Helicidae; genus Cepaea; species Cepaea hortensis. Next base: position 97,832,058 of record OY992881.1, on the reverse strand, counting down.
TCGCTGAGAGGAAGACTTCCCTCCAGTCAACTGATCAATGAAGATTTGGCCAGCGATTCCAGTCTGGTAAAAGAAGCCGCTGTGTCGCCGAACGAACTTTATATTCCTAGGTTCCAGTCCAGGGAAGTGCCAAGAAATCACAGGAGAGATCAGGTGAACGATATTCTACCGCCTAGGTCTACAACACTTACCTGTCACGAGACTGACATTCCGTGGGTGGGGTGAAGAAATTGTCCTCCAGACAACTCTCGCCGTACTCAATGTTCTAGCTGTTTGTCTTGTACTTGAATGTCGTTTTAGAGTCTGAATCTTTATTAACGACTCTTATTTTACCTGTTTGAAGAGCGTTATCTGATCGTCTGTTAGTGATCTATTTGTCTGTAGTGATCAGATAAGAAGTCAGCGTCCGAGCACCGTCCGGGGACAATAAGGTAATAGAAGACAGAAGTAAGAACCCAAAGGTCTTGACAACCACTGAGATCCGGGCCAGTGTTGTCAAACGACAGACAGGCAAGGCAACCATGGCCAAGGCAGCGCAATAGATTACGCACGCTGTTCAGTATATTTGGCGTAAGTATACTCCTTTAGACATCTTATTAAAATCAGACTGTGAGTGAGCTATACTGTTTCAAGTGTGCGTTTAAGTAAATTACTGACAATCGTGTGTCATGGCATGGAACTTTTGGTGTGCACGAATTGATACATGGAAGTGGAGATCGCAAGATGGGAAACACGATCGTTCCTACCAACTGATGATGATGTATAATGTAGAATAACGACTGGTTCTGTGTGTTATTGCACAGACAAGTTGTGTAAAGGCAAATTCGCATAGAAAGAAACACATCTACATGTTAAAGAACTTTCTTTAAAATGTCCTGCATGCAACACAACTGTATTGCTCTAAAAAGTTGTTTATGTGGGTATGTTATTTGCTTTACGTATTATAAATTCATCTTTAAAATTGTATGTTATTCACCGAGTGACATGCCCCATTACGTCCATATAATTGACATATTACTTAAATATTACAAGCGTACAAGATAAATGATGGTTGCATATTTACTGTCACCTAATCTCTACTTTGAGTCTTTACTCGTGTGTGTGCATAAAATACAATATAATTTTGTGTGTAATGTTACCGTTATTAAATTGATAGGCTACGTACATTTCGACATCATACGTAGATGCTTATATGGAGGCATACCGTAGGCATACATTATTGTAATAAGATTCATATTAAATGGTTGTGGCATGTTGTTATGAAACTAAACACATTAATAGTAAGAAATAACAGAGGGTGTTACAACAGTTCTTATACATTTTGGTTGATTCAAACATCCTATTGAAAAATATAGTTTAAGTAATGCATTGACAGTTCCGACAGCTCAATAATTTTGTTTTCCGTTCTCAAAGTACAGGACTGCGGACCATAACTATTAGCATCAACTCTGTCATAGTCGCTGTCATAGTATTGTATCTAGATGTATAGAGACATACATGACATTGCTCGAAGTTGCGTACAGAGACAATAATACATTTAAAAACAAAAAAGATGGCCTATCCCTACTGAAAATCTGTAACTGAGATATTCTGCATTTAAGGCTTGTAACATTGAAAGGCAATTTATAATCAAAGTGGAATTAGAATTAACTTAATAGGAAAAAAAACTGCTAATATAGTTCATCTGTGTGTGTGTGTGTGTGTGTGTATGTGTATGTATGTATGTAGATGTATCAAGTGTGGAGTTGGGCAAGGTTGTGTACTTTGTCCTATCCGATGTGGAATATACTTTTCATTGATATTAAAATATACCTTTCGTGATTAGAATCGTAGTATCTAGTTTTACTCAAGCTCTGTTGGTGGCATCTATAATACTCAGAGATTGAATAGCAATACCTCCCCCGATGTGTCTCCACCTTGCCGTGGTGGGGGAGCTTGCGTGTCCCATCGACCCCATGTGCTTGCCGATGGGTGAAAAACTACATATCGGACAGCATATGGGATAGGGACCAGACTAAGAGAGACACAACCTGCTGCTCTGCAGGTGAGACTGAGGATAGCAGTCCAAAAATTTAAATCAGGCGCACGAAGGCAGAAGTTCTTGGTCCGGACAAAACACTAAAGGCTCCCTGTCGAGGGCTGTGGCTGAACGCCTCTAAGCCACAAACCCTCGGACCTGAGAGCCGGGCCGATAGCCACCTCTCGAAAAATAAAGGCGTGATACTGAGCAAGCTACATGCTCAGGTCTGATAGAAGTTCGAAGGCTCTCAGCTGGGGGATATGAGAGATTCCCGGATGAGAGGCCAGGCCGTTTCTCGTTCACCGCTGCACGAAGGTAAGGTGCTGATCCGGCAGCACAAGTAGCCTACCTCGTGAGCGAGTACAAAAAGTCAAAAAGTGCCCCAGTCGAAGAAAGTGGCTGCGAAAACTGTATCTAACTCATAGAGAGTGTAGACAAAAGTGGAAGAACGTCTCAATGCCGCAAAATGGAACGTACGGCGAGCGAACCTATTGCGTGGTCCGAAGTCAAAAGCGTGGGTTTCGCTTGCAGTCTGACCGTCCCTGGTGTGTGCTTGAGCGATCAGTGGCAAACGAGTTGCCCAACACATGGAAGTGAGGAACTAAAGCAGCCATGAGCAGGACGTGGCAACTCCTCGGGTGAGCCCAGTCACAGAGCAATATGTGCCGGCTCTGCAATTATGGAAGCCTCCTTGGATAGCGAGGGAATGCTCATGGTCTGCCCCTGCCTTCCCTTGAGGGCCGACCACGATGTCGTTCGTCGTTCTATCTTGACCAGCTGAGATGTTAGCGACATCACAACAGTCCAACGTGCCTCGAAACCAGAGGATGGCTAACCTCATTAAAAAATGCCCGCTGGAAGTCGGAAGTGTCGTCCTACGGGTGGCAAACTAAAAATTGACACTACGCAATTACGTCCGAGTGAAATGTCTCGTCCGAATGTCTCTCGTGCTAGGAACAGCTCTGACTACCTAGTTTCCGAATGCCGCTCTTGTTCGGAACAGCTCTGACTGGGTAGTTTTCCGAATGTCTGTTGAGCCTGGAAAAGCTCTGATGGGCGCAACGACAAGCATATGTCCGAAAACTCGCTGAGTGGATGCCGTCTGCAAACCTCTCTGGTTTGTGCGGGAATGACCCGGGGAAACGAAATGACCAATATATTGAAGTGAGGATTTAAAGCAGCCATGAGCAGGACGTGACGATCTCCCTCGGTGAGCCCAGATCCAGGGCGTTATGTGTCGGCCCTGCAACTATGGAAGCAACCTTGGATGACGGAAAATGCTATGGACTGTCCCTGCCTTCCTTTGAGGGATGACCGTTGTCTTCGATCGTTCCACCTTGGCCAGCATGGTTGCAGATGGCGCCACAAAAGTGAGAGTCTCCCAGGAATGCTACCTGGTCAAAAATGCACGCTAAAGTCGATGTGTTGGCCTACGGGTTTCGGCCCGAGGGCGCATAACAGACACACCGCAATCACATCTGAAAAAACACTCCGGATGAACGAAAAGAAGAAGAAGAAGAAGAATAGCAATACCAAAATTAGGAGGGTTCCGATCAGAGAGCTGTTTTTTGCAGATGATGCTGTAATTACGACCCACTCTGAGGAAAAATTACAATGGCTACTTTCTGCATTCGACAATGATTGTTATACATGTTGTTTAATAATTAGTAAATAGAAGACGCAGATTATGTCGCGAGGTGCAAATCGGGTGCCACCAATCTTTATTTACTATGCACAGTTGGAGATAGTAGGCCATTTCACATATCTGGGATCAGATTTAAACAATACATTATCCCTAGATCAGGACATTAACATCAGGTTTGGTAAGGCAGCAGCAACAACACACAATAAAAAGAGTATAAGAGAAGAGGACAATTACTGCTAACACATGTCCTCCTTTATAAGCCTTCATTACACTTCTTTATGGCAGTGAAGCCTGGTCAATTTCATTAGACTAAGAGACCAGTTTAAATAGCTTTCGTATGCTGTGTATGCGAAGAATAATTGGGATTAAGCGACACGACATCTCAAACACTATGGTATTCGAAAGAAAATGTTGTATGACTGTTTCTGCCATGCTCATTCTTTGTGGATATCAGGAGGATGGACGACAGCAGAATACGAAATGACATCTTTTTTGTTGAATTATAGATGGGTAAAATATCTCGGGGTTGGCCTCTACTACGAAGGTATGTGGAAGCTGGACATGATTGCTAGAGGCATTGATATTGCGCAATAAGTGCAAGCCTGCTAATCGCATTGCATGGGTGGCAATAATCTGGAATGGAATAAATACACAGGAGACAATTATTGCGGAATGGTCACACACTGCGCGTGTGAGAGTCAGATGGTGCGTGGTGTTGGAAATGACTATGTGTTCAAATGCATCTATTGTTTACGAACATTTATAGCGCGAATAGGTCTGATCACTGGCAATCCCTACCGCCACGGGTTGTACGCATGCCAATTTTTCAGCACAGCTTAACAAACTATCGACTGCTAAGACGCAATGTGCCAGCGATATATATATATATATATATATATATATATATATATATATATATATATATATATATATATATATATATTAGGAAGGATGTGCAAAAGGCTGCCAGGCAGTGTGCAAATGACTATTGGATGTAGTTATGTGATTCCATTTAAATCGCAAGTGATTAGGGAAACATCAGAAGCATGTATGAAGGGATAAAGAAAGCCTGTGGTCCAATGATCAAAAGAAGTGCACCACAGAAAACCTTGACTGGAGAAATCATCACTAATAAGAAACAGCAGATGGATAGATGGGCACTATTTAGAGATTTACTCAAGTGAGACCAAACTTGCGGATGATGCCCTCACCGCCATAGATGCCATGCCAACTCTTGACCACCTGGACACACTTCCTACCATAACATATGTTAAGTGTGCTGTAAATGAACTTTCATCTGGCAAGGCTCCAGGTAAGGATGGGATTCCAATAGAGGTACTCAGGTGTGGGCAAGACACACTAACTCTGCAGATCTACCAGCTAATAGAGCTATGCTGGCGAGAAGGACAAGTCTCACATGATTTCACAGATTCAATCATCATAACGCTGTACAAGGACAAGGGCGATCGAAGCTACTGTAACAACTATAGGGGTATTTCACTTCTGTGTACTGTTGGGAAAGTATTTCCAGAATTGTTATGCGCAGACTACAAGTCCTAGGAGATCAGGTCTACCGCGAATCACAGTGCGGCTACCGGCAGAACCGGTCTACCATTGATATGATATTCTCATTGCTACAAATGCAAGAAAAATTCCGGGAACAAAATCAACCACTGTTTATTGCCTTCATCGACCTCACTGAGGCATTTGATTTGGTCAGTCGTGAGGGTTTGCCTCAAGGCAATACAGAAGATTGGATGCTCACCAACTCTTCTGTCCATTTGGGAATCGTTCCACACATTCATGGAGGGTATAATCAAGTTTGATGGTACAACTTCAGAAGAGTTTGAAATAAAGATTGGAGTTAAGCAAGGTTATGTACTATCCCCCACCCTGTTTGGAATATGCTTTTCACTTCTGAAATATGCCTTTCGTGATTAGAATGCCGGTATATACATTTACTCACGCACAGATGGCGGCCTCTATAATGCTCAGAGATTGAAGGCCAAGACCAAAATTAGGAGGGTACTAATCAGAGAGTTGCTTTTTGCGGACGATGCTGCAATTACGACCCACTCTGAGGAAGAATTACATCATCTACTATCTGCATTCTCCAATGGTTGTTCTTAATTTGGTTTAACAATTAACAAACAGAAGACACAGATTATGTAAAAAGGTGCACATGGGGAACCATCAATCTTTATTGACGACGCCGAATTGGAGATAGTAGACCATTTTACATATCTAGGATCAGAGGTAAATAGCAAGTTATCCCTAAATCAGGAAATCAACATCAAGATCGGGAAAGCAGCAATAACAATAAAGATGTTAGCAAAACGAATCTGGGAGAACTGGAAGCTTACTACCAAAACATAAGTCCTTGTCTATCAAGCATGTGTCCTTAGTACTCTTCTTTATGGCAGTGAAACCTGGACAACTTACTCACACCAAGAGAAACGTTTAACCAGCTTTCATATGCGGTGTCATTGAAGAATATTTGGTATTAAGTGGCAAGACAAAATCACAAATACTGAAGTATTGGAAATATCAGGTTGTGTGACAGTGTGTACCATGCTCAGTCTTCGTAGACTTAGATGGATAGGACATGTTAGGAGGATGGATGATGGTAGAATACCAAAGGATATCTTTTTTGGTGAATTACAGACGGGTAGGAGATCTTAGGGTCGGCCTCTACTACGATACAAAGATGTGTGTATGCGGGACATGATTGATACAGGCATTGATAATGCACAATGGGAGAAAGTAGCCGCTGAACGTATTGCACGGAGGGCAACTATCAGAAATGGAATAAAGACAAAGGAGAAAATGATTGCAGATAAAGCACACACAGAGCGTGTGAGACTTAAGATGGTGCATGATGGTGGAAATGACCATGTTTTCACATACATCCACTATGGAAAAACATTTACAGCACGAATTGGCTTATCAGCCACACTCGCCACCGCCATGGGTCGTAGTTATTAAGCCTTTTTGAAGCACAATGCACCAAATTATCGTCTGTCAAGGCGGAATGCATGTATATATATATATATATATATGGACATGGAGGAGTCCAGACAGCAGGATTAAAAACCAGATAGATTACATCCTGATTAGCAAAAGGTTTCGAAATGCGTTAACAGTCGTAAAAACAGTTCCAAATGCAGACTGTTACAGTGATCACAGATTAATTACAGGCACATTGAGGGTAAAGTTAAAGAAAGTCAAGTATACAGCAGGAAACCCTAAATATGACTTGTGCAAATTGAAAACTGACAAAGAGATACAAGATAATTTTAACATAGAAGTAAAGAACAAATTTGATATATTGTCTGATCTAGAGATCCTGTTTCAAGATGTAGATGATCAATGGGAAACGATGAAGAATTCAATCAGTTGCGCAGTAGAAAAAACTATTCCAAAAGTAAAGAAAGTGGGCCGTAAGATATGGATGACTGAAGAAATTTTACAACTAATGGAAACAAGAAGACAGAACAAACATAATCCTGCCAAATATGAAGAAATTCACAGAAAAGTGAGAACCTTATGTAAGGAGGCAAAAGAAACATGGCTTGAGAAAAATTGCAGAGAAATTGAAAAAAACAACACAACAGTAACAATGCGAAACTAATGCACAAAAGAATTCAGGAGCTTACTAATCAAAGAACACGTACATCAGCAGGCTGCCTAAAGACAAAAGATGGAAGAGTCATAATAGAAAAAGATCAGATCTTACATGTATGGTCAGATTACGTGAAAAACCTTTATGACGATAACAGAGACGAACAGTATGATGTCCAAAATAATAATGAAGGACCAGCAATTTTAAAGATGGAGGTTCAGAATGCTCTTAACCATATGAAATCTGGCAAGACCCCCGGTTCAGACAGTGTCACAACAGAAATGATTAATGCTTTAGAAGAATATGGAGTAGATAAAGTTACCAGTCTGCTTAATACAATATATGATACTGGAAATATACCTCAGGAGTTATGTAATTCTGTATTTATTGCAATCCCAAAGAAATCAGGAGCCTTGGCATGTGATCAACATCGAACAATTAGTATAATGAGTCACATCACGAAGATTTTGCTAAGAATTATCATGCAAAGAGTTAGGAGGAAAATACAACCTGAAATAGGAGAAGAACAATGTGGGTTTGTGGAAGGCAAGGGTACAGTAAATGCTGTGTATATACTGAGAAACATAATCGAACGTTCTATAGAAGTAAACAAAGATCTACACCTTTGCTTTATTGACTACACAAAGGCTTTTGATAAAGTGAGACATGTCAACATGATAAGGATGCTTGAAGATCTACAAATTGATGGAAAAGATCTTAGACTTGTAAAAAACATATATTGGAAACAACAAGCTGCCATAAGAGTTGATAATGAAGTAAGCCAATATCAGCCTATTAAAAGGGGTGTGAGACAGGGATGTGTAATGTCTCCAGATCTGTTTTCCCTGTACAGTGAAAGTATTTTCAGAAATATTGAAGATATGGAAGGAATCAACATTGGGGGACGATGCATCAATAACATTAGATATGCAGATGATACAGTCTTGATTGCAGACAATGAACAGGACCTGCAAAATTTAGTAGATGCGATGGTTACACACAGTGAACAACTAGGGTTAGAATTAAAGTGTAAAAAGACACAGATTATGGTCGTCACTAGGAAGGACGAAATACCACAATGTAATATACAAGTAAATGGGAATATTCTTCAACAAGTGAGCATGTACAATTATCTCGGAACAGTAATAACATCTGATGGGAGATGCCTTGAAGAGATTAGAACAAGAATCGCCATGGCAAAAGAAACCTTTAGCAAGAAGAAAAACATATTGACCAATAAAACGATGTCAATTGAAACGAGAAAAAGAGTGTTGAGATGCTACATAGAACCTGTACTTTTATATGGATGTGAAGCGTGGACAATGAGCAGTCAGGCTGAAAAGCATCTGATGGCTGTAGAGATGGGGTTTCTGAGGAAAATGCAAAGAATACCATGGACAGCCAGAAAGACCAATGAACAAGTCCTTCAAGAAACAAATGAAGATCGTAAATTGATTAGAGAAATTAGACGTAGACAGTCAAAATTGTGTGGGCATGTTATGAGAAGAAATGGATTGGAGAATTTGGTGACAACTGGTAAAATCGAGGGGAACAGACCAAGGGGAAGACCTAGAAGCAAGTACCTGGATGGCTTGGCCTTGTGGCATGGTCGAGATAGAAACACGGAGCTGATCCACGACTCTGGTGATCGAGTGAGATGGCAGAACATGACCACCCACGCTTACCGGCATGACACATGATGGATGGATATATATATATATATATATATATATATATATATATTGAAATAATGTTATCAGCACCTGAGCCAAGCGATGCCTGCTGTTTCTACGTCTTTTGCGATTTCATTATCCCTGATACCAAAGTAAATTAAAGTAAGGGACACTGTTACCCTCCTTGAGGCGTACTGGGTTATACGGTGTTAGCCCCTTCAGTTTACAGTCGGATTGGCGATGTAGGCAGAATCATATCGGCAGCTTTCACCTAGCAGGATATTTCTTGGTGTCAGTGTTAGTTAAGTCGACCAGGGCAATATAATTAATACTTATCTACGGATTCGAACATATGTCACCGGGAAGCATGTGCGCGAATTAGCTACTGCGCAGCCGTGGTATTGGACAGGCCCTTTAGGCAACGCACTAGTATTATGTAAGAACATCACAGCACGTATATTGATACAGGTAGGCAAACAGTACCCTTGAATCCCCCACGCCCCGAGGTTCTCCACCTTGTCACGGTGGGTGGGGGGGGGGGGGGTTGCGTTCCCAATGACCCCATGAGCTGATCCGATGGAAGCACAACTATGTGTCGGAAAGGTCTTGGTTTAGGGACCAGACTAAGAGAGACACAATCTGCTGCTCTGCAGGTAGACTGAGGATAGCAGTCAAAAGTTCAAATCATGCGCACGAAGTCACACATTCTTGATCCAGATACATACTCTAAGGCTCCCATCTGAATGATATGGCTGAACGCCTCTAAGCTATTAATCCTTGGATATGAGAGCCGGGCCGATTCTCACCTACTGCAAAACGGACTTTAGATGCTGAGCACGCTACATGCTTAGATCAGATACATGTCCGATGGCTGTCAGCTGGGGGATATGTGGGATCTCCGGATGAGAGGGACTGGCCGTTTTCTCGCCCACTGATGCACAGAGGTAAGGTACTGAGCCAGCAGCACATGTAGCCCACCTCGTGAGCGAGTACTAAAGGTAGAAAATGTGCCTCAGTCGCACGAAATGGTTACGAAAAATGTCTGTTATCTATACTCATAGAGAGTGTAACCAAGGGTAGAAAAACGTCTCATTAACACGAAATGGAACGCTTGGCTAGCGAATCCATTGTGTGGAAGTCCGAAGCGAAATCTTACCTTGTGGATGTCGTCCGCAGACTGACCGTTCCTGGGTTGTGCTTGAGCGACCAGTGGCAAGCGAAATGCCCAATACGTGGAAGTGAGGAATTAAAGCAGCCATGAGCTGGACGTGGCAATTCCTCGGGTGAGCCCAGTATCAGAGCAATATGTGCCGGCTCTGCAATTATGGAAGATTCCTTGGATACCGGGGAATGCTCATGGTCTGCCCCTGCCTTCCCTTGAGGGTTGACCGTGATGTCTTTGACCTTTCTACTTTGACCAGCTGAGATGTGGGCGACACCACAACAGTAAGAGTCTAACGTGCCTCGAAACCAGGAAAGCTAACCTCATTAAAAAAAAATGCCCGCCGAAGTCGGATGTGCCGGCCTACGGGTGGCAAAATAAAAATTTGCTCTACGCAATTACGTCCGAGTGAGATGTCGATCGTGTCCGAATGTCCCGTGTGCTAGGTACAGCTCTAACTATCTAGTCTTCGGAATTTCCTTCATGTCCTGAACAGCTCTGACTGGATAGTTTTCCGAATGTCCGTTGTGCCTAGAACAGCTCCAACTACTTCGTTTTCCGGGCACACGACAAGCACATGTCAGAATTGAAATCTCGCTGAGTGGATACCGTCTGCAGTCCGATGGTCCCAAGTTAGTGCGGGAAGCACTAAAACGAAAGCAAAACTAGCAAACAAAAAGCCCAATATGTTGAAATTAGTAATTAAAACAGCCATGAGCAGGATGAGGCATTCCCTCAGTGAGCCCAGCACCAGAGCGCTATGTGTCAGCTATGCAACTATGGAAGCCTCCCTTGGATGGCTGAAAATGCCATGGACTGTCTCTGCCTTCCATTGAGGGCTGTTCGTGAAGTATACGACCGTTCTAAATTGACCAGTTGGGATGTGGACGGCACCACAAAAGTGAGAGTCTCTCAGGAATGCTAACCTGTCAAAAATGCACTCTAAAAGTAGGATGTGTCGGCCTAAGGGTTTCGGCCCAAGGGTGCATAACAGACACACCGCAAAAACACTCCGGATGAACGCAGAAGAAGAAGAAGTACCCATGAAGACTTTTCAACGAAGACGATAGTGAACTACGCTGATGTCATGGGCACCGTATGAAACGGGGAAGAGGGAAACAGACTAGCTACCTATGTGGCCATGCATTAAGATCTATAAAATGTAATGGCGCTATTACATCGCAGGTCAGTAATTGAAAGCTGCTAAGTGACACATAAAAAAAAAAAAAAACTTAAAATAAAACCCAAGTCTTGCATTCACAGAATGATATATGGGTGGACATGTCAACATTATCCACTAGTTCGTATCCTCCCAGAATCTAAAGGTGAAAATAGTCCCAAAGCAGATACTGATGGTGCATGTGAAGTGTTAGGTCTACACATTAGCTAGGCCACGCCATTTGAGATATGATAGCCAGATGTTTTTTTTTTTAATGTTCCGCTTATCCTAATAAGCAATTCCCAGAAAATTATGCAACATTGCATGGTGCCAATTTCTGCGAGCTCTGGTCGATTCAAGCGCAGTATTAGTTTGACAAAACTAATCTGTCACTGGTGGGGATTAATCCGGACAACTTTCTTAGCAAGCAAACGTACTAACCACTCTGTCGCCCCAACTCTTTAGAGCTGAAAGTCGTAAACGCGTTGAAACCCGAATCAATGCAGGTTGGTAACAACAAAAAAACAGCAACGGATAGCTGACGCTCGAATAGATGGGGTTGTGGTTTGAAACGGTAACAGCGGGACAACAAGCTAATGCAATGATACTAGAATGACGATTTAAGTGATGTTCTAGCAAAGAAACCGTTTTCATTTGTATTTTTCTTGACTGATCGGCATCTTCAGCTTGAGTCATTTACTAAGCAGACATCAATGACTTAGCTATGAATGCCATGATATTGATTATGTATTGGCCATTAACCATTTTATCGTTTTTTTCTGTGCAATTTCTTCTAATAGAATATATCTTTTTTTTTTTTCTATACTCTTGTTCATAGACAGCTGCAGACGCAAGTGCCTCGTCTGTAGAAAGTTATATTAAACAAAGATGACTAAACAAGTTACTTCAAACCCTTCAGTCACATCAGTTGTTATCTTAAACGAGAAGATAGGTACAGACAGTCCTATAAGTCTAGAAGTGACAATAGTTATCCAGTGGATTTTCTTTGCAGTTGTGTGTCAAATAATTGACATCGTTGGTATTGGAGCCAATGTCATTAATATTGTCTGCTTCGTCAAACAGGGTTTTAAAGACCCCGTCAACGTTAGTCTTATAGGTAATGTATATGCTGTCTTTGATCGAGAAGAACATTAATGTGAGTGTATATGTTTCGCTAAATGCTATATGATAATAAATATAAAAGGTGAATGCCCTCCATTGGAATGTTATATACATTCTACGTAAAATACATCACAAGTAATATTCCGTCACAGCAATGACTTCTCAGGCTGCTGAGTGGTGTTGGAGGAAACAAAATAGTACCACAAAATAACTGTACCACATAACAAGACCACGGCTACGCCTGTACAACACATAAATAGACAACAAATACCTCAAATCATATAGTGGGATACTTTATGGTGAACAAAATTGTGAGAGCGAATAATACATACACGTGTAGTCTAAGAATCGCAAAACTATGACATTGAGTACAACTTTATATAAACACACACAAAAGTCAAAAATAGGGAAACTAACAGGAATACAATCACGGTAATTTATAAAACGACTGCCTTAGTGCAATGGGTAAAGCACATGCTTGTCGGGATGGAGTTATGCCTTTAAATTCTCATCGAGGTGGAGTTTTTAAAAACTTAAGCTGGGCTCTAAGGGCACTCAAGCCTCTATTGGTTACCAGTAAATGTCCCGGAAAGTAAACGAAACAAACATGCTATTGACATCACCCAGTGAGTGCCCATGTGTCTATAACACATGGCGCTAACACCATATATTTGCTCCCATGTGTTACCGAAGCGTTCAGGGAACAAAAGAACAATACCACCGTAATATGTCATGCATGTCGTAAGAAGCAATCAAGGAGAGGTGGTTTATGTAGGCTACTCCGTGAATAGAAATCTGTAGCTGCATAATCCCAGCAACAAAGAACAATAAAGGTCAGAACATTATAATAAATAATTCAACCAATGTGAGAGGCGAGTCGTCTTTAAGAAGTATGGTATGAATCGGTGAAAGCCGCAAGGAGATATTATAGGGCCGTCGTACCTCCTTACACCTAGGGAAATCTCCAAAAAGTTCACCTACACTGTTAAGCATATCTATCATGGTTGAGTGCTAATATCCACTGCAGAAGAAACATATTATTATACGATAGGAATTTTGGGATTATGTGGAAGTAGATGAAATGAAAAAGACTCACGTAAAAGCAGATGAAACAGTGTATATAGATATAGGATATATATATATATATATATATATATATATATATATATATATATATATATATATATATATATATATATATATATATATATATATATATATATATATCCGGGTATTTAGATATGAAATTATAGCTCACAGAAAAAGAGTGACTAATGCTTTCTTAAGTGGCAGAGAAACAACACAGTGATAACAGCAGCATTTGAAACGACACACAGAGAAAATACGCATGTGCTTTATCAAGCGTTAATCAACAATCAAAGATAAAAATGCATTGATCGAGGGGAAATTTACGTTCAATGGGAACATGAAAATAATACAATGCCGATGGATGCCATGAATGCCAATATAGGATCGAGTAACACTGGTTATAAAGATAACGCAAATAAACACGGACTGTGGTTAATATATGCGGTTGCTTAATTATTTATGAATGTTTTGCGCAATCTACCAGTATAATACAAGAGGAAATGTTTTCTTCGTATCAATGAATACTTAAAGCAACGAGGGTACAGCATCCAGCAAGCAATACAGTTTAACTGATCATATATGCGTGAACATGAAATACTGATTACCTTTAGATAAACAATGTTAATGTCCCTTCATGGGGAAAAAATAAGCAGGATTATTACGTAGAAAGTAACGGAAGTTATAAACAAACAACTGATGGGTGAACGTATAGGTGTCTGACCAAACATATTTAGCACTAATCAGACACATTACGCACAATAATAGAGTAATGCTCTGAAATGAACTCGCTACTTTGTATTGGAAGTCTGGAACATAATGTCCTTTGACAAAGCACTAAGAGATCCCATAAGAAATCATTAACTTAATAAAGAAAAATATAAAGACATTATATGCAGTTATTTACACATATGCACACAGGGAAAAACTAATTGGTACAACTAAAATAATAACAGGATTGAGACTGTTGTCACCTTCGTTATCCTACTAATTACTGGTTTATGAAAGTTTTTACAAAATGCCGGTCGTTCAGAAAGATTTGGAAAACTATTGAATATAAATATGCTAAGAAATAAGAACAGCCAAATAATACTTAGGTTGACTGCGATGGCTTCCGATAAAAATGGCGTGTATTCTTCAGATATTTGTTGGTTATGGTCTCAAGTTTCGCGACGTCAGGCAGAGGATCTTTTTCGCGAGACAATGGCTGCGGTCACCAGACCAGTATGGTTACTGCCATAGAGGAAGGCACCGGCGAACTACCTCTTTACACCTGCCTAGTACATTATGATTCGGCTAAAGACTGATCATCGCAAGACAAGGACAGAGGCGTTAAAATTAGCAACATTTAATGTTAGGACGCTAAACGAAGACGAAAAATTAGATAACACAAAGCAAGAAATGGAAAGAGAAAAATTAATATTTTAGGGATGTGCGAAACGAGATGGATAGGAGCAGGCATCAAGATAGATGGAGGTTTTGAGATGATTTATTCTGGAGGTGAAGATCGACAAAAGGGAGTGGCAATTATTTAGGACCGGAAAGCATCAAAATCTGTTAAAAGATATTGGGCCGTGTCGGACAGAGTTATACTAGTTATATTAAGTGGCAGACCTTTTATCGTAGAGGAATTTTATAATGAGATAGAGTCTGCCTTAAAGAAATGTAAAAATTCAGAAATAAACATCATAATATGGCACTTCAATGTAAAAGTAGGAAATCAAGGTGATAGATACACAGTAGGAACTTATGGTTTAGAAGAGAGAAATGAAAGAGGATATTGACTCGTAGAGTTGGCAAAAGAACAGGAAATGAGTGTAGGAAACACCTGGATTAAGCAACACGCTAGAAGATTATGGACATGGAGGAGTCCTGATAGCAGGATTAGAAACCAAACTGACTACATTCTGATTAGCAGAAGATATTAGAAACGCGTTAACAATAGCAAAAACAGTTCCCAGTACTGATTGTTATAGTGACCACAGATTACTAACAGGAACACTGAGGATGAAGGTGAAGAAAGTCAAGTATATAACAGGAAACACTGAATGCTATTTGTGTACATTGAGTAATGACAAGGAAATACAAAACAAATTCAACATAGAAGTACAGAACAGATTTAATATATTGTCTGATCTAGAGATCCTATTCTATGATGTGGATGATAAATGGGAAATGTTGAAGAATTCAATCAGTTTGGCGGCAGAAACAACTATTCCAAAATTAAGGAATGCGGGTCGTAAGAAAGGAGTGACTGAAGAATTGTTACACCTAATGGAAACAAAAAGACTCAACAAAAATAATTCTGCCAAATATGAAGAAATTCACAGACAAGTCAGAATATTATGTAGGGAGGCAAAAGAAGCATGGCTTGAGGAAAAGTGCTTAGAAATTGAAAAACAACACAACAGTCAAAATACCAAATTGTGCACAAAAGAATTCAGGAACTTACTAATAAAAGAACAAGTACATCAGCAGGCTGTCTAAAAACTAAAGGTGGCAAACTCATAATAGAAAATGATCTGATTCTACATGTATGGACAGATTATGTGAAAGACATGTATAATGATTACAGAGAGGAACAGTATGATATTAGATTTAATAATGAAAGAACCGCCAATTTTGAAGATGAAGGTTCGAAATTTTCTTAAGCATATGAAAGCTGGCAAGGTCCCCGGCGCAGATAACATCACAACAGAAATGATTAAAGCTTTAGAAGAATATGGAGTAGATCAAGTCACCAGACTGCTGAACACATTATATGATACTGGAAATATACCTTCTAAATTATGTAATTCTGTATTTATTGCAATCCCAAAGAAATCAGGAACCTTGGAATGTGATCAACATAGAACAATTAGTATAATGAGTCACTTCATAAAGATTTTGTTACGAATTATCATGCAAAGAGTGAGGAAGAAAATACAACCTGAAATAGGGCAAGAACAATTGTGTTCGTAGAAGGAAAGGATAAATGCTGTGTAAATGCTGCCAACAGATATTTAACGTGCTATAGAAGTAAACAAGGATATTCATCTTTTCTTTATTGACTACATACAGGCTTTTGATAGAGTTAGACATGTCAACATGGTGGATATGCTTGCAGATCTACAAATTGATGGGAAAGACATTAGACTTATAACAAACAAAAAATGGAAACATAAACTGTGTGTCAGGTCTTAGTCAGATATGATTGAGCTACCGTATAACAGTAGACGGTACTACCTGCTTTCTGTTAGCGCCGAACTTTGGGCGGCGCTTACCAAACCCGACACCCCACATTGTGCCAACCGCTTCGGGCGGAAGAGCGCAATTGGGAGGGTACAAGCCTTACCCTGGTGCGAGGAAATGCAAGCTAAAGACAAAATGTCATGGCAGGGCAGACCAGGCCCTAAGCCTTGGTTGGAGGCTGGTCTAGGATCGAAGCTCCGACAGGCGGACAGTTAGAGCATTGCTTTGCTGATCCGGTAGCTTCTGCAGCTTGTCTTGTTCCAGATGTATTGATGTTACCTTTCCTCTGGATTTAACTAGGCAGACCAAGAGAGGGAACATGCTTCATGGGCAACACATGATCTCTATATTTTAGCCCAGGCTTTGTGCTATGGAAAGGCAATAACTCCATCCCTGGTCTTAACTGGTCTCGGATGATGATGATATTGGAAACAACAAGCTGCCATAAGGATTGATAATGAAGTGGGACAATATCAGCCTATTAAGGGAGGTGTTAGGCAGGGGTGTGTAATGTCTCCATATTTTTTTTCCCTATACAGTGAAAATATTTTCAGTAATGTAGAAGATATATATGGAATCAGCATTGAAGGACGAAACATCAATAACATTAGATATGCAGATGATACAGTATTGATTGCAGACAATGCGCAGGAACTGCAAAAATTAATAGATGCGGTTGTTGTACACAGGGAGCAACTGTGGTTAGAATTAAATTGTAAAAAGACACAGGATATGGTAGTTACAAGGAATATCTAAATACCACAATGTAAAATACAAGTTAATGGGAATATTCTTCAACAAGTGAATCGGTACAATTATCTCGGAACCGTCATAACATCTGATGGGAGATGCCATGAAGAGATTAGAACAATAATCGCCATGGCGAAAGTAGCCTTTGGCAAGATGACATTCTGATCAATAAAGATACGTCAATTGAAGCGAGAAAAAGAGTCTTGAGGGGATACATAGAGCCTGTGCTTTTTTATTGATGTGAAACTTGGACAATGAACAGTCATGCTGAAAAAAAAAAACATCTGATGGCTGCAGAAATGTGGTTTCTGAGGAAAATGCAAAGAATGCCATGAACAGACATAAAAACCAATGACCAAGTACTACAGGAGACAAATAACAATCGTAAATTGATTAGAGAAATTAGACGTTGACAGTCAAATTTTTTTGGTCATGTTATGAGAAGAAATTGATTGGAGAACTTAGTGACAAGATGGAAGGGAACAGACCAAGAGGAAGACCGAGAGGAAAATATCTGGATGGCTTGGCCACATGGCATGGACGAGACAGGAACACTGAGATGATCCACGACTCTTGTGATCGAGTGAAATGGGGAGTCATGACCGCCCACGCTTTCCGGCATGGTACATGATTGTTTGATTGAATGACTGCGATGTCATGTAAATGATATGCAACTTAAAAAACTTTAAAAAACTTTTTTTTTGTTGATTAGCCAGGCTAATCAACAGTAGCAGACACATAAATAACTTCGCTGTTTCATATGTAATTATTAATAACGTTGATGACATGCTCACGTGTAACATTGTTGGCATAATACCATTACGATCATACTGCGCATATGATTATGGTGCGAAAATTGTATTGATAGTCACTTTGTAAGTTACACTGGCATTGCAAGGTATAGTGTGGACCCTTACTTCATAAATATGGATGGCATATTTACTGGACTGGAAACTACGGTGCTTGAATGGGCGACGATTCTACGAAAACAAGACTTCGGGACACGTGCAACTAGAGTGCTTTGATAGCCGTCGCATAACATGCAACAAGCGCCGAAGATTTCAAGGCAAAATGTGTCTGGGGTATCGGCTTCTTGGAGCATCACGATCTGTCAGACTGATGTTCATTGTATGATTAAGGATCCAAATTGGCCACCAGCTGAAAAAATTGAATAATTATATTAAGGTTAACATGTGCACTCGCAACTGGAAGAGAACATCAGAGTGCAACAACTGCGTTGGAAACATCATGTGATTCGGAGCTACACTGATAATATTATGAGCTCTCTCGTACGGTGATTCGATGCCCGCACTTGTCGTCCGCCAACAGAGGAACAGACAGGTCATCTATCGCTCCGTGCTTTCAGGACTAAATATCACATACCGTAGAAGTTCCTGCTTCGAGATATGTTATTGTTTGCATTATGATGTCAATAAAGCATATATGTTCTTAATGTAAAGGTTTGGCAATATCTGACCTGGGCTGTCTGTCAACGCTCATCTGGACCAACATCTGTAACACACCAGCGTTCAGTTATGCAGATCTTCCATTTGACACGGTTGAGCTTCAGTATTTGACAGCGGGAATGCCACATACCACATTTACTAGAATCACGGCTTGGATCACAGCATTCATCACATTCGAGAGGTGTTTATGTATAGCGGCACCTTTAAAGGTAGTTGATGACTTGTCAAATATTTATGTTCACGTGTGTACATATCTTAAGTATTATCCTTAAGTTGAGTACCCGGTTCTCTGTATTTGCGTATTTATGTTTAATAAGTTGTAACCGGGGTAGGTATATTCCCTATCAAATTTGAAGTAAGACTACTCCTTTCCTCCCTTAGTCTAAGGGACACCCTTTGGTAGGGTGGAGTACCCATTTATCCCCCTACCCTCCTCCATCAGGGTTACGTGAAGCCATGGAAGCAGCTGATGGGTGGAGTGTGAAAGAAGACGACATATTGTTTTTGGTTATAGTCTGCACTCTGCGGCCATAGGCAGATAGTCTCATCAGTGCAGACAAAGGCTATGACCATCGTCACGTACAGTCTCTGTCCAGAAGGAAAGAAATGACAAACTACTTTCTGCAAAGATTGCCATGAAACCCTTGCAACCATGAAAGAAATCACAATAATTAAGAGAGCTAATGGTGAGCACTCAGGCCACGCAAATCAGATAACACCGGGAAAGACTGTGACACAGGGGCTAATACTAGTAATCGTGATAACGGAGATAATCCTGACCCTGTTACCAAGGAAATGTGTCAGACCAAGAAGCAGAGTGAGACTAAGAACGTGGCTTGTGAGAAGTCTGTATGAGGGAAAGCTTAAGGTAGTAGGTCATGAGGTTGAGAGGATAAATATTCAAATTGTAAGAATTACTGAATATCGCTGGAGAGGCAATTGTCATTTTAAAAATTAACAAGGAAGAAAATAAAAATGGAAATTGGGGAATAACAGTATGGATTTGTAGTAGGAAAAGATACAAACAATGCAATATACACATTACGAACACTATTAGACAAATCAGTAGAGACAAAGAAAGACATACATTAGTGCTTCTTAGATTATGCTAAGGCATTTGATAAAGTAAAGCAAACAAGGTAATCGGTAAAGTTATCTCGGAACAGTCATAACATCAGATGAGAGGTGTCTTGAAGAAATTAGAACAAGAATTACCATTGCGAAGGTAGCATTTTGCAAGATGAAAAACATACTGACCAATAAAACGATATAAATTGAAACGAGAAAAAAAAGTATTGAAGCGCTACATAGAACCTATACTTGTGTATAGATGTGAAGTGTGGACAATAATCAGACAAGCTGAAAAACATTTGATGGCTGTGGAAATGTGGTTTGTGAAGAAAATGCAAAGAATACCATGGACAGGCAAAAAAAACAATGAACAAGACCTTCAAGAAACACATGAAGATCGCAAACTGATTTGAGATATTAGAAGTAGACAGTCAAAATTTGTTGGACATGTTATGAAACGAAATGAATTGGAGTATTTGGTGACGAGATCGAAGGGAAGAGACCAAGGGGAAGACCGAGAAGTAAATACATGGATGACTTGGCCACTTGGCACAGTCGAGACAGAAACACGGAGCTGATCCACGACTCTGGTGATCGAGTGAGATGGCAAAACATGACAACCCACGTTTACCGGCATGGCACATGATGGATGGATGGTACTTGAAGCTCTTTACTTGTGTCAAGGGATGTTCGTTTAGATGAATTGTTGTTGCTTTTTCTTCTTTAGTTATAGTCATTACCAATGTTTTACTCGTGCTAATTTTCATATGTCCCCTACAAATTTCGTTTAGACTATTTATGGGGTTTTGTAATTCAACTTGTGATTTTGCTATAAGTTCTTGGTCGTCAGCAAACCGGAGTTCTCTAATGGTGTAATTTGCAGATTGTTCTTCTTCTGTGTTCTCATCATGCGGTGTTCTTGCGGTCTCTGTTTGGCTGGTTTCATTACATATATTGTCTAGATATGTTATGAACAAGAGAGGGGACTGGACACAACCTTGACGTAATCCGGATCTTATGGTGAAGGGTGTTGAGTGTCCTCCAGTTGCTTTCACTATGCATTCACTGTTGTTGTATAAGCCTCTACGTAGATTTGTTAGATGTGTACTCACTCCATATTGTATAACTATTTCTCACAGCTTGTTTCTACATACTCTATCAAATGCCTTTTCTTATTTGACAAAGGCTAAGTCGAGAGTTTCATTGTATTCGATTGATTTTTCTCTAAGTTGTCTAAGAGCAAAAATGCATCTTTGCATGCTTTGCTTTTCCTAAATCCAAGTTGTGTTTCGTTATCTGGGCTTTGATAGTAGTTCGTAATATTTTCTAAAGAATATTGCAAAACATTTTCCCAGTATGACTCATAAGGGAAATGTCTCAGTATTGTGTGCGGTCTCTTTGCTGCCTTTGTTTTTCCAAATTGGATAATTATGGCGTTGTCCCAGTCTCGTGATGTCTGTTGTTCTACCCTATCATGGTTGAATAGTCTATGTAGCCATGCTGTTCCTACTTATCTTGCTGCTTTAATTAGTCCATTTGGTATTTTACCTTGTCACGGTGATTTGTTTAATGGAGCTAATCTAACGGATTCTATAATTTCTTCTTGCAATATGCCTTACTCTATTTCTTCCGGTGACATATGATGGGATGTAGAGAAGTTGTTCGAAGTTATGCTTCCATCTTATTAGTATTTGTTTTTGTTTTGTTTCACTTATTGGTTCTCCATTTTTACTGTTAATTATTTCAGTTGGGTCAAAGGGTTCTCCTCTCTTTCTCATTGCACTTATCTTTTTGTTGAAGTTTCTATTTGCCTCATACTCCTCCCAGTTTTGTTTTTTTCTCGTTACAATTCTATTCACATGTCTTCTTGTTATTCTATATTCTAGGCATTAACATTCCTGTTTGCTCTTCAACCGCTTGTTATTGTTTCCTTTGTATCTTTTACAGCTTTATTTACCTCTGCGTTCCGCCAACTTGGTATTTTCTTTATCCATGTTTTGCGATTTTTCGTGGTTCTACGTGTTATTTTTGCAGTATTTAAAATGCGTGATTTGAGCATCTCCCATTCTTCTTCCGCTGTTTTATTTCTTTAGAGAAATTAAGTTATTGGAAATAAATGTTCAACCTCAATTAAATGCTACCTGCGACAAGTTGGGAAATACCCTAATATAATGTAGACAATTTGTAGACAGATTGAATGAATACTGTAGAGGAATGTATGAAATGAATGGCTGTGAGGATAAGAATGAGATACAAGAACCAACGACATCAGAGACAGAACCTGAATCCTCATTAGATGAAATAACATGTGCAATAAAGAACCTGAATAATGATAAATCACCAGGATTTGATAAGATACCAGCTGAACTAACAAAAGAGGGAGGAGAATAAAGCATATACATGTATCGCTTATTATGTACACATGTATGGAGATATGTTACATGGTGCCATGAGATGGATACGAGAAACAGAGCAAATGTGTAAAAAGGTGTCACTAAGACATGAGATGAGAAACCAAGCGAACGCCGGGGCACGAATGGGCGGAGTTAATGTGGTCACATGACTACGCCCAGGTCAAAGCCGGAAAACGTGTGTTTTAGTTAGACGGAGCTGAGACGTGAAAGGGAAAGGTTGATTTGGAAAAGTTGGAGAGCGTTTTTGCATTGTTGAAGTCAACTAAGACGCAGTCGACGATTAAAGAATGTTCCAGTTGTAGGAGGCTGTGATTGAAAAGCAATACACTGACGCTGACGCCCGACAATGGCCAGTAAACGCCGACTAGTGGTGGCGAGATAGCTGACACAGTTCTGTTCACACCGCGACAAGAATGGCGGCCAGAGACACGCCATGACAAAGACTGGTTGGTCACAAGTGATGCGTGAATAGATAGAAGTGTTAAGAACGTCATACGAAGGTCATACGCAGAACGCTGAACGGCTGGAAGCCGGCGGTGTATGACAACCACGGTGATAACTGTTCTACAAATAAAACTGACTGTGTTGTTTAAGGACGCATCGGACTTGTTGAGTTGTGTGCATAATAGATCTGTGATTCGTAAAGTGTTTATACGAGCCAGTAAATTACTTCACCCTAGACCAATTCCAAGATGTCGGACATTCCCAGTGATTTCGGCTCTTGGCACATGGCTAAAAGATTGCAAAGAACTATCTATATTCCAATACCAAAAAAAGGGCAACTTAAAATTATGCACCACATATAGAACTGTTACCCTGATCAGTCAGGCAATTAAAATGTTGCTTAAAATCAAAATGGGACTTCATAAGAAAATTGAAGAGAAGATCAATGTGGTTCACGCTGGATTAAGACAAGGAATGGGCACAAGAGATCACATACTCAGCATGCGTTTAATAATAGAGAAGTTTAGAAAATGTAATTTATATATATTCTCATGTTTTGCGAATTATTCAAAGGCATTTGACTGTGCACAACATAAGACATGTTAGGAAATCACGAGGATAATGGGCTTCTAAACCAACAAGCAGCGAAGAGCAGAACATATGCCGAGACATCAGATTGGTTTGACATCAATCAAAGAGTTGTGTGTTGTCCCCTATTTGTTTAACCTGTACGCCGAAAATATAATGAGAAATGTCAGAGAGGATATAACCAAGGAGCAATATAATGCCCGAAACATCGGTGGTCATGAAATATCAGAGATTTGAAATTCTGTTGTTACAGTATTCTTGTTTACATCACACAATCTATATCTATAAAATAGGATGTATGTATGTGTGTGGGAGGGGATGTATTTGATGCGTTCGATAACAGTCCATCCGATTGAGATTAAATTTTCTACATGTTTTCTTGTCATTCCCGTGCAGCCAACTGTCATATTTTGGTACTATACAATCAGCTATTTACTTACTAAAATTTAATTTTGTAATTACATGACTTAACATAAGAAAACATAAAACAAGGGACATGACTTTTAGTAGCATTGCTATATCTTAAGTTAAGTCCCCTTGCTATATGTACTCCTAACATAGATAGATAGATAGATGGATGAATGGATAGATAGATAGATAGATGATAGATAGATAGATAGATAGATAGATAGATAGATAGATAGATAGATAGATAGATAGATAGATTGGTAGATAGATAGATAGATAGATAGATAGATAGATAGATAGATAGATAGATAGATAGATAGATAGATTGCTCCCCGCCAGGAGCTGGGCGAAACCGGGCCGGGTCCTCTAGATGGATGGATGAATAGATAGATAGATAGATAGATAGATTGATAGATGGATAGATAGATAGATAGATAGATAGATAGATAGATAGATAAATAGATAGATAGATAGATAGATAGATAGATAGATAGATAGATAGATAGATAGATAGATAGATAGATAGATTGATAGATAGATAGATAGATAGATAAATAGATTTGTAGATAGATAGATAGGTAGATAGATAGATAGATAGGTAGATAGATAGATAGATAGATAGATAGATAGATAGATAGATAGATAGATAGATAGATATATAGATAGATAGATAGGTAGATTGATAGATAGATAGATAGATAGATAGATAGATAGATAGATAGATAGATAGATAGATAGATAGATAGATAGATAGATATATAGATAGATAGATAGATAGATAGATTGATAGATAGATAGATAGATAGATAGATAGATAGATAGATAGATAGATAGATAGATAGATAGATAGATAGATAAATAGATTTGTAGATAGATAGATAGGTAGATAGATAGATAGGTAGATAGATAGATAGATAGATAGATAGATAGATAGATAGATAGATAGATAGATAGATAGATAGATAGATAGATAGATAGATAGATAGATAGATAGATAGAATGAACAGGCTGGTAGGCTGGCAGCGAATGCGCCTCTTGGTGGTAGATTACTTATGGACAATTGAGGGTGTGGTGGTGCGCCTGTGGGACCATGTGGAGAACGTGGGGGAACAGATTGAGAACCCGTGTGTGAGAAGGATGAGATTACGGGGGATTGGTAGAGGTTCTGGTAAAATCTCAAAACTTGGAGGGAAGACCAGGAGAAAGATCACTCATATAGCGGTGGGAACGATTAGTAGTGTGACTCTTCGCTGGTTGGTGAGAGAGGCAACAGGACGCGTATGAAAATGTCCTGAGTGCAGTGATGTCAGTTCTTAGCACACC
This sequence comes from Cepaea hortensis, assembly GCA_963921405.1. Classification (NCBI taxonomy): domain Eukaryota; kingdom Metazoa; phylum Mollusca; class Gastropoda; order Stylommatophora; family Helicidae; genus Cepaea; species Cepaea hortensis. Next base: position 97,806,874 of record OY992881.1, on the reverse strand, counting down.
TCAACTCAACTCAATACACACCTGATCCATGACTCTGGTGATCACGTGGCACTGGCGGATCTTGTCCATCCGCGCTTACAGGCATGGCACACGATGATGGCGATGATGGTGACTGCTAAAACATGATGACTGAATTGGGAGATTGACACATGAATACATTTTGGAAATTAGTGTATAATTAAGAAAACTTCTTAACTGCAGATGCTGCTGACAATGTCACACGTCAATATGTTCGTAAAATAATTAAAATATGATCTTACACTGGTAGTATTTTGTTAAATATAGGACCATCAATTCAATTTGAAAACGTAAATTAAAATCAAAAATAGCTTATGCTTGGACAATAGCAATGCAATAATTATATTACTACATATGTTCTTGTCGGTGGGGGTTTCTTTACTGTCGTAGAAAGGGAGATTCGCTGATAATGGCTTGAGAGTGACTGGCGAGGGTTCGACGCCATCGTCCGACGTCCGTTAGCATTGGAACAGACTGACCATCTATCCCTCAATTGATTAAGCCCTACAAAATGTGCTGACCTTATTAAACACTTATTACGTAACAGACCAATAGCAGGTTCCTGCTAAGGTACACTGGAGAAAAAAATGTTATCATGTCACTTTAATGAGCTACAGCAATCGCAATGGCAATGTTCGCATAGCCTGTACTCAGTATAAGACGGGAAGTCTCGACAAATTTAGTACTAGGGGGTAAACACTTTCAAACAGAAGAAGGGCAGTAAAAATAAAACTTTTACACAATAGGTATACACAGACCTAGCCAAGGAAGAGTACTGAGTGGGTATATTGTGGCAGCATAATAAGTTTAGATGACGGGCACACGAAGGATGATGTGCTCAAAATACGCCGGTCACTTTACTTTGCAGAACATTCCGTTACCCATGTTAGGCTAGGTATAACCACTAGCCACTGTGGTATTCTTTTTAACGTATAGTGTACACATTAAATAATAACGGTATGCACATGTCTCCACAAATATGGGCTTTGCAGTACATAGCGCTGTTTCGGAATCACCTTCGTAGCGGATACGAAGTCAGCCTTAGGCGATTTGGAGATGTCCGCTTTGAGTATTGTCCTAATGGTATAATTGTCGGCCTGTCAGAAACAAAAGATAAACTACATAAGATAAAATTGCAATGGGCCGCTTAGTGAACTAAAAAAGACTGTTAGATTCATACAAGAGACAACATTGCAGTTATAGACATATTTCAGGCGAACGAAAGAAGAAGAAGAAGATACACAAGCAAAACTGTTTTGGTTGGCAGTGACGTCGTGTAAAGAACACGCAACAAAATTGTTTTTCCACTCTCACAAATTGTTCACATTTTCAATTTATTATTCTTCCACAGGTGAAGAGTATTATTACTTCTAGACGAGTTTGCATTATCATCGTAAGCTTCTTCATTATTCTCATATTCAGCGTTGCTCCTCTCTATGTTGTCACTCACCTGGGCCTGAGATTCGACGTGAAAAGAAACAAGACCATCCTTGGACTTGTGTATGCAGACAACCGAGAAGAAGTTGAACATGCGTCTTTTGCTATTAACAACGTGTTTATCCCTTTCACTGCTTTCACAGTCATCATTTCTTGCACCTTGATTCTTGTGGTAGAACTAAAGAGGAAAACACAGTGGCGAATGGAATCCACAATATCAACACAAGCAGATAGTATTGCCTCTAGAAACCAGAAAGTAGCCAAGATGGTGGTTATCATTTCTGCATTGTTCATCGTATGTTTTATCCCAATTAGTTTTGGTTTCATCGCTATGGTTTTAGTACCAGAACTTTCGCTTGATGGTAGATACAGGAACATTCTTATAATGATTGGTGCCGTTGGTTTTCTGTTGGAATCGGTAAATTCCTCCGTTAACATTATTATTTATTTTAATATGAGTGGCAAATATAGAATCACCTTACGTCAGTTGTTCTGTAACAGCAACAATATAACTAGAGATGTAAATCATGCTTAACAATCGGAGTGGAAAACGATGGTGTAAGGTTGAGAGCGCAATGCTTTGTCCAAGAGAGAAAAAGATTAGGGTAGAACAAATTTAAAAAAATAAAACATAATATAGGAATAATGAGAAAAATTCCGCACCATCCCCTCCAACTTATAATAACCGGGAAAGTTAGCTAGAAGGCACTCCGGAGATCTGAGGCAGATAAATTGAATGGACGTCTCACAACCCAGCCAGCTGGTTAAACAACTAGGCATCAACAGCAAAGGAGAGTGGACAAATTAAGGCCATAAAAACAAATCTAGCAAGCATCAAACAACGAATGGTATTTATTGAATTCCATCAATTAAAAAAATATATAATAGGACAATAATTCAAGATGGAAAATGAAGTGTGTGAGACAGAAACAATGTACAGTAAAGCAATGACATTTATGGCACCACAAAAGCATGGTATTGCTAGAAACGTAAGACTCAACAAAAATTCCGGAAAAGCTATCACTCAAACACTGAGACCATCAGAGCCCCTCAGAACGTACAACGGTGTAGCCGAAGCGCCACATGATGGTTGCTCGGCGAGTAGACACGTGTTTCTCTGGCTTGGGTCCATCGCTGCTCCCTGTACAGGATCGTTCACCGTCTCAAAGTCTGTTATATGATGTATGGCATCATCATCTACCTTTTGTAGGAGTTGAATTTCATTATGTTCCCCCCTCCTTTGGCATGACATTCACTTGGAACGCGACGTTGATGATACAGGGTGGAGTATACGTGCAGACAGCCGAGACATGGGTACTTCTCCTTGCAGCGGCTGTTTTTGTATAGCAGGCGCGAGATGTTCTTAATCCAGACATATTGCCTGTTCTCGCCCTCGCTCAGGAGCACGAGGTTGATTTGATATGGGCGTTACCTCTGGTTGGATTTGCGGTGTACTATGGACCCATCATCCCACCCAAGGAAGTTGACGGCGATATTGGGGTTTTGGCTCTCAAATTTGCTGATGCTGGTCAGTTGCACTGGGAACTGCTTGGTCTATCGGAGTGCTTACAATGAGCCACTGGGTAGAGGGTTGAGAAAATGGTCCACTCGAAGCAGCGGTTGACCTCGTTCTTCACATTCACAACACTGCGTGGTGGGATGACCGCGGGGGTCTCAAAGTAAGTAGACCCGCTGAATGGTTGCTATTTATCGTGAGACGCGGATGTCTAGCTGTAAGCACGTGTCAAAGTTCAAGCCCGATTTATTATCCTGGTATACTTCAACTTCATGGAGTATCTTGGCTCTAGCTAGTGCCAGCCTCTCGTCAATGTTACCAACATGTAATACCTCGAAGTTGTTACTATCGTGGTATGCGTCGCTGTTATGAGTATATCCTTGTCGTCTCTGCACCAGTGATAAATGTATGGGCCCATTATACTCTTGGTATTCTCTAGGGGCGGGCCAGTCCGTGTCATGACTCCGGGCGTCTTTCCACTGCCGTGAGAGACGTTCTATCGATTGCATTGTCCTTGTTGTTGTGCTTGTCTCTTAGCTGTTATGTCTACTCTCTAGCCTTCCCTCCCTCAGTGAGGAGAGTCTGTGCAGTTTGTGCTTGCCCCTAAGCACATGTGGTCGTGGTGAACCAGCTTCTACACCAGCCACGGCCTCTGTCACCTCCATTCGTCTTCATTGCCGTATTCCTTCTTCGTGCCTCTTTCACAGCGCCGCACTTCGAAGCCGGTTCTTCCTTTTAGTTTCTGGACCTACCTATTGGTCTCTGCAGCTGAGTGAGGGCTACTTATGGATGTATACCGCCCTTGTATGGAGGTTGGAATTCGGCCTCCATTTGTATGATTTGACTGCACAGTCCTGTACTTAGATTCACCACCCTCGATCTGAGGGAAAGCTATGGAGTCGACACGAGACGTTGCAAGTTCGTGGTCTTAGTTGAGAGATTGCTAGTCGTTATGCAGTTACCGCTTTCACCATATTAATTTCGAGACTTGTTCCACTTTAGGGTCATACAATTCCACAGCCAGCACAAGGCCTTTTCGGGAGCCTCACCCAGTTGTTTTTGTGCCTGAATTCTTGCTTGCCTTTTAATGCCCATTTGCTTTAGCACATAAAACACGGAGAGGGAGAGTAGACCTCTTGCGCCTACCTCCACAGCGAATGACCTGACAGTGTATACTTTCAGCTTAAGACTAGCAACCATGTCATCGTACTTCTCCATCTTGTACACGTGCTGCTTCTCAGTGGGTGGCTCGTATGGGGCTCAAAACTCAATCAGCGTTAGCTGCTTGACTGACGAGGATCGAAATTTTATGTCAGGTCGCAAGCCAAACTTCCGGATCACTTTATGATATTTTCCATGGCCCTTTAGAGCCACTGTCAGTTCCCATTTAGCCGCTATTCGAAAGTGGTCGGAAGCGGCAATTTTCGTAGCGCTGTCTACGTTGTCTCTGCTTTGCTGCCCTGCTCAGACGAAGTAAATATCCATCGGCCTCGGCCTGGCCCCTTTGTTTACATACTTTCTAGCTACATCCACAATGGCCGCCAACTCAGTAAGGACTTTGTTGTGGCGCCAAGAGAATCGGGCTTGGGTTAGAGCGACTTTACATGTAGACAATACGTGCTCCGCTGTCTGGATCTTTTTACAGAGAAGACAGGACGGGTCGATGGCTTTACCCCACTTGACCAAGTTGGCAGCTGATGGCAACACATCGTGGAGGGATCGGACGACGAAACTTAAGCGCAGTGTTGCTATACGCCATATTTCATTCCAGGTAAAAAAAAGTCGCTTAAAAGTCGACAGGGTCGACTTCATCGCACCGGGTGTTATCCCATATGGCTCGGTCTCTTTCCGAGTCCATCACGAAGCACGAACTCCGTAGCTTTTAGCGACGACCCACAGGAGTCTCCGAAACATTTAACTCGTAAACCGAAGGGTGCGGCCCGGAATCGAACCCACAACCTTCGGATCACAAGTCAAACGGCTTGACCACTTCGCCACAGAGACTCCCATTCCAGGTAAGAGATCGCTACACTATATCTTCCCATGACATAAACTGGCACTACTGCTCCTGTTGGGCAGCCACACAGACTCTTTCGTCATCCTCTCCCTTGCGAATCTCCTTAATCACTATGTCTCTCCTTTCCTTAGTCGTCGTCCTAGACCACATCGGCTCTCTTTCATGGTGACCGAAGCCTCTTCTGCCCGACTGGGTGTGCCCTATGACCTCATTCAGCTGGATTGCTATTTGGGCATATTCGACCACCACGCTGGCGACCTTCCACTTCCTTCCCGTTCTCAGGGCGGGAACTGAGGTACTGACCGTTTCATCTGGAAGGTCGCGCAGCATCATCGCGAGTCTGGCTTTTTCGACTTTGAATTCTTCCAAGAGGGACCGGAACGGTAGGACGGGCTTACTCTGCTTGCAATATAGTGCGACCGTTGTGAGGCATGTGCTCCAAGCCACTTCCTTTTGTACCTGCTTATCTTCTCCTCCATCGTCGTGACTATATCATATGTCAACAGCGACCACAGGAGCTTCGGAATAAGCATGCATTGGAGACACTAGATCTTGAATTTGTCTATCAGCTTTCTTCGATCGATGGTATGTAGGCCGTTTACCAACACTTCTTGCATCTCTTATACCGCGTTCCTGTCGGCCGGGGTTGAATCGTACACAAGACCGAGACTTTTTACCGGTTCCTCCATCACGATGGGAATTGTTTGTCCGGCAACCATAAACAACCTTTCTGCCGCTCTACCCTTCACGATCGACAGGCTTCTCGATATCATGGGTTTGAAGCTCATCCTGCATCAGCGAATTAGTTCGTCCAGTATGTGCAGGATTCTGCGAGCATCACGCTCCTTCGGTGTCAGGGTTGTTATATCGTCCATGAAGTCCTTCAGCGGCGGAATGTTCCGTTCTTCGCTGAGTTTCGGACCTTGTGTGTATCCGGTTGCCACATCTAGGATGACCTGCATGCCCATGCCAAAATAGTATCGGCGAAATCATACATCCCATGGCATTACCCACCTGCAGGTCTATCCATCTGGTCGTGCACATCTTGGTCAAGAAACGAAGAGAGAAACCCGAGAATTTCTGCATACGCATTTCCATAATGTTCACGGGTGCGTTATAAGCCTTGAGCATGCTATAACTTCTGATGGGCCACTGACCCATACGCGTTGGTACGATCCAACCATATCACGTGGAGTTCCTCCTTCTTTATCTTCGCTTTCTTTCCAGATCATGGTGTTGTGTTCTAGACACCCGGTGCCACCTGGTATTCTCCCCTTTTTGAACCGCCATGTCTACGTACTTATTTCTTCCTCATCAAGTACTTCGTGATTCGCCTGGCCATGACTGAAAAGAATATTTTTCCCTCGACGTTCAGAAGTGAGATCGGACTGAATTGGGCAATACTGGCTGAGTTTTGCTCTTTGAAAATGTAGATTCCGTTGGCTTTCTTCCACTCCGTTCGGCCGCTGTGTTACCGTTTCCGAGAGGCATTCTTCTGTGCTCTTACTTCCTCCAGCAGCTTCTGCCACCTGGTCTTCTGCGGACTAGCTGCTTTGTTCCTCTCGCTGTGATCAAATTTAATCAGCGAGTGGAGGTATACAATATCTCCGAACTTTTGCAATTTCTCTTGTAGGGACGTGTGTTTTAGCGATTTTAGTTTCTTCCTCTAAAACACGGGGCATAGTCTCATCTAATCGTGCCCACTCTGCCTTCTCGGTGGCATTGGGGAACTTGATCTTTACCCTGAGACTCTCGGAAGGTTGCTAGGGTGCGTCACAAGGGACATTGACTTGAGTCTTCTCAGCTCTGTGGGGTTCTCATTGGCTGAGATTCTCTTGAGTTTGATGTATATCCCGTTCACGGGAGCGCTGTTATGTCTCATATGACGTAATCTCGCATTTCTTTCGTCCAGCGTGAATTCTCGTTCCCCAGAAACCTTTAGCACCGATGCATGCCCAGCCCGGTCGTTCGGCTGAAGTCATGGTTGGTTGGACGAATAGCGTCGTCAACGTGTGGTCAAAAACGAATCCTTCATGCTCTCTCTCTCTCTCCCCCTCCCCCTTTTGGAGGATCTAATGGGCATCTACTTGTACTTTTAATTGACGCGACAAGGACATTACACAGAATTAAGGGTTGTCAGCCCGGTCTGTTGTCGGCCCCACCATTGACCGGTGGCGCCAGTGCTGCTGTGCTGCAGCAGCGCTATGTCTTTCCAGAGTGTCCATCCGTCTATCCGGATTGTCTGATGGGCTGGCCATATGTTAGTGATAAAAACTCCGCCGTGGAGCAAACACGACAGGGGGCCTCTGGTCGTATGAAGTGTACCCCCTTCCTCGAATGCACCAATACCAAGCATGCAAACATAGATACACTATTACACTACCGTATCTCTCTAGTGCTTCCACTATCAACGCTTTAGTGGGTGGGGACATAAGATCGAGGAATGCATCTGGGTCTGGTTATTTGTGCCACTCAGGTATAGTCGCTCGGTAATCTCTAAATCCCCAAGCAACTTCCCGCTCGAGCCTAAATTCAAAAGGCTCATCCTCACGCACGCAGCCTAAGTGGAGAGGTTCTGGACCTTCCAGAGGTTGTTGCCGGAGGTCGACGTCATGAGGCCATGAGCCATCTGGGTGCTGTGCATGTCGTTGCGGCGGGCGTGGTGGTGGGACGAGCCTTCGGCGCGGTATGGGCTTCAGAGTGTGTGGCCTTGGGCGGGGTGGCTCACGCGGTGTCACAGGCTGGATGATTACGTAGTTTTGGGCGGAGTTGCTCAGAAGCCAGCATTTCCGTGGTGGCTCACTCGGCGACTGGTTCGCGTGGAATGAGTGTCCGTGGGCGCGGTGTCTCAGCGACTGGCTCATCTAGTGGCTCGGCGGCCGGGCGTGGGGCTGGCTCGTATTGCTGCGCGGGGGTCGCCCCATGTGCGTACCGTAGGGCCGCATTCTTCACAGCTTCAAGCTGTTCCCACTCCCCAGAGTGTTGGGACTCATCTTAAATCTACTCTGGCAGCGCTGGTCGGACAGAATCACGCGTCTGGTCTATTTACCTGTCGAGGGCGACCTTGTCCGCTTGCTGCATGACATCCCATACTCAAGTGCTTGCTGCTGTAGCTGCTTTAAGTTGGCATGAATTCCAGTACGTCCTATCACCGAAGCTCCTGTCTTTGTGGCTTCATAACTTGGTGGCATCTATTCACCGATTTTAGCCGATCATGGCCACAGCCCAGGCATAGCGACAGTTTATTGGTCACTCCTTTCCCATAACTAATATATGACTTTGTACATGAACCCTTTCGTAGTTATTCCGCGTGGACCTTACAGTACTCCCCCTCACAACCAAGATCACATAGATATGATGAGTATAGCGGCAGCCAGTTTATTTATTATTTGCAATGCGCATCTTGGTATGCCCAATGAGGATATGGCTCTAATTGGTCGGAGCCTAATGGACCCCCAAAGGGGGATGGAGGGGTGGGGTTGGGGGGGGGTGGGGTCTCGTCCCCTGGTGTGCTGGGGCGCTTGCTACGTCGCTGCCATGTTGGTGCCGCTCATGCTACCTACCCATGTGGCCCCAAAGCCCCCTTATGGAACTGCTCATTGAAGAACTGTGTGTACCTTAGCTAATATAACAGTCAAGCTAACACCAATTTGATTTGAAAACCATAGCACAATAATGAAACAATACATATATCAACTAAAGAATATTGAAATAATTAATATTAAAAACAAAACAATAATAATAACCTATGCATATGTCTTATTTTGCTAGCGGTTTGGTTTGTGTATGAATTTACGTTGCTGGGCAAATGTGCTCCATATCATACTGATATATGAGAGAGAGGGAAAGAATGTGAGAAAGAGAGAGAGAGAGAGAGAGAGAGAGAGAGAGAGAGAGAGAGAGAGAGAGAGAGAGAGAGAGAGAGAGAATTCAAACTGCTTACATCTTAGACGTACCTCTCAATTGTATGTATTACAAATCTCCATACACATTTGAAGAAATACACGAATATGCCAACATATGTGCGGGTGCAGAGATTGCTGTTGCAGTTGCAAGGCGAGGTCAAGAGGCTGGTTTTTGTTTGCTCGGCCCAGGACATTTGTCAAGCAATGGAAAAAAACCATCAGATCCGTGTCGTCAACACCGATAGCAGAGTAGCCATCATGACAACACACAGAAGCAATGCAATATTACAACAAGTGCGATATCTGGATTTCAAGTGTACGCAGCCACATCATGACAACACACAGAAGCAATGCAATATTACAACAAGTGCGATATCTGGATTTCAAGTGTACGCAGCCAGCCACATCATGACAAAACCCGTTGACAATCATGGCTCCAGTGACCATCTAGATATGTGTTGGCTACAAACGTCATGTTCGAATCTGTCGCAACTGTTTTTCGAACGCGTGTAAGTGGGCTTAAGAATCGCGTCCGTAAGACCTTTGCCACGGAGACCTGTCACTATTACGATTATTAATTTAGGTGTTTTGTATGAAGTTAACAAATGTCACAGCTATTACATATAACATAAATGCAGATTACAGTCAAAATGCCACTGATGGCACTAAACTATGGGCTTGTACACAACAATTGCCCTACTAAGTAGGCCATTCTTATTTATCTCAAAAACTAGAGCTGATATGGGGAGAAAAGATAGGAATTCAGACACTAAGTCAAGAGTTCAGCTCTTCAAACTTGCCATTTGACGCTCTTGACTTTCAATATCTGAAAGAGGCTATGTTCCACTCTACGTTTTGTCACGACTACTACCTGTATTCAGTATAAAAAATACTTGAACAGTGTCTGGTGCATAGCAGCCCCTAAAAATGCTGGTTAAGCCACATAACTGTAGCGTTGTGGTTGGCCTGCCAATCCAGCGACCCGGGACTCAGTATCGCCCAAGCATAAACTGAATGCCAAGAATTGTTTTAGGGCGTAAAGACAGTTTAGTTTATATTTCTCTCTCTCGTGCTCTCTCTCTCTCTCTCTCTCTCTCTCTCTCTCTCTCTCTCTCTCTCTCTCCCTCTCTCTCTCTCATTTTCTTTCTCTCTCTAGATAGTTAGACAGCCTTACTGGAAGACAGATGGGCGGACAGACATATGAAAGCCCAGACGGATGATCGGGCATTGGGCAGATATGGATTATCAAATAGATAGATATACATCACGACAGACATTCAGACAGACAGACAGACAGACAGACAGACAGACAGACAGACAGACAGACAGACAGACAGATCTGCGTCCAACATTATTATCTTATGTAACACTACATTTGTACAACTGCACTTTTAGACCATTACTAAAGATTGTCATGGTGACGCCTGATGCATGACTCATCCTCGATGACAAAGATCGAGTGAATCATTCAGGAATACCCAGAAAGTATAAACAAAATTATACCTATGGATATTTTAGATAGACGCTCTATGGTATTGACAAATGTAAGTAGGTCATATTTAACTATATGGCAAAACACATACAGGCATAGTAAAGCATAGTGAAGAGACGGGATGACCTATGGAAAGTCAGACAGAGAATAAAGAGAGGGATATTGACAAATAGAGAGAGAGAGAGAGAGAGAGAGAGAGAGAGAGAGAGAGAGAGAGAGAGAGAACGGTTAGAGAGTTCATTATAGGAGAAGGGACAAGCGAGTGAGAGATACAGAGAGAGGAAATACGGCAGATAGTAGCAAGGGAACAAGAAAATAAGAGATACAGAAAAGAAATAGAGAAGAGGGAGAGAAATGAAACAAGAGATTGAGATATATAGAGAGGAAATAGAGGAAAAGGATACAAGGAAGACAAAAGAGTAAGGGAAAAGAATGAATATTTAAACAGTTCAAAGAGAGACATATTCACACAGACTTACAGATTGAGTTGAAAATAGCCACACAGACAGAATAAGGGAACACAGCGGCAGGGTATCAAATAAACATATAGTAGATGTGTATATAGTAGATGCAGATATAGTAGATGCCGGCTTCGTGGCTTAGAGGTTATGACTTTTCTCCGTAATCTCGTATACTCTCGTCGGTGACGTGATGACGGTGAGAATCAGCGGTGGTTCGAATCGCATCGGTAACGTACGGGGTATGTGAGCCGGCCGCTCAGAAAGCAATGGCAAACTACTGAGCGTAATCTTGCCAAGAAATCAACATACAGCTGAAAGATGCTGGTGTTGACAGCGATGTCCTGTAAAGGATATGCAAAAAAAAAAAAAAGACTTAGTAGATAGCATAATAAAAATATACCTGAGGACAATACATTAGAATATTAACATAGAGAGAGAGACACACAGAGAGAGAGGGACAGAGAGAGAGAGAGAGAGAGAGAGAGAGAGAGAGAGAGAGTAGCAAGATAGACACACACAATGAGACAAGGAGGGCCACATAAGGTGACATACAGACAAACAGTGATTTAGACAGAACGAAAATCAGTGGCTTAAAATGACAGACATAGATGTGAACATGAAGACCAACGCAGGTACACACATGCCACTGACAATCTAAACATAAACAATGAAATAGAGACATAAATGTATACAACGATCAGGCAAAGGCAGACACTCGGGCACAGGACAGAATAATTGACAGAAGAGCAAATCTGTGAACTCATCATTCCTATATCATTTTCTTCTTCTTCTTTCATTTCTTCTTTTTCCTCCACCCCTCCCACCTTTCTTCTTCTTCTTCTTCTTCTTCTTCTTCTTCTTCTTCTTCTTCTTCTTCTTCTTCTTCTTCTTCTTCTTCTTCTTCTTCTTCTTCTTCTTCTTCTTCTTCTTCTTCTTCTTCTTCTTATTCTTCGTACTTTTATTCTTCTTCTTCTTCTTCGTATTCTTATTCTTATTCTTCTGTTGCTGCTATTTGTCATCTTTATTTGACAACGTGCACACATTTTACTTCCACACTGTAAATACCGCAAAGCCCTAGGCAAACATTCTAATGAGTGGTTGGATTTTGCAGCTGATATTTACTGCCTCGAAGGTTGCCGATCTCAAACCAACTTTCCTTAGTCGTGTCTTACGACATGCATGGCAGGTATCAACAGTATTAATCTTTGCGTTGTGGACTAGGGGAAGTCAATACGTAAGTCACAAATGGCTGTAGAAAAATAACAAAATATGATTACAACTTGAAACCAGTTTATTTTTATACATACATTGTCCCTTTATTTATCAACATAATTTCCACCAGCATTGATGCACTTATACCATTGTTTTACCAGTCCCCACAAACCGACTGCACAGAACTGCGTGCTTTGTTGTTAAACAAAATTTCACTTCACATTCAACTTTGGTATCATTCGCGAAATGTCTCTCGCCAAGGTGGGTTTTTAGTGGACCAAAAAGGTGGAAATCGCTGAGGTCTAAGTAGGGACTGTAACGTGGATGTTCCAGAACTTCCCACCTTAGTTGGTTAATTTTCTCCTGGGTTAATCGAGCGGTATGTGGTCTGGAATTGTCTAATTTACAAAGATGGGTCGGTCGTTCGACGAGTGAGAAGTTCTTGGGCCTTTACGGCTCAGGCCGGAGGTAGAATTGTGAAGGAAGATCTGGTGTTTGTGCTTTGACCACAAGTAGCCTGACTATGGAAGTCATGGCAGTAAGAAAAGCAATAACATAGGTCGAAAAACATATATTCATTCGGGCATACATTCTTAGTGACTATATGAGTACGCTCAGAAAGATAGAGATGGTGTGGTTCCAAAGAGAGTGGTTTCTGTCTCTGAAGCGGTCTCGGCTGGCAATGATTAGTTTCATTTTCATGCCAGGACATCTGGGTATACAAGGAAAGACGCAGGCTGACAGGCTTGCATGTAAGGCTACTGTGGAAGACGGACAAACCATGAACCGGACTGATATTATAAATGCTTCTGATATATCTATTAATGTCCCCACAGTATTTCAGTGATGTTGGAGATTTGCATAACATTTTGCAGAAATCTGCTAACATATGGAAAAAGTTGGAATGATTTCATCAGCGCTATTTATAAATTCAACTGACAACAGCCTGGATTCCATATTCTAGAAAGTGACAATTTTTATTTAGCACAGTGTGACGTTGCAATGGGGATAGACGAGTGCAGCTAAGCTTGGTGTCTGCAAGTTTGGGCTAACACCTATCTAATACCGCGCAGTTTAACATCGGAATTTAGAGAGACACGACGGCTAGTGTTTATCGGTTTTAATTATAGTGTCCTAAGCTCACACTTTTGAAACATATTGTGACGATGTCTGATGATTTAAATTAAAGGTAACATGTTGGCTTTATGTAAAATTGTGAGATTGTGAAATCAGCGCCTCACGGATAAAATATAAACTGATTACCTCGCTGTCTGAAAATTTGATTCTGCAGTTGAAAATGCTATTCCACTGAATGATTCTACCACGCGTAAGTTCCATCTCATATAAATGGCATGTCAATATGCTGTAGAAAATATTCACTATAAATGCATAACATGAGCATTCCTCTTTATGCTGTGAAAATTGTTCTTTATAATGCATATCATGAGCATTCCTCATTATGCTATGGAAATGTTCTTAATGATCTGTGTCTTAAGCTATTATGCACTTATGCAATATGATTGTCCAGTTTCAAAACGCCAGCATTGTTCAATTGTTATTAATAACCTGGCGAGATTTCGCTTTCAGTTATTTGTAAAATGCTTTCAGAATGATTGTCAAAAAACGGTTGGTTACTTAATTCTCGAGCAACTATAACGCTTGCAAAATTGACAGGATTTCAAACCATGTCTTTAACCTCTGCTCAACGGAGAGAGGTTGGGAAGACCATTACGTTCATGTCATCCATTCTTCGTTGATGTTATGATATCGATGATTATTTGTCTTTTGGTTCTTTCATTATTTCTGATGATCATTATTTCATGAACTGATCTATGTGATTTCTCGTTTGTGAATGTTTCACACGTAGACGTTGATTCGTTGTTTTTTCCTGACTGCTGGAGGAGATATATTCGAATTTGACCCCAGTATGAAAAGACAATTATATAATGACATACAGTGGGAATGTTGACCGGTCTTGCAGATGTGTCGTGAGATGATGAAATCATATCATGACGTTGTGTCTAAACATGACGTCTTTATCTTATCATCATATTTCATCTCAATGTGACGTCCTTATATTTTCTTGATGACATTATCTCATCATGACGTCTCTGTATCAAGTACGAATTGGTGTTGATTCCTGTGCAGGTATCAGTCACACCCCATTATATGTTTGATCAATTTCTATTATTAGAGAAAAGGGTTTGGTGACCCCACTTCTGAGTGGCATCTGTCTTCTTTCTACTACTTCTTGTCGCCCCCCATCAACTCCCCTCTCGATTTCATCATGGTGAAATGTGGGTTTTCTGATGCGTATTGCCGTTGGTGTTTGTGTTTATATCACCAGAAATGGGTTGTGTGTTTTTGCCTTTACCAGCATGAACTTGGTCATACTTACTTTAACTGTTAATGACTGTTGACATGTTCAGAACAATGAACATACACCACGGGACGGTCTTTATCATCTCTGATGAATCGAGGAATTTGCCTTTTCGTCAGCCTAAAGAGTAGATACCTGTTATCCCGAATGACCACCCGACCTCAATAACATCAATCCTTTTCGTCTCAAGTTAAGTATCCCAGTACTGTAGATTAAATTATCCATACCCATCATCTTGCCTTAAGGGAAGTGTCAGTTACAGAACTGAAACAATGGATTATCTAGAACCAGAGAAGTCTTACCTAATGCAATCTCATCACTTGACGATGAAGTATTTCTGATGAAAAAGAATATGTTTATGGAGACTTTATCTAGTGCAGCAAAGCGATGGACATTAACAATTTCTATTAAGAGGACTATTTGTTCGTGAACACACTCATTCATTGGATTCTAAGTTGAACGTCTCTTAACACCTTTTTGGCGTAATTGGTTTATCATTATCTGATATTGGATACACTTTTCGTTAAGTTTGCAAAATGTGGTGTTGTACGGTTTTATTTCTTAACACGGAAATCACAGATCTTCACGCAACCTCCTTATCCTTTTTGGCGTCATTGGTTTATCATTAGCTGATATTGGATATACTTTTCGTTATGCTTGCAAAATGTGGTGTTTACGTTTTTCTTTTCTTAATATGCAGATCACATATCTTCACGCAACTTCATTATTTGTCCCAATATATTGTTTGATTTAGAACATGTGTTCGTCTGTTCCTTGTTGAATTTCGTTCAGCATTTTGTTTACAACACTTGGTATAATGCGCACTGTTTATAACTTATATAGTGAGCTGCAGGTGGCTGGGAGATCACACATGGGCTATCTTGTTTTCAGAGTGAGCAGTTTCCTCTTTGTCCACGGTAAATTTCCCGGCTTACTACGCCTTCAATAGGAAAACCTATCTTCATACTTTTAGATTTGGATTCTTACACATTTCTGTCTTGTTCCACACTTGAGGGTTCGTGAGCCATTTTCTAGGTTTTCTTATGTTGGCTGTTTAAGAAGGAATTGGTAACCTATTCTTAACGGGAATTCGCCTAAGCATTGTTTGTTTTTCCCTAACGCCACAGAACTCTACGGTTCGAGAACCAGGTCATGACTGTGAATCTACAACTATGGTCAGGCTGCACGTTAAAAGAGGTGTGGCAGAACAAGAACATTACGCAGGAAGCCAAAGAGGATCTAGAAACCAACACAGCACTGGTATCGTTAGCCGCAACACGCTGTGAGATCTGTCGACTAACTAACTAACTAACTAACTAACTAACTAACTAACTAACTAACTAGCTAGCTAGCTAGCTAACTAACTAACTAATTAACTAACTAACTAACTAACTAACTAACTAACTAACGAACTACCTAACTAACTAACTAACTAACTAACTAACTTACTAACTAACTAACTAACTAACTAAATAACTAACTAACTAACTAACTAACTAACTAAATAACTAACAAACTAACGAACTAACGAACTAACGAACTAACGAACTAACTAACTAACTAGCTAACTAACTAACTAACTAACGAACTAACGAACTAAGGAACTAACTAACTAACTAGCTAACTAGCTAGCTAACTAACTAACTAACTAACTATCTAACTAAGTAACTAATTAACTAACTAACTAACTAACTAACTAACTGACTGACTAACTAACTAACTAACTAACTTAGTATGTAAATTCGAATGGTTTGAGCAACAGCAAGAATGTAACTTCCGTTGTCATTGTAAACTCATACACGTTTCATTCATTGTTGAGTTTATAATAATTTTTGACTTTATGGTAATACTAGGCATGCGTTCGAAAGCCAATAACATGACTATCTCTTATAAGTATGTCGATATATTTATTCGTTCTTTATAGATGCTAGTTACTCTTTGTAAATATATTCTCTATGTAGACCTTTACCATCGGCTCCGTGGCGGAGGAATTTACGGAAGCAGTTTGTAATCCCGCATACCCGCGTTCGAAACACAGCTGTGGTCGATTTGCAGCAGACCGTCTTAAGTTGAGTTATTATGAAATGTTATGGGTGCCGGTCGGTCAGAAAGCAATGGCAAACTACTGAACGTAAACTCACCAAGAAATCACGAACAGCCAACAAATGTTTGTGTTGACTGTTTCGTCCTGTAAAGGATATGATACTAACTTAAGGTGTTTGCTGCATAATGCATATTCTATATTCTAGATTGTTCGCCTCGCTCATATAGTAAGTGCCCAGTTGTCACTGTCGTACAACAGAACATAGGCTACTAGACACGTATACATTCGCATTGTCATGGAGACATTCGTGTGATTACTTGTCCATATTACATTCAATGTTGTCGTGACATATGAAAATGTATCCAGTCTAACTGGAATCTCTTGTCCTGACCTTTCATCTTTCCATAGGAAGGCGGTGAGGCGATAAAAGGCATTTACATCGTCTCTTTGAACCTGTAGGATGATGATAAAGATGGTGATTGTTTCGTATTGTTCATAGCTTTTAACGAGCATTCCGCTTTTTGCTGTTCCAGATATTGTTGACTTGTTTAATCCTTGTGTACGGCCTTGGAATTCTAATGTGTTGTCTGTAATGTTACGGAAAACTGTGGCTTGCATGTCAGGCGTGGCACAAGGACTATTTGCAATGTTACGTTGAGTTAATTTAAATGCAGTGTATCATCTCAAAAATGTGAAATTTGTAAACATTAAATAGAAGCATATAATTGATTTAAAGCTGTTACTCCCTGGCTCCCTGGCCGGCTCACTGGCCGGCTCCCTGGCCGAGGTATTAGCAGCTTTCTTCGTTAACCCCGAATACTCTCGTGGTTGACGTGAGCGCACGAGAATTAGAAGTAGTTCGAGTCGCGCCAGTGACTTATGAGAGTATGGAGCCGGTCGCTCAGAAAGTCGTGGCGTGCTGATGAGCGTAATCTAGCCTAGGAATCAACATTAGAGCTGAAAGATGCTGGTGTTGACCGCAATATCCTGAAACAGAATGGAAACGCATAAAAAAAGCTATTCCTGCTGATGTATTGCTAATTGAGTTTGACGCAACAATTTACAAACAATGTACTAAAAACCTGTGCTAACTTTCTTTACTGAACTATTCCTTCCATTTTATCCCGACGACCACCATCGCCAAATAAAGTTCTCTCGGCTGGCGCATAGTCAAATAAGTGCACTCCGTTGATTTTAGTACAAATCTGGTGTGTTAATTAAATGATTCGGTACCTTTAAACTATCTCGAAAGGCACACACTTGATACACGCTCATTCGAAGACTTATAGGCAAACATCTATGGCTTAAACCATTGCAGAATTATGTTGGCTCACTGGGTGGCTTTGCAGCATTGCTTCACTACAATACATCAACCATGTTGCCGACCCACGTTCTTTACTATGAATATGATCAGTACGTCGACAAATTCACAGAGATCACGGGATCTTGCATGTACAAATTATATGTTTATTATTTCCTGCATAATTTGTCCTAGATATGTGTTGAGAACCACTTGAGACAAAACAATCTTATTGGATAACCTGCAATTAAAACATGTTACCGTTGTTATGATTAAAATAATGTCTCAGTTTTCACGTGGGTACAGAAGATCGCATCTTAGAACTCACTGCTCCAAACATTCAACCAGACTGTATGAAACGAATGGGCATCACCAGTCTTGATAGATAATCACCATCAAAGAGAATCAACAATATCAGACATGTGGTTATAAAAAAATTAATAGATTTCGCATCATTTGCTAAAAGTAGGTATGCCAGAATCAGCACAAAGCATGTATGTAGTAAATGAAATTTTGATTTAAGTATTTTGATGCTAGAGACACGTTATGATAAATAATGTAATGGCATAGAAACACTCAATTTTGTTTAATTTAGCCTTTATGAATTCAATCACCACAGAAAACCGTTTAAACCAAAATAAGAACACTTTGCATAATTTATTATACGCATGGTTTACAACAAGTGACTAAGTAATTAGCAACCAATGAACAATGTTTTTGCTGTAGATATTTCAAGGACGAAGTCTAATAACTGCATTTAAGTCTCACGAACTTTACATATTTACACTACCATAGAATTGACAATGGTTATGGACAGATCAGAACAGGTCATTCTTCTGCGCCTCAGAACAGGACACAATAGATTACGCAACCACTTGTATACAAAATTCAAGATTGGTGACTCAGCCATGTGCACATGTGGTTTGGCGTCGCAGACAGCAGAGCACATACTCCAGGATTGCCCAAACTACAACATATCCAGGCGAACCTTCTGGCCTAGAGAGACAACAGTGGAAGATAAACTTTATGGACCTCTGAATGAACTAAAAAAGACTGTTAGATTCATACAAGAGACGACATTGCAGTTGTAGACATGTTTCAAGCGAACGAAAGAAGAAGAAGAAGACAATGTCCAGGTGTTTGAAAAGCGAAAAAAACATTGGCATTACGAGTCTACATGCATTAACAACCGATGTTTGTTTAATTTTAAAGTGACGAAAATACCACACACACACACAAAATGTTCTTTCATATCATCTGAAATATTCAGTTTATCTTAATGTCATTATTGCTTTCAAACAGCGGGACCAACTAAAGTTACTGACTGTATTCTCTCTCTCTCTCTCTCTCTCGCTCTCTCTCTCTCTCTCTCTCTCTCTATATATATATATATATATATATATATATATATATATATATATATGAAATCAATCAATCAATCAATCATGTGCCATGCCGGAAAGCGAGGGCGGTCATGACTCGCCATTTCACTCAATCACCAGAGTCGTGGATCAGCTCAGTGTTCTTGTCACGTCCATCTCATGTGACCAAGCCATCCAGGTATTTTCCTCTCGGTCTTCATCTTGGTCTGTTCCACTCGATCTTGCCAGTTGTCAATAATTTCTCCAATCCATTTCCTCTCATAACATGTCCAAAAAATGTTGACTGTCTTTGTCTAATGTCTCTAATCAGTCTACGATTTTCATTTGTCTCCTGTAGTACCTGATCATTGGTTTTTCTATCTGTCCATGGTACACTTTGCATTTTCCTCAGAAACCACATTTCTGTAGCCATCAATTTTTTTTCAGCTTGACTGCACACTGTCCAGGTTTTACATCCATACAAAAGAACAGACTCTATGTACCCCCTCAACACTCTTTTTCTCGTTTCAATTGACATCTTTTTATTGGTCAGAATGTTTTTCATCTTGCCAAAGTCCACCCTCGCCATGGCGATTCTTCTTCTAATCTCTTCAAGCATCTCCCATCAGATGTTATGACTGTTGCGAGATAATTGTATCGATTCAATTGTTGAAGAATATTCCCATTTACTTGTATATTACATTGTGGTACTTCGTTCTTCCTAGTGACGACCATAACCTGTGTCTTCTGACAATTTAATTCCAACCCCAGCTGCTCACTGTGTACAACAACCGCGTCTACTAATTGTTGCAGATTCTGTACATTGTCTGCAATCAATACTGTGTCATCTGCTTATCTAATGTTATTGATGTTTCTTCCTCCAATGCTGATTCCATTTATATCTTCTACATTTCTGAAAATATTTTCACTGTATAGGGAAAAAAGATCTGGAGACATTACACATCCCTGCCTAACACCTCTCTTAATAGGTTGATGTTATTCCACTTCATTATCAATCCTTATGGCAGCTTGTTGTTTCCAATATATGTTTTTATAAGTCTAATGTCTTTCCCATCAATTTGTAGATCTGCAAGCATATCCACCATGTTGACATGTCTAACTCTATCAAAAGCCTTTGTGTAGTCAATAAAGCAAAGGTGTATATCCTTGTTTACTTCTATAGCACGTTCAATAACTGTTCACAGCATATACACAGCATTTACTGTACCCTTTCCTTCTACAAACCCACATTGTTCTTCCCCTATTTCAGGTTGTATCTTCTTCCTCACTCTTTGCATGATAATTCTTAGCAAAATCTTTGTGATGTGACTCATTATACTAATTGTTCTATGTTGATCACTTTCCAAGGTTCCTGACTTCTTTGGGATTGCAATAAATACAGAATTACATAATTTAGAAGGTATATCTCAATTATCATATTATGTGTTCAGCAGTCTGGTGACTTGATCTACTACATATTCTTCTAAAGCTTTAATCATTTCTGTTGTGATGTTATCTGCACCAGGGGCCTTGCCAGCTTTCATATGCTTAAGAACATTTTGAACCATCTTTAAAATTGGTGGTCCTTCATTATTAAATCTAATATCATACTGTTCCTCTCTGTTATCATTATACAGGTTTTACACATAATCTGTCCATACATGTAGAATCTGATCTTTTCCTATTATGATTTTGCCATCTTTAGTTTTTAGACAGCCTGTTGACGTACTTGTTCTTTTATTAGTAAGTTCCTGAATTCTTTTGTGCACTAATTTGGTATTTTGACTGTTGTGTTGTTTTTCAATTTCTAAGCAATTTTCCTCAATTCATGATTCTTTTGCCTTCCTACATAATATTCTGACTTGTTTGTGAATTTCTTCATATTTGGCAGGATTATTTTTGTTGAGTCTTCTTGTTTCCTTTAGGTGTAAAATTTCTTCGGTCATCCATTTCTTACGACCCACCTTCTTTAATTTTGGAATAGTTGTTTATGCAGCCAATCTGATTGAATTCTTTAACATTTCCCATTGCTCATTCACATCCTGGAATAATATCTCTTGAACAGACAATGTATCAAATCTGTTCTGTACTTCTATGTTGAATTTGTTTTGTATTTCCTTGTCATTACTCAATGTACACAAATCATATTTAGTGTTTCCTGTTATATACTTGACTTTCTTCAGCTTTATCCTCAATGTTCTTGTAAGTAGTCTGTGGTCACTATAACAATCAGCACTGGGAACTGTTTATGCTACTGTAGTGCGTTTCTAAATCTTCTGCTAATCAGGATGTAGTCAATCTGGTTTCTGATACTGCTTCATGTCCATAATCTTCTAGGGTGTTGCTTAAACCAGGTTTTTCCTACAATTATTAAATTTTCTTTTGCCCACTCTACGAGTCTGTATCCTCTTTCATTTCTCTCTCGTAAACCATAGTCTCCTACTGTGTATCTATCACCTTGATTTCCTACTTTTGCATTGAAGTCTCGTATTATGATGTTTATTTCTGAATTTTTACGTTTCTTTAAGGCAGACTCTATGTCATTATAAAACTCATCTACACTATATACACTGAACTCTACTTAGGGGCATATAGTTGAATAACATTTATGCTAAAAGGTCTGCCACTCAATTTAACTAGTAGAACTCGTTTCGACACGGCCCAATATCCTTGAACAGATGTTGATGTTTTCCGGTCCGAAATTACTGCCACTCCCCTTTGTCGATCTTCACCTCCAGAATAAATAATCTTAAAATCTTCATCTATCTTGATGCCTGCTCCTGTCCATCTCGTTTAGCACATCCCTTAAATATTAACTTTTTCTCTTTGTATTTCTTGTTTTATGTTCTCTAATTTTCCGTCGTCGTTTAACATCCTTACGATCCGTGTTGCTAATTTTAATGTCTCTGTCCTTGTCTTGCGATGATCAGTCTTTAAGCGAATCAAAATGTACTAGGCACTTTCAAAGAGGTAGTTTGCCGTTGCTTTCCTCTATGGCAGTGACCATACTGGCCGTATGACCGCAACCACACACACACACACACACACAAACACACATATATATATATATATATATATATATATATATATATATATATATATATATATATATATATATTTATGAATTAGGTGACACCAGAATGTAAAGTAGACATAGAAGGGAACATTATTAACCAGGTGGATAGTTTTAAATACCTAGGAGCAATTATAACATCTGCTGGGAGATGCACAACAGAGATTAAGAGCAGAATAGGGTAAGCCAAGGCTGTATGTTAGAAAATGAATAGTATCTTATGCAATAAGTCACTGTCATCGAATGTACGAAAGAAAGTGCTACATGCTATATAGAACATGTATTGTTGTATGGCAGTGAATCTCTGAATGCAAATGAACAAATTCGGAAGAACTTAGAAGCAACAGAGATGTGGTTCCTCAGATGAATGTTGCGAATTCCTTGGTCTGCCAAAGTAACTAACAGCGATTGTCTGAAAGAGGCTAATGAAACTAGAATATTATATACAACAGTTAGAAAGAGACAAACAGCTTTCTTTGGTCATGTGATGAGAAGAGAGTCATTGGAGAACATCGTGACAACTGGAAAGATGGAGAGGAAGAGAGGGAGAGGTAGACCAAGAGAAATGATGCTGAATGGATTGAGACGGTGGCACGGAGGAATATCATCAGCGGAGTTGGTCCAAAAAACCAAAGACCGAGATCTGTGGAAAGTCATGAATGCCTACACCAGCCGACATGGCACTTGATTATATATATATATATATATATATATATATATATATATATTAACGGAAAGACAACAAAAGCACAGAACACATTGGACACACTTTAAGATTAATTTAAAAAAAAAAATAAAACATATCAAAACATAAATTAACAGCGATCAAGAAGAATTGAATAATATACAAATTGAGATCAGAGATGGTTGGAAAAGGCAACAGATATGTGATTAAACGAGCATTGCAGCAACAAGTTATTCACTTCTATTAATAGTAAAATATATGCACACGCAAACGAGTGATTTTACAGGCAGACAAGTGATAGTTATTGCGGGGCGATCATACCATCGTATTGAAGTGTGTCAGAGATTAAGCACACAAACAACAAAATAGAAGCTGCAGGTCAAATCACTATCTTCTAAAATGCTACCTAGAACCACTTTGACTGTTTGGTAGTCATTTTTAATGTGAAGTAGAAAATTATAAAGAGCATGATGACAGTATAAATAACTTGATGACAGTATACAGAGCTTGATGACAGCACAAAGAACTTGAGGACGGTATACGTAGCATGGCGACGATATAAAGATAGAGATCACAGTGACGATTTAATTTCTGAGACGAATGTTTTGAATATATTGGAAGGTCAGAGTTAACTTAAAAAGTTTGCCTGGAAGAAGCTAATAAATTGAACCCATCATCCACAACTTTGAGAAAGCAACATACAATGCTACTTGGTTGTGTAATTAAAATAGAGTATTTGAACACAGGAGAAAACTGTGAGAATACTCGGGGATAGACCGAGATAGACAATGCTTGCTTATCTAAGACAATAGCGTAGAGGAAAACAATCAATACAATTAATCCAAAACACCAACACCAGCGTATCCGTAAAGACATGAACGCCTACGCCATTTCCAACGATGCATGATGATAATGTAGAACGAATAATTATTATTATTATTAATCTTAGTACCATAAGAGTATACTCAGTATAAACACTGTGGTTTCTAGAGTAACATTTTTTTAATGATGCATATCCCTTGCAGGACGTTGCAGTCAACACCAGCATTTTTCAGCTGCTGTTGATGTACTAGACAAGTTTTACGTTCAGTAGTTTGCTATTGCTTTCTGAGCGATCGGCTCACATACCCCGTAAGTTACCAGCGCGGTGCAAACAGCTACCGATTCTCGCGCAGCTGCGTTACTCACCAGATTATACGGGATTATGGAGAAAGTCGTTAACACCTAGGCCAGGGAGACCGGCTGAGAGTGTGATAATGACAAAGAAAACATACTAAACACTGCATTCGCTTGTTAACGGTTTTCTTGTAAACACGAGCAGTTGTACGTAGAATGTTTATGTAGTCATGGTACACATTGTTTACAGTCGCTAGACACACTACTTATAGGGAAAGGAAACATTTATTTAGTTGCATTTGCTTAACAGCTAGAACATGTTGTCCATCATTTCCAGAGATGAACGATAATTATATAATTATGCCAAGATCGCACAGTTCGTGTAGGTCAATATTTCCCGTCACCTCCAGAACAGCCAATTCTCTTTCCCTCGGGCCATGATGCAAGTGAATATAGCGACAGGATGTTAATAATATGTAATTACTAAAGCTGCACTAATGCCTTGTGTCGAGTTCAAAATGGCGGCCATATTTACTGGCATGCAAATGGCAAACTTATGATTAACAGCATAGGGAACGAAAAAGACCAGGCAACTTGGTGAAATCATGTCATTAATTTATCCTTACTGTAATGCCTATGTTGCTAGTGACAAATTATATGACGCGAGTCTACGTGTTTCTCGTGACATACGATAAAATTGAAAGTTCACTTAAATAATGTTCATAATTTGTCCCTGTGCAACAGACAATTAGTTAATAACACGCTTTAATTCATCCATACAGTAATAATAATTACAAAATGTTATCATTTCTCACTAAACAGTCTACCAATGTTTCTTATCTCACGTAGCCTAAGATTGAACGACTCTGTATAGGGATATTTGCACTTATACAGGGTGCATTACGTGTGCTCCTGGTGGCGTTTATTTGAGGAAATTCTGAAATAATGCAACAGTACTATGATAGCTTTATTAATTTACTTCTAACAATAACATGTGTGTAACTGGCACAATTAATTAATAGTTGACTATTTACATAACACAATCTTTGGGTGAATCACATTTTCTAAATAATATATATAATATTGTGTATACTAATATAGTAGTAATACATGTTATTACTCTTTACATTTGTCTTTATATCTGCTTAATTTTAAAAGACACACGCATACAAACACATAATATTATATTTAGTTTGTGTAAACATATAAATAAAAGTGGACATGCATGCTGTTATATAAAGATCAGTAGATACGTGTAGAAATATATCTAAAGACAGACAGCTAGAGTTATCAATGTGTAAGTTACCGATCGTGCTTCGCTTATGCACATACAGAAAGATAGACAGACATGCTGTTGCATTGGATCGATAGAATAATTGGTGAAAGGACGTGCTGAAAGAGCCATTGTGACATAGCAATGACTATAATGTTCAACCTAGACATACATCAAAATAGGCATATCCCAAAATAAATTACAATACAATCGGTTCAAAAATAAACACATATATGTTATTTCGCGCTCATAGAATCAGTGGAAACAGGTAGCTACAGCTAGTCGCTACTTATTTTCTATTATTCTCTGAACGTCAAACAATACATGTGTGTTTATTTATGAACTGTCGTACTGGCCTCAAAGAGTCCTCAGATGTTATTAATGTAACATATATACGGCTACCTTGTGAACGAAGTGCGTGCGGATGTCTAATGTTGGTGGACCGGCCGTGAACTAAATATTGGTCCCATATGCACATTGTGCACAAAAACCTCTGACGTTAATAATCGTACGGAGGATGTAACATACTTCACTGTTCTAGTTAATATGATAACAGTATAAAACTTGCAGGCAAAATAATATGTATAGTACGTGTGCTTCTAGCTTATATAATACACTGAGATGCTGCGACGCTCCAGCGCATAGCTGCGTTTGAAATAGTCTAGACCAGGGGTCACCAAACCACGGCCCGCGGGCCATATCTAGCCCGCGACCTTAGTTCATTAGGTCCACCGACAGTACTCGAATTTGCTTGATCAGATCTTTCGTTCTGGCTTGCATGTTTTGTACAGAATTATTATGCGGCCCTCGCTCGTCAATTTGTCAATTATCCGGCCCACTGTGAAAAAAGTTTGGTGACCCCTGGTCTGGACTCATAAACGAGTTCGCATCCTCATACAGGCGATAATGAATGTGTGTGTGTGTGTTAAAACAAAAAATTAAATTGACATTGTCTCCCAGATGGACTCATTATAACATTGGGCATCAGATATGGTCCTATTGACCAAATTGTCCATAAAGCATCTATTGGTCTATCAAAATGCGCGGCATAAACCATACACATTGAAACATGTCTATTATTTAGGTACTAGCTGACCCGGCCCGGCTTCACTCACACCCTGACGGGGATCTATCTATCTATCTATCTATCTATCTATCTATCTATCTATCTATCTATCTATCTATCTATCTATCTATCTATCTATCTATCTATCTATCTATCTATCTATCTATCTATCTATCTATCTATCTGTCTGTCTGTCTGTCTGTCTGT
Organism: Cepaea hortensis; assembly: GCA_963921405.1. Lineage (NCBI taxonomy): Eukaryota > Metazoa > Mollusca > Gastropoda > Stylommatophora > Helicidae > Cepaea > Cepaea hortensis. The sequence continues at coordinate 97,780,311 of OY992881.1, read as the reverse complement.
CTGTCTGTCTGTCTGTCTGTCTGTCTGTCTGTCTGTCTGTCTGTCTGTCTGTCTGTCTGTCTGTCTGTCTGTCTGTCTGTCTGTCGGTCGGTCGGTCGGTCGGTCGGTCGGTCGGTCGGTCGGTCGGTCGGTCGGTCGGTCGGTCGGTCGGTCGGTCGGTCGGTCGGTCGGTCGGTCGGTCGGTCGGTCGGTCGGTCGGTCGGTCGGTCGGTCGGTCGGTCGGTCGGTCGGTCGGTCGGTCGGTCGGTCGGTCGGTCGGTCGGTCGGTCGGTCGGTCGGTCGGTCGGTCGGTCTGTCTGTC
>OY992881.1:97512510-97777510 GCA_963921405.1 Cepaea hortensis | reverse complement strand
TATGCGTGTGTTTATGTGTGTGTATGTGTGTGCACGTCTGAATGTGGGTGTGTATGTGTAAGTGTGTGTTTGTATGTGTGCTTGTGTGTGTAAGTATGTTTATATGTGTGCGTAAATGTATGCGTGTGTTTATATGTATGTGCGGGTGTATATGTGTGTATGTGCATATATATATATATATATATATATATATATATATATATATATATATATATATATATATATATGTTCGTGTATGTGAGTGCATGATTGTGTGTATGTGTGTACGCATGCAGTGTATGCGAGGGAGTGTGTATTTGTGTGTGTGTGTAAGTATGTGTATATGGGTGTGTATGTGTGCGTGGGGATATGTGTGTATTTGCGTGTGTATATTGTGTGTATGCTCGTGTGTGTATGTGTATATGCTTTCTTGCGCACGCGAGGGAGTGTGTATTTGATAGCGAGAGGGTGTGTGTCTGTCTGTGTGTGAGTTAGAGTGAAACAGAGTGTGATATTGAGTAAATGAAAGATGGAGAGAGTGACTTAATGGGTGAAATAGTGATTGCGAGAGAGAGAGAGAGAGAGAGAGAGAGAGAGAGAGAGAGAGAGGGGGGAAGTGAGCGAACGAGAGAAGTCAGTGGAAGAATGGTATTGTTATTGTGTGTATGTGTGCGGCCATTGTTTGTGAGTGTCTATGGGTGTGTGTTAGTGAGAAGAGAGCGAGAAAGACAGAGAAAGAGAGAGAGAGAGAGAGAGAGAGAGAGAGAGAGAGAGAGAGAGAGAGAGAGAGATTTAAGCGCACGCATATCATGTAACATGCTATTCCATATATGTTGTGTATTCTCATGTTCATATTACCATTTTGAATGCCAACTGATGTTATAATTTATAACATGAACACATGTACATCACCGTTGAGTGGGTGAGAGAATTAGAGAGTATGAGAGAGAGAGAGAGAGAGAGAGAGAGAGAGAGAGAGAGAGAGAGAGGAGAGAGAGAGAGAGAGAGAGAGAGAGAGAGAGAGAGAGAGTTGAATTGCATCACTAATTTTTAAGTTACAAAATGAATATGTACATTTTCTTTACAATTTTGCGACAATGCTCACGACAATCGTCACTGTATGTGTATGTAAAGTGTGGGAGTTTGATCATAATAGTAGGTTTGGGGATGGGGGGATGTGTGTGTGGGTGGGCGGGGTGGGATTGTGTGGGTGGGTGGGGGATTTGTGTGAGGGTACTTGCGGGATGTATGGGTTGGCGGGGAGATGTGTGTGTGGGTGGGGATGTGTGTTTGGCTAGGTGGTTGTGGGTGAGTGGATGGAGGAGGATATGTTGGTGGATGATTGATGATGGGTTATGTGATGGGTGGGGGTATATGTATGGGTGGGGAGATGTGGGTGTGGAGATATGTGGTGGGTTGGAGATGTGTGCAGGTGGGGGTGGTTGTGGGTTTGGGGGTGTGGGTGAGGGATGTGTATGGGTGTGGGATGTTTGAGTGGATGGGTGGGGAGTGTGTGTGGGTGAGATATGTGTGGGGGATGTATGTGGTTTGGGGAGGGGTGCATGATAGGTGTGGGTGATGGATTTGGAGATGTGTGTGTGTGGGTGGGGGATATGTCTGGCTGGGTGGGGGTGTGTGGCTGGGTGGAGGATGTATGTGTGGGTAGTGAGGGTGATTGTAGTTGGGGGATGTGTGGATGGGTAGGAGATGTGTGGGGAGATGTGTGTGTGTGAGTGAGGGATGTGTCTTTGGGATGTGTGTGGGTGTGGTGTTATGTGGGAGGGGAGCTGGTTGTGGATAAATGATGTGTGTGTTGGTGGGTGAAGGTGTGGTTGGGTTTTCGGGTGGGTGAAGGATGTGTGTGAGGGTGGGGATGTGTGCTTAGATGGGTGGTTTGGGTGTGTGAGTGTGGGTGGGTAGATAGGTGATGTATGTGTTGATGAGTGGGTAAGGGATGTGTGGGTGTTAGTGGTTGAGGAATAAGTACGTGTGTCTGGGAATGAGTGTATGAGTTGGGGATGTGTGTATGGGTTGTGTGTGCGTGGATGGGAGGTGTGTGTTTGTGAATGGGGGATGTGTTGGTGGGTGGGGATGTGTGGGAGGGATGTGTGTATGGGTGGGGAGATTGTGCGTGGATGGGGATGTGTGTGTATATGGGTAGAGGTGTGTGGTTAAGGGATGTTTGGTTGGGGGATGGGTGGGTAGAGGATGTGTGGGTGGGTAGAGGATATGTGGGTGGGTGAGTGTGTGCAGGTTAGGAGATGGTGAGGGATGTTTGTAGGTGTGGGCTCGGGATCTGTGAGTGGGCTGGGGGAGATGGGAGATTATGTGGGTGGGTGCGGAATTTGTGTGTGGGTATGTGCGGAATATGTGAGTTGACGGGGAGATGTGTGTGTGGCTGAGGAATGTGTGTTTGGCTGGGTGGGTGGAGGTGTGTGGGTGGAGGAGGATATGTGGGTGAGTGATTGTTGGTGGATAATGGGACGGGTAGAGGATATGTGAGTGGGTGGGGAGATGTGTGTAGGTGGGGGATGTGTGGGTTATTGAATGTATGTGTGTTTGGGGTGTGGGTGGATGGGATGTGTGGTGGGTGAGAGGTGTGTGTGGGTGGGGAGATGTGTAGGTGTAGCGATGTGGTGGATGGGTGGGGGAATGTATGTGTGTGTGTGGGTTATGTGTGTGGTTGGGTGGGGGAGTTGGAGTGAATGGGGGATGTGTGGGTGGGTGGTGGATGTGTCTCATAACATAGTAATATGCATTGTTTATGTTTACAAAATTCATGTGACAATGTTTTTTCTTATGCACTATAAATGATAGAAAGCTGAGTGAGTGGAAGGGCCGAATGTAAGACGGGCCTGCGTGCCCAATTTGTTACCCTTTGAAAATAAAGTCTGTTCGTTCGTATAAAGTCTGTTCTGTCTGTCTGTCTGTCTGTCTGTCTGTCTGTCTGTCTACTTGTCAGTCTTTCTGTCTGTCTGTCTGTCTGTCTGACCCGGCCCGGCTTTGCCCAGCTCCTGGTGGGGAGCATCTCATTTAATTCATATAAGTAGTCATATAAGCTCCCGTTCCCGTTCCCGTCTGTCTGTCTGTCTGTCTGTCTGTCTGTCTGTCCGTCTGTCTGTTTGTCTGTCTGTCTGTCTGACCCGGCCCTGCTTCACCCAGTCCCTGGTGGGGAGCATCTCATTTAATTCATATAAGTAGTCATATAAGCTCCCGTTCCCGACTATCTGTCTGTCTGTCTATCTGTCTGTCTGTCTATCTGTCTGTCCGACCCGGCCCGTCTTCGCCCAGGCCCTGGTGGGGAGCATCTCATTTAATTCGTATACGTAGTCACATAAGCTTCCGTTCCCGACTATCTGTCTGTCTGTCTGTCTGTCTGTCTGTCTGTCTGTCTGTCTGTCTGTCTGTCTGTGTGTCTGTCTGTCTGTCTGTCTGTCTGACCCGGCCCGGCTTCGCCCAGCCTCTGGTGGGGAGCATCTCATTTAATTCATATAAGTAGTCCTATAAGCTCCCGTTCCCGACTATCTCTCTGTCTGTCTGTCTATCTATCTCACCCGGCGCGGCTTCGCCCAGCTCCTGGCGGGAAGCGTCTCATTAAATTCATATAAGAAAACAAAATTAACTTCAGAATGTCCTTCCACACACCATCCATTATTTTTAATGAAAACTGTTTTTAATCACATACATGACTGTAGATAACTTCTTCAAACATAAAAAGATGAGTTAGAAAATTTTCACTATTTAAATAGATGCATTATTTTTATGAAAATTTTGAAAATGCCTTAAAGATTATATCATTATTTATTATAACTCATATGCCTGTAAATAACTGTAGAGAAAGAGTTTATAAATCTTTGACAACAATGCAACAATCTATATATAAAATATATAGAAATGCTATTAAAAGTTATGCCCCTTGAAATAACTTTTCTTAAATTAAGTCCCCTCGCTATATATAAATGATAATGTAAATTTAAATATTAAATTTTATTAAGTAAATAGCAGATTGTACACTAACAAAATATGACAGTTGGATGCACGCGAATGAAAAGAATACATGTAGAAAATGTCATCTCAATCGGATGGACCGTTATCGAACGCATCAAATACATCCCTACATACACACAGACATACATCGTCTTTTATATATATAGATTAATTATCCAAGCCGGCTAAGTGCGAAGGAGTTACGGGCGCACTTCGTATTTCCGCATACCCGCTTTCGAAACACAGCTGTGATCGATGTGGAAGCAGACCGCCTCATGTAGATTTTTTAATGAAATGTCGTGTACCAAGGTTACCGTACAACATAGTTCCCTGAATGACACCTGCGTTTTGACACACCAGAGAGAAACGAAGTGATCACCCTTGCAATAGGATATCCAACAGCATAAACACTACATTGTGTGAAAAACACCGGAAAGCTCTCCTTGTGTGTCTTCTTTTAGTGCACAATTGAAATTCAAATAGAGACAGGCAAATGAAAGAAGAACTCAAGTTATACATGGTTATAAGCGAGATATAGTTAGTTAGTTAGTCGACAGATCATCCTCATTGCACATCGAACCATTCAGTCCATAAGTGCTCGGATCCCCTCCTCAGCAAATCCCGCAACGTGTAACGGCTAACGACGCCAGTTCTGTGTTGGTTTATCAATCTTCTTTGGCTTCCTGCGTAGTGTTCTTGTTTGGCCACCCCTCTTTTAATTTGCTGCTCTCGCAGTCTGGCCATTGTTGTAGATTCACAGTCATCACTTGGTTCTCGCAAAAGTCTTACTTCTCGTAGAGCATTCAGAATGTCGGCCTGGTCCATGGCGCGTCCGCCCTCCACAGTAGCCTCACCTGCGAGCTTGTCAGCCCGCTCATTTCCTTGTACTCCCGCATGCCCTGGCACGAAGATGAAACTAATCTTTGCCAGTCGAGACCGCTCCAGAGGCAGCAACCATTCTCTTCGGATCGACCCCTCCTCTATCCTCTTGATCATGTTCATTGAGTCGCTAAGGAAACAAGCCCTAGTGAATGTCTGTGTCTCGAGCCATGTTATTGCTTTACTTACTGCCATGACTTCCATGGTCAGGCTACTTGTGGTTTCAGTGAAAGCACCAGAGTCCTCCTTCACAATTCTCCCTCCGGCCCGAGCTGTAAAGGCCCATGAGCTTCTCACATGTCGGACGACCGACGCATCTGTGTAGATGACCGCGTCACCGGATAGCGAATTCTCGAAAATCAACGCTTGTACTTCAGCCTCAACAGCAGCCGGATTTTCTTGTCTGCATTTTCTATCTAGTTGGATGCAAACTGAAAAGGATGTGCAGAAGTCTGTTGGCACTTGCACCCACTCCTCGCCAGGTTCTAAGTCCTCAAGTGAACACACCTGTTGAAGAATGTCTTCGGCTTGACCCATCCACGACCGTCCTCTTTTTAACCTGCTGCCCTTCATCTTCCTAATTTCACTATGCAGTGGATGTTGTGTGTTTGCGTTAATTCTGAGGTAGGCGCGTCCCCTGCAACCTTGTATTCTCTCTTCAATGGTTGGAAAATCTAGAAGGTAGCGCATCGCCCTGCATGCTGTATCTCTTGTACATCCAAGAATAATGCGCATAGCTTCATTCTGTATCCTTTCCATCCTTTCTATCTGCTTATGGCTGAGAGTCAGGATTGCCATTGCATACTCCAAAACAGACATGACCAGCCCCTCGTACAGAAGATATAGATGGCGCTGCTCACAGTTTGCTGCCGCCATCACCCGCATCGCTGCCAAACCCCGCTTGGCCTTTGTTATCACCTGGTCTATGTGCACATTGTAAGCAAGGCTTCGATCAAACCGTATCCCCAGGTAAATCATTGCCTGCGTTCTTTCCACCGTCTCTGAACACAGCATTACAGTTGGTTGTGGAGTGTTGACAATATGATTATTCAACGAGAACCAAGTCACTGTTGCCTTTGTTGGGTTGACCATTGCCCCAGCTTCATCACACCAAGTACTTATGCGATTGAGTTCGGTTTGTAGTTCCACAGCAACCTCCTCTCTATCCTTACCCTGACGATACACTAAAACATCATCGGCATATGACAATGTCCTGCCAGGTCCAGTGATCTGCTCACTGGTGATTCTCACTGTGTAGGCGTTGAATAGTACTGGAGATAATGGTGATCCCTGTGGTAGGCCAGGATATATTGTTGTTGGTTCCGAAGTCCAACTGCCACATCTAAAAACTACTTTCCGTTGGAAGAGGGCTGCAGCGATCCAACTAAGGAGGAATGGACTTACGTTTAGTTCGAGAAGCTGAAACATTAAACAATCCAGTGGTACTCTGTTGTATGCGTCCTCAAGATCAATCGCTGCAGCAACGGTTTCAGTGCCTGAGTGGAAACCTTCATAGACATCCTGGGCAAAGACTGCTGCATTGGTCCAGATACGACCTTATCCTTAGCGAGATATGTTAAATGTAAAGCTATATTATATCGCCATATACCAGTGGATGGTACCTTGTTTCCTAATTCACACATACCGCTAAGATAAGAGAAGAAAAATGGGCCGCGGGGGTGGGTTAGGGGTGGGGTTACAATGATTGTGAAATATAATTTATAAAAGATGACAATCATGAATTTAGTCCCATAACATATGTTTGCCCCTTGGTCATCGTGTCTTTTAACTGTCAATGTCAAATCGCCCATAAATAATCTTATGTATATCATAAAAATTTTAGTATTATGTGCAGTAGTGTGCGCATATACCTCTATTATACAGGGTGAAATAACTGCAGTGTTTGAAAGTATTGCCGGTCCAAATTTTGCATGTACCTATTATGTTGCATGCAATTTACAGAGGATGAATACAAAACGTGGACCGGCAATATTTTCAAACACTGCACAGCCATTAAAAATACATCCTATATTTTCTTTTTATACTAATTGGTTTAGAACTTATCTGTTCTATGGCGACATTTTAAAAGTTGTCTGTGTGGCATGTTGAGAGGATAAGTTCAGTACCCACCAAAGCATCCCCTGTAGTGAAGTAACTCTAGAGCGATGGGACTACTTTCTAACAGAGTGGATAGGTCATTTGAAGCCAATGTGATCCAAATGAACTCGGAATGTCCAGGGAACTCCAGGGTATATTGATGAATCCACACCTGTTTATCTATTCCCACAATAAGGAGAACTAAAGTTGACTCATTATGAACCCCCACTTGTATCCATTTTCCTTTTAAGATGACACGTTAGGAGAATTTGTTTACAGATATAGTTCTCCTCAATGGATAATTTGGAACCTGGGAGCTTATAGTGGAATCAGGAATTTACTGTCCACTCGTAGTTACCCAGCCACATACCGTTCCAAATTCTTCAATATGTCAATTAATGGTTTAATTAAACATATAATGAAAACTGGCACATCACGAGTCATTCAATAAGAAGAGAGTAAAATTTCATCAGTTCAATGCCTGAAAATTCTGTGAAAAGGAGGACCTTTTAGTGGGCCTTTGAACATGAATGACACAGCAATACACAGAGCATGTATAAAATGTTAACCAAGAACATTAGGAACAATTGCCGGCATCCTGAATATGAACATTGTTCGCAAAGTCATTTCACTGTTCTCCTCACAAACTACACTTCCTTATTAAGCTCAATTCAGGTAGTAATATATTGTTCTTTTGAATATAGGATCCCATGACTTTTCTGAAATAAAAGTTCTTCTTGGAAACTCTACGACTAGAGTTCAAAGTAATATGTTCTCAGTCTGTGTTCCAATGAGGATAAGAATCACTCTGTCAGATGTTGACAACGGTTCTTCTCAGAATGGTTTTAAGGTGGTGGAATGAAATGATGATGTCGAATAGACCTCCAAATAACAATTTAGCATCTTGTTAGTAGCTGAAGATATAGGGCTGGGCCGCTACTCTGTGGAATGTGTTACCATTTTGGAGTACTATCTAGGTTTTACAGACACTGAGATGACTGACCTTCGCTCGGACTAATGCTGAGCTTTCCTTGTTTTTATCTCAGACTAATCTGGTGCATAGTTTGTACTGGATTTGTCTCTCTCTATTCATTTTGCATCCATCCATATTTTCTTCCCTGCTTCTCTTATCATCTCCTCCTATCAGCTTCTCCTATCAGCTTTTCCTATCAGCTTCTTCTATCAGCTTCTCGTATCCGCTTCTTCTATCCGCGAACACTGTTTTTCCTCTCTAAATTGAAAAAAACGTAATGCACCTATTCATATTTGTTCACAACTGAATTTTCTAGTGTAGTTGACAAGAATGAAAAGGGCTACAGATAGAAGGTTTGAGGAAGAAGAAGAGCAAGGCAGTGTCAGAGGGTGAGATCTACTATTCTGTGTCTCACCTCTGTACTGGAGAAACTGACTGATAACAGGCAGAACATTTTTCTGGGTTGCCATTTTCTTGCCTTTTTTGTACTGGTGGTCTGAATGTGCTGGTGATCTCATATAAGACACAGACATCATAGAATGACAAGGCTTTAGAAGTCTGATAGTGAATAATGAGCAGGTACATATATCAAAGGCTGGAACCTAGATAGTGATGTTACAGGATGACAGAAATGATGGCATGATCACTGTTACTGCGCATATTACTGATCAGGGCAGTACCAGATTGTTTTGTTATCTGACTACAGTCTATATTCGATTCTCGAGTGCTTCTTGCTTTTCTGTCACCTGTCATCTCTTCATCTACTCTTCTAACTGGGGTATTGCATTCTGAACGATCTGTCCCCATAATGGTTAGAAGTTACAGTTCATTACAAAGCATATATTGAATATCTTGCGTTTAAATAAAATAGCAATTGTTTTATTCATGAAACAAATACATTAAAAATGCAGGTGAAATGTTCACACAGGAAAATTCACACTGGCAATCATTCATGAACCACAACATAATTACATAGATATGAGAATAACAGAGTACATAGTTCTCTCTCTCGTACCAAATCAAACTTCATCTTCATTGGCCTGAATGCATGTGTATTCTGCCCCTTTAAGCTTAAGCTGGGGACAAGGGTTTGTGTCCCTTGTCTGGTCAGATAAATTGACGTCAGTTCGTCATGAGTGCAATGGGTTGTATTCAATAATCAGGCAACTCTGAACCAAATATTACCACACCATGAGAATGTCAGCTGGATCCGAACATAAATTCTGCCAGACGTGCAACACATATCTCATCCAACGCCACGCAAAAATAGAGGTAGATAAGGAGAATGAAACTCTCTCCTGTTCTCACTCCGTGTGTGTGTGTGTGTGTGTGTGTGTGTGTGTTTGTGTGTGTGTGTGTGTGTGTGTGTGTGTGTGTGTGTGTGTGCAATATTTGCTGTTTATCAGAAAGAAAGCCGTTGTCTGTATGCAGACAGCAAGGTTTGGTTCCTCCAACTATGCTCTTAGAAGACTAAGAGAGGCTAGGAGTTTTCATGATAAGTAAAGCATGTAAATATCCAGACAGCTTCCTCTTACTGCATTTGATTTTATGGCACGAGAATGCATTTCTCAATAACCTGAAGATTACAGACTAGACTGAATATTTCAGTACAGCGAATGCAATGTTTGCAAAGGTAATCAGGCAAGGACAGAAACTGGCGGCTGTCTTCAAATTTGAAGATAACATTTCGTTGTGTAGGAACACCACATGAACATACAAAAACCACAGACACAAAGCTCTACCTGTACGTGAAAATCTGAATATATATCCATAGTAATATATGTGAGTGGTACCTTGCGGTCTTGACAGACCAAAGTATGTGAGTTGGAATGTGGCCAATATTCCATCACAATGCCTGGGCAGAGCTTCAGAGAAACATGCGGTGCCCAAACGACATGTTCCCTCTCTCGGCCTAATCTTGTGTTTTCCAGAGGAATGGGTAACCAATACGTCTGGGACAAGGTAGGCTGCAGACGCTGGTGGCACAGCGTCAAGCCTCCGAGACCTCGTTACCACGAGCAGATGGCGAGTGATGGCCAGACCCTTGAACCCAAGGACCCGGCTTAGAGGCGTTCACCAAGTCCCACAGGTGAGGGCCTCTTACGCGCCCGATAGTAATATATATATATATATATATATATATATATATATATATATATATATATATATATATATATATATATATATATATATATATATATATAATCCAGGACCATAACTGGCTGATTCACAGTGAGGGGCACAGTATATTACTAAATCCACAGTAAACACATCTTGCTCCCGTGAAAACTAATTACTAAGTGCGCGGTATCTAGATTTGGGCGATCCCGGAAGCCTTGCTGCGACGCTTTTTCTCCCTCTTTAACCAATGAAACAAAAGTTCAGGCACGCTGGCTTTACGTGTCATTTTTTGACATATTTAATTTTAGGTATGATTTTATGCCGCATGGTGCAATTCAGTGTAAAGCAGTGCGTGCGAATTTCCATTATGTGTTTCTGTCGCAACACGTGTGAATGAACTGAACATTATGTTACAACCTGGTCTCCCAGCATAAGACGAGTACCAGGTAATGTCTTGAAAAGTAAAGGCGACATGCATAATACTGGTTACATCACGCACCTAGTGCCTATTGGTCTATTCAAATATATATCTTGAATCGTGTGCCCAATGCGTTTTAACAAGGGCTAAAGGGTTTCACGATTCAATGCCTGGCATATTTCGCTGCATCTCTTTAGTTGCATATTGCAGAGTTATATATCATATTAAGTGATTACATAGTTTACATTCGAACACTATAAGTAACACTGAGTTCTAAGTATCGGGTGTATTTTTAATGATAGGGGAGTTTTTGAAAATATTGCCTTTCCAAGATTTGTATTCACCATCTGTGGAGTCCATGCAACATAAACGGTAAATACAAAACTTGGAACGGCAATATTTTCAAACACCCCACAGTCATCAACAATACACCCTGTATTCTAATCAAATGTTAATTCATTTATTCACTTCATATGTATAACTCTGTAGTATACACTTGTCGAGATGTAGAGAAACATGTTGTGCAAATAAGTGTGCTATAAATTATGTATAGATCCTATGTTTCAGGTTCTTTAATATGAGAAACGTTTTTGAGTGAAATTAAATGTTTCTTGTGTCTGTTTTAGCTGTTCCATACGTATAGGCTTTCGGCAAGTCAGTATGGCTATAATAAAAAGTGTCCTAAATGTATCATCTGTATACATTATATCTGTGGATTTCACTGCCGTTAAGCCCCAGTCAGATGCGCTAATAAGTGATGACTTAATATTAATATTAAAGTGGATCATATACACTGGTGTGTGTCAGCTAATTAATGGCTTTGGCATCGTCACCAACATCATCAACATTATCTGTTTTATCAAGCAAGGTTTCAAGGACACCACTAACATCTGCCTAACTGGTAACGTATTATATTTCAGTTCCTACTTTCAAAAGCTCTTTTATTGTGAATGTGTGTCTGTTGATGAGTGATTCACCACGGATCATAGATCACATTGACGACAACTACACGCTATATAACACCAGTGTTATATTAATATAAATATTATATACACTTACACATACAGAGCGTGAGAGACGTAAGATGGTGCATGATGGTGGAAATGACCATGTTTCCACATGCATCCACTGTGGACAAACATTTGCAGCGCGAATTGGCCTTATCAGCCACACTCGCCACCGCCATGGGACGTAATTATTAAGCCTTGTTGAAGCACAATGTACCAAACTAACGTCTGTCAAGACGGAAATGTGCCAATGAAAATATACGCAAAATACTGATCGTAAACTTGCCAAGAAATGACAAACAGCTAAAATAAATCATAGTTTTGACAGCGACGTCCTGTAAAGGATATGTAACTAACCTAACTAACTATATACAAGGTCGGCATATGTGGCCTAGGGATAATGAGCTCAGCTTCATAATCCCTACAAACCGGGTTCGAAGTCAGGCGACACAATCTTGAGCACATCGCTTTGCAATATATTCACAATGGTAAGAGTGTCTTCTGTTCAAATTGCAAAGGTTCTGCGCGTTCTTCCTGTTCTTGTTCTTGTTCTTCTTCTTCTTCGTTTTCTTCTTTTCTTTTTCTTCTTCATTTTCGTTTTTTTTAAAAACTTCTATAACCCTGTATCCGCGATTTGGGCATAGGCCCTGGACTAAACCACGCTAAATCGTCAGGATGCTTGCTATCTCCTCCAGTTCCGTCCCCGTACTACCACTATTATTCATCTCAGTAATTCTCCTTCCCGTGTGTTCTTTGATCCCTCGCTATTGTGTTTGCTTTATGGGTTCCAGACAAGACATTGTCTAGTTATATTGTCCTCAGTTTCTATCTCTGTGTATCTTATCCAGTGTCAGCGTCTTGTCTTCACCTCATGGCTCACTGGGATTTGTTTAGTTCTTGCCATGAGCGCTACGTTGGTGATTCTGTCATACCATGATATTCCCATTATTCTGCGCAGACAGCACATTATGAATGTTTGTAGTTTATAAGTAAACTGTGTTGTTCTTCATTTTTCTGACCCATACTCTAGTGCAGATTTAACATTAACGTTTAACATTATAAGTTTGGTACCAAGTTTTACTTATGAAAGAGTGTATGAGAGGAAATTGTGAAGAAGGGCAGAATGTCAGACGGGCCTGCGTGCCCAATTCTTAACTTTTTGAAAATAGAGTTGTTCATTCATTCATTCATTCATTCATTCATTTGACTTCCACAACTTTCCCAGTTTTATAAACGCTCCACTTGACTATTGTAGTTGTATATGAATATCCCTATCTGTTCTCCAAGGTTTGCATGAATCGCTTATCAAATAGGTGTGTACATATGTGTATGATTCAACCTCTTGAAGTTGTCATTTACTTGGTTTAATCACATTGTCTCTATGCATTTGTAGATCTAGTTGCGGTGAACTGTCGTCAAGTGTGCATATGTCGAGATATAAGCACTTAATACTAAAGATGCACCCAAACATGCAGAGGTCGTATCAGGCAAGGCATGAACGTTCAAAAGTGTTAATGATTCATAGATATTTGAAAAAACGCTCTACTATAAATGATACAATGCTATCATTTTTCTATTTAAATCTAATACTATATGCTGCACTGTATATGTGTATGCATGCTGACAAAACTTGGGTTACTTCTCATTAATATTGAGGCTGAAGAACCACACATATTACCAAAATATCAACACAGCATATATATATATATATATATATATATATATATATATATATATATATATATATATATATATATATATATATATATATATATATCTTCTTCCTCAGCGTTCCGAGCCATTGAGTCTCTTTGCTGCAGATACAATCCGTCTCCATTCGTCTCTCTGGTTGACCTTCTTTTGCCAGTCGTTGATTCCAAGTGCTTGTAGGTCTGTATATATATTATCTCTCCACCGTCTTCTTGGTCTACCTCGGGGTCTACGGTCATTTATTTCCTGAATGTAAGCGAGTTTACACCATATATACCATATACCATATATCATAACACATATGTTTCAGACCAATGGCCATGTAGTGGGTAGTGCTAGACCCATATTGTACAGACCAATGTTCATGTTGTGGGTGGTGTGATCAGTATCTCGCTGGTCGCCTTCAAGTTCAAAGACATTTCCTGTTACTCATTTTACGCTGGGTCGACCTGTGAACTAACGTCAGATTACCAAAGAAAAAAAAAGTAAATCTGATCCGCCTGAATACATACAGATCGAAAGCCGGGGAAGCACAGGAGAGTATATCTACCACGCTACAGAGGATCCCCTCTAATTGGCTGGTTCAATATTATTGTTTCATAATGTTGTACCTACAGAGAAGTTAACAGTATCACTGAATGGCATAGCATTACCGCCAGCTAATTTAACATTTTCTCTGACTTTCTGATTTAGGTCTGTCAATTTCAGACTTAGGGAGCCTCGTGACTGTGACATGGACCGATATCTGTATGAATCCAGAGTTCAGTGCTTCGAGTCTAGGCTTCGACGCTGTGGAAGTACAATACTTGACAGGGGCCATGCCTCACTTCACCTTCTCACGGATCACTGCCTGGATCACCGCCATGATCACATTTGAGAGATGCCTGTGTATCACGGCACCTTTAAAGGTTTGTATTTGCCTAAACGATGCTAATGATATTGGGGACAATTGCACGTATAGTAAATTACACATTATTTTTCCGCTCGTAGGTAACAGGAAAACATGGAATGAATTGAGAAGTAACATTCTCGGGAACTTATTGAAACTGGAGCAGCCACTGCAGTGGAGTGACTAGACACGTGCATGTCGACAAGTGGGTGACATGTTTGATCTAAAAAAGGTACCATGGAATGTCGTGGGGAATACAGGCAGCCGAGTGAGAATGTGACCCACCGGATGTCGATTGACCTATAGTGATAATGGTCTAGCACTACTGCATCTTAAGACATGTAATAAGAACGTTTACTACGGAGTTTGCAGCGACGTGGAAACATTGTATTGAGAAGAGACGTTTACGGGATATTTAAACCAGTCTTTGAACTGGTTTGTACTAATACAGTAATAAAAAAGAAAAATACGAAAAAGTCTATTATCATCTTACACATGACTGGATGATACCGACATCAAATAACGGACGCTAAAGACACCAATGTAATGAACACGAATGAAGTACAGAAATTGTGAAGCATGACAATTTTCCTTGTGATAAAGGGCGCAGGGAATACTGCAAACTGTTTGCTTTGGTGTGATGATGATGATGACGACGATTTCATATCATCTCTGAGATAAAGAGTTTCGTAAACATAATTAAACCACTAATAATTAGCTATCTAGCATGAATTAAGTTGTTTTGTCGTTAATATCAGGTAATAACCATGAAAATACAATATACAAGCTGCTGGAGAAGTTAATTGCCTAGAAAGTATCAAGCCAACTAGAGAGGCAAGGTTGTTTCCCGCCTTCCCTTGGAGGGTACCGTCCAAACAGAGAAACATGGACCGACGCTGCAGTTGTTTCCCATGATGTTTATGAATGTTTCCACTCATTCAATAACACACATGCAGACTCGATTGCTCTTGAGGATGCGTACAACAGATAACGTTGGAGATTTTAATGTTTCTACTTCTTAAACTCAAGATAAGTCCATTCCTCCTTAGTTGGATAACCGCAGCCCTCTTTATACAGAAAGTAGTTTTTAGATGTGGCAGTTGGACTTCTGAACCAACAGCAATTTATCCAGGCCTGTCACAGAGATCACCATTATCTCCAGTGCTTTTCGACGCCTACACTGTGAGAATCACCATCGAGCAGAGCACAGGACCAAGGAGGACATTGTCGTAAGCCGACGATGTGTTATTATATCGTCAAGGTAATGATAGAGATCGAGTTTCTGTGGAACTACAAACAGAACTAAGTCGCATAAACCCTTGGTGTGTGGAATCTAGGGCAACGGTCAACCCAACGAAGGCGCAGTGACATAATCCTCTTTGAATAACCATATTGTCATCACTTCAAGACCAACAGTAAATGTGTGCTCAGAGACTGGGGAAATAACGCAGGCAATGAATTACCTGGGAATACGTTTTGATCGAAATCTTGCTTATAATGAGCACATAGACCAAGCGATAACAAAGGCCAAGCGGGGTTTGGCTGCGATTCGGGTGATGGCGGCGGCAAACGTGAGCAGCGCCATCTATGTCTTCTTTACAAGGTTCTGGTACTTTCTGTTTTGGGGTTTACGATGGCGATCCTGACTCTCAGCCATAAATGGATGGAAATTATACAGCACAAAGCTATGCATATTATTATTCTTGGATGCATTAGATACATCATACAGGGCGATAGGCTACCTTCTTGATTGTCCAACAAGTGGGGACATAATACAAAGTTTTCGAGCACATGCCTACCTCATAGTCAACGCAAACACACAAAATCCACTGCATAGTGAAATAAAGAAGGTAAAGGGCATCAGGTTACAAAGAGGAAAGTTGTGGATGTGTCAAGCCGTTTTAGCAGGTGTGTTCACTTGAGGACTTAGAAAATGGCGATGAATTGGTACTCGTGCCAACAAATGTATGTACGTCCTTGTCAATGTGCACCAACCAAGACAGAAAATGCAGACAGGAAAATCCGGCTGCGGTGGAGGCCGAAGTACAGGCTTTGATCTTCGAGAATTCCTTAGAGGGTGATGCTGTTATTTACACAGGGGAGGGGGGTGGGGGTCAGTCTTTCGACGAGTGAGAAGTTCATAGGCTGTTAAGGCTCAGGCCACACGGAGAATTGTGAAGGAAGATGCTTGTGCTTTTGCTTTGACCACAAGTAACCTGATTATGGAAGTCATGGCAGTAAGTAAAGCAATAACATGGCTCGAGATACAGACATTCACTAGGGCATATGTTTTAGTGACTTAATGAGTATGTTCAAGAAGATAGAGATGGGGTGGATCCAAGAAGAGTGGTTGCTGTCTTTGGAGTGTTCCCGGCTGGCAAAGATTAGCTTCATTTCGTGCCATGCGGGTGTACAAGGAAACGAGCAAGCTGACAAGCTTGCAGGTAAGGTTACTGTGGAAGGCGGGCCAGCCACGAACCAGTCTGATATTATTAATACTCTACGAGAAGTAAATCATTTGTGAGAACGAAGTAATGAATGTTAATCGACAACCATGATCAGGCTGCGAAAACAGCACGTTATAAGAGGTGTGGCCAAACAAGAACACTACACGGGAAGCCAAAGAAGATTAGTAAACCAACACAGAACTGGTGTTGTTTGCCGCTACACGTTGTGGGATATATAAGGAGGGGATCTGAGCACTTATAAACTGAATGTTTCGATGTGCAATGAGGACTATTTGTCAACTAACTATTTAACTAACTAATTAACTAGTATGATTGTAGCGATAGTGGTTCCAGGTGTGTACTTACAGCAAAGACGAACGTGAACCTTGCCTAAATAGTAAGCTAACGGCTACCTATTTGCTTACCGGAAATCCTACAGTAACAAGATATAAGTTATTAATATAATACTTCATAGTTATTACTGATAATAAACCCTGGGGGATTGGAGCTGCATACGACTAGCAGTTTACAACTATTGCTAGACACTCATTGGGGAAGTGAAGGAAGTAGATATTAGTGAACCCACTATACAATATGAACACTTCAAAATGTAGGTAAACGTGTTTTTTTTTCTTTTTTTTCAGGGGGCCAGTGTGCCTTTTTAGAGATTAAATGTTAGAATCCCTATGTGGCTATAGTTTGTAGTTTACATGTAATATATGGCATGTGAATTTAAAATAAGGAGCGCAAAAGTATCACAATATGAGATGCCATAGAAGAATTGCTGGAGTAACTGTGCGAGGTAGAATTATGCACAAGATAAGAAGAAGAGGTTTGACACAAATCAGACAATTTAGTAAAGAACAGCATAGTTAATGTTTCAACCACTTCACAGGGCTTTCCAGATACAATCTTCCACAAAGAGCTACATTGAAGAAATATGTTTGATACAGAACAATGCGACGGCCACATAAAGGATGGAAAAATGGTACCAATAACACATTTAGAGAAATGATGAAGCCCAACGTGCAAGACGCATTATACTATAAATAGTGTCCATAAGATACAAAAAATCCCCTACAATCCCAACACTTCAATGAGGAAATTGCAGGACCATAAGAAGAATTAGGTGAAGAGATATTTTAAAGAATTGCACATGCCAATCTCAATGTCCTGTTTCTTTGAATTATTTTTGTTGACCGTATATTCACACTTTTCACAGGTACGACACATTGTCACCCAGGAACGTGTGTTTGGCACTTTGATGTTCATCTTCCTATTCAGCATCGTTACCATAGCACCACTGTATGTGGTCAATAGATTGGACCTGAAATTTTACCCCAAGAGAAATGAAACCATGATTGGTTTGGTGTCCACTGGTGACCGGGTCCCCGTGGACCAATTTTTATACGGTTTAAATAGCGTGGCTATTCCACTTCTATTGTTTGTTGTCGTCATTATCTGCACGGTATTTCTTGTAATAAAATTGCATAGTAAAGCTGAGTGGCGGTTAAAGTCTACCAACGCTACTCAAGCTGATACTGTTACAAAGAGAAACAAAAGAGTTGCCAAAATGGTAGTTATGATCTCTGCTATTTTCATTATCTGTTTTATCCCAGTTAGCATTATCTTCTTGGCTATGTGCCTTGATTCAGGTTTGTCCGTCGACGGGAAGTATAGAAATACACTGGTTGTTTGTGGTGGTGTTTGCATATTTTGTGAGTCTGTTAATTCGTCTGTGAATATTTTTATTTATTACAGTATGAGTCGTAACTACAGAGATGTATTTCATCAAATGTTGCATATTAAACAAGACAAATGTTGAGTTTCAACGAATGTAGTATTATTTTATTTCTTCTTGATCAGAGTGTTATTAATGTATCGCATATATAATACCACTAAAAGTACTGGAGAGTTTTTGTCATAGACCATAACTTTAGGAAGGGAAAATCCCAACTGCACCTCACCGCGGTAGAGGATGGAAACACACCACGGTGTGGCTAACACAGCTCTGGGGACTGAGTATCCACCGGAATAAGTGGACAACTCTGCAGCTGAGCAGAGCAGGGCACTCACTTGTCCTGACAGTCGGAAATGGCTGTCAAAGGCAGAGTTAAAAGACCACCATGTGAATGTGGAAGGTAAGAGGAAACCACCCCATTATCTTCCCAAGATTTCATGGCGTAACACATTTAAGAAATAGTGAACGACATTAATGGCTGTCTTAGGATATCCTCGTTAGGTAGGGACAGGAATGTTAGGATATTAAATGAGCTAGGAAAGTTAAACAATGTTCTAAGAGAAATGGAAAACATTAAATGAATATACTAGGCATAAGTGAGATGAGATGGAAGGGATCTGGCAAAATTATAACCGATAATTTACACAATAATTTATTCTGGAGGGGACACACATGAAAAAGATGTAGGAATAATACTTGATGAAAAAACAGCCACATCTATGAATGGATACTGGTGTATTTCAGATAGAGTTATAATGGTCAAAATCAACGGCAAACCAATAAATATACATATTATACAAGTATATGCACCAACAACAAGCAGTAGTGATGAAGAAATACAACACATTTATGATGAAGTAGAAATGACAATAGCCTAAATTGGATCACAAGAAATAAAAATAATACTGGGAGATTTTAATGCAAAAGTAGGAAAGGAAATAATAGATGATATAGTGGGGAATTACTGTTTAGGTACAAGAAATGAAAAAGGAGAGAAACTAATAGAATGGGCACATATTAATTATATGATAATTGGAAACACATGGTGTAAACACCATAAAAGACGACTATACACATGGAAACGTCCTGATAAGAAAATACGCAACCAAATTGACTACATACTTATTGATAAAAGATTTAAAAATGCATTAATTAATGTAAAGACAATACCAGGTGCTGACGGTAATAGTGATCATGTACCACTATGTGGACAAAAAAAAAAGTAAGATTAAAGAGAGGGAAAAAAATTGTGAAGAACTTGAGACTTAATAAAGAGGTTCTGAAAGTAGACAAAGAAATTCAAGAATAATACAGAGTGACTGTGAAAAATATGTACAATGCAATAGCTAAAATACAGAGAATAAGTGAACAATGGAAAATGTTAAGGGACTCCATTCATCAAACTAGCAAAGACATAATACCGGAGAGGAGCAAAAAGCTAAGAAAAAATGGATGAATGAAGAAATCTTAATGCTGATGGACAAAAGGAAACAGAAAAATAATGACAAACTAAAATAAATAGTATGCTAAAATAAATAAAGAAATAAGGGATAAATTTGTGAAGGCAAAAGAAAGTTGGTTAAACGAGAAAGGCAAAAAATACATTGAATTACATTCTTTAAAGATCAAAAAAGTATGCACAGCCAAATCAGTGAGCTCATAGAAAGAAAAAAAAATAACATTAATTACAGCGTGTTTGAAATCAAAAACAGGAAATATATTATTGGAGGAAGGTGCTTTAATGAAGAGGTGAAATGAGTATATTAGAGAATTATATAATGGAGAAAGGGAAGAATTAACAGAAGAAAGTAACTTAGAAGGCCCACCTATTCTAAAAGAAGAAGTCGCTGACGCTATGAAACGTATGAAGAAAGGAAAAACAGCTGGGCCAGATGAAATCACAATAGAAGAATTAGAAGTTTAGGGAGAATTCGCGGTATATATATTAACCAAAATTCTGAACGATATTTACAACAGTGGATATTTACCGAGCGATATGCTGAAATCTGTATTTATAGCGATACCAAAGAGACCAGGAGCAATTGAATGCGAAGATTTTCGTACAATTAACCTCATAAATCATGCCACTAAGCTTCTACTTAGAATTATGAGAAAAACAAGAAAGAATATATAAATGAAATTAGTGAAAAACAGTATGGTGTTATGGAGAAAAAAAACGGTACAAACAATGCAATATATATATATATAGAGAGAGAGAGAGAGCATGGCAGCCTTGAAACATGTCCATTCCTTATCCACACTTGAGTGGTTCACGCCGGAAACAGGCATGTTCTTATGTAGGTTTTGGATTTCTTGATTGAATTCGTCTTTAACCGTATTTTCCTGCAGCCTCCTATAATTGATGACATGTGTTGTTACTTTTTTGTTTCTTATTTTCCTGTGTGGTGAAATCTTTTTTTATTATGACTGGTTTCTGATCAGTATCAACATGTGTATTTGGGAGTGCTCTTGAATCTAATAGTAGCCTTGTGTCTGATTTCCTAATTAGAATAAAGTCAATTTGAGATGCCTGGTCTATGTCATTCCATTTATGCCTGGTTTTGGTGTGGCTACGACGCTGTTGAAAAAAATAAAACTATTTGCTATTATTAGTCATTGTTCCGAGCATATGTTGAGTCAATGTTGACCATTGCTGTTACATTCAATCTCTGTGTCGCTGAATGGCCCTATGCAATCCTCACACGGTGTTCTTCGTGTGCCTATTCGTCGGTTGAAATCACCCATCACAATAAGTTCATCTGTCTCCCTCACATTATTTAATGTGTCTGCAAGTTTATCAAAGTTCTCGTCTTTGTCTTCGTCGCTGTAAGTGTCATTACATGGGGCGGATATTTGTACAAAAGTTGTTGTTCTATTTCCTTCTTTGATCTGTACTAGTATTATCCTTTCCGATGTGAATTTAGTGTTGATAATGGCTTTCGCCTTCTCTGGATGTAACAAAATACCCACTCCATGTTTAGCAGCTGTAGGTCGCTGGTCGACGCCACTCCATATAAGAACGTAACCTTCGTGTATTCGTTTCGTGTTCTGCCCCTTTTTCCTAGTGTCTGTGAGTCCTAATAATTGAATATTTGATTTTTTCATAAACTCTACAAGAGCTGGTTCCTTATATCCTAGACCAGTAACATTCCAAGTCGCAAAAATCTCCTTTATATTTGAAGTATTTCGAAGTTTAGCAGTTGTTGTCGCTAGTCGCTTGTTGTTGTTCGCCTTCGGTGTGTTGTTTCCGGCGTGAACGCTGATAGAGTTGCGTTTTTCTTTCAATTTCCTCCATAATTCTCGAGCAATAGTTCTTGAACAAATAAATTCCCTACCGGTTTGCTGCACCTGTCTTAGGTTCATCCTTATTTGAACAGATTGATGTTAAGAAACACGCACAGAACACATGATGTTGTCACATTTGGTGTGTCAATTGGGACAATTCAAAAGGTCGTTCGTAAGAAACTGTAATATCGAAAGGTGTTTTAGTTTTAGTTTTAGTCGTTAGATCAACATCACGGCACACAGTTTAACCCATAAGTGCTCCGTTTTCCTCCTAACCCAAAACTGAGTCTGGAGAATCTTAGCTCAATGCACGAACTCCGTTGCATCGGCGAGGATCCTGAAATACTTTGGGTAGATTTTTAACTCGAAATTTTGCCCGGGCAGCGCCGTTAGGCTACTCTTTTTCGATTTCCAACTGCCAAGGGATTTTTTACGTGCGCAACAATACACACGGGCGGTCGATCTCACTACCCAGAGACCAGGGGAAATTTTATTACTGGAAGTCCAGGTGGATTTTTAAAATAAATCCCGGCCCTCACCGCGGCCTGAACCCGGGACCTCCAGCACTCCAGGCGGACACCATACCTAGAGACCACGCAGCCCCCTAGCGAAAGGTGTGTTCACAGTGGGTACCACAGATGTTGACCGACCACCAAAAAGAGGAGCATATGGGATGGTGTTTGAACCACTTGCTGTGTTACAGAGTGGAGGGCGATGCAATTCTCATCCGCATAGTGGCAGACGAAGAATCATGGTATCACCACTTTGAGCCGAGCAGCAAAAGAGAGAGCATGCAATGGAAGCATGCTGGATCACCAAAAGCCAAACAATTCAATTTTAAGATTTCCGCTGGTAAGGTTATGCTGAGCGCATTTTTTGACCACGAGGGGCTATTTTTGCCAACTTTAAATAACCTGATGTCAACATCAACTCTACCCACTACTTACAAACACTAGACAAGCTGCAAAAAGCCATCAAGAATAATCGACCCGGCGTGCTTTCTCGCGTTGTGATTTTGTTGAACGATAATGCTCGTCCACGTGTAGCAAAGATTGTGCAGGAAGCATTAGCAAGGAATAATTGGGACATTCTGCAACATCCAGCCTATATTTTTGTCACCATGTAATTTTCATTTGTTCAGACCTCTAAAAAAGTTATCAATGGGCAACGATTTCACACAGATGCAGGCATAATGAAAGCGGTAGACACTTGGTTCAGTGAGCAACCGTAATCCTTTTTTGCGGACGGTATTCGCCACCTACCTAAGCTATGGGATGCTTGCCTGAATGCCTATGGCGACTTCTTCTGACCAACACCTGTTAATGTTTCTTTCATGCTTTGGTAATTAAGCCAGTGGAACGGGTTTCAAATGAACATCCCTAGTACATCTTTGAGGGCGAAATATTTTAAATGCATAGCTATATTATATCACCATGAATCAGGTGGATGGTGTCTTGTTTCCTAACCCACACATACCGCTAAACGTATGATAAGAATGGGATTGCAGGGTAGCTGGGGGAAAGGGAAGCGGGAGGGGAAAACAACGGTTGCTAAATATAGATTCTACAAATTGACAATCACGAATTTAGTCCCGTAACAAAAAGGTGTGCGTCGTATTGTGCATCATCCATATCGCAGAATTTCGATACTGGCCTCATCACGCACCCAATAGCTATTGGTATGTAAATATATATGTATATATATATATGTGTGTGTCTAGAATCGTGTGCCCAGTGCACCTTAACACTAGCCAAAGGGTTTCACGGGTTATTGCCTGTTATATGTTGATGAATCTCATCAGGAGCATACTGCAGAGTTAGATAACACATAGAATGATTGCTTGTTTCACATTCGAACATTGTAAGTGACATTGTATTCAAATATTTCACCCAAATTATAATTCATTTAATCACTTCATGTGATGAATAACTAGCAATATGCACATGTCAAAATGTAGCGAAATATGTCAGATAATAAATTGTGCACTCAAGAATTATTTATAGCGTACTAGCTGACCCTGCCCGGCTTCGCCCTGACCCTTGTGGGGAGCATCTCATTTAATTCATATAAGTAGTCATATAAGTTCTCGTTCCCGTTACCGACTGACTGACTGTCTGTCTGTCTGTCTGTCTGTCTGTCTGTCTGTCTGTCTGTCTGTCTGTCTGTCTGTCTGACCCGGCCCGGCATTGCCCAGCTCCTGGTGTGGAGCATCTCATTTAATTCATATAAGTAGTCATACAAGTTCCCGTTCCCGACTGTCTATCTGTCTGTCTATCTGTCTGTCTATCTGTCTGCCTGACCCTGCCCGGCTACGCCCAGTCCCTGGAGGGGAGCATCTCATTTAATTCATATAAGTAGTCATATAAGTTCCCGTTCCCGTTACCGACTATCTGTCTGTCTGTCTGTCTGTCTGTCTGTCTGTCTGTCTGTCTGTCTGACCCGGCCCGGCATCGCCCAGCTTCTGGTGTGAAGCATCTCATTTAATTTATATAAGTAGTCATATAAGTTCCTGTTCCCGACTGTCTATCTGTCTGTCTGTCTGTCTATCTGTCTGCCTGACCCTGTCCGGCTTCGCCCAGTCCCTGGTGGGGAGCATCTCATTTAATTCATATAAGTAGTCATATAAGTTCTCATTAAATTCATACAACACAAAAAGTAACTTAAAAGAATGTCCTTCCACACACCATCCATTATTTTTAATGAAAACTCTTTCTAATCACCTGCATGACTACAATAACTTCTTAAGCAAAAAAAGATGAGTTACAATGTTATGCATTGTGCATTATTTTTATGAAAACTTTGAAAATGCCTTACAGATTGTATCATTATTTATTATAACTCATAAGCCGGTACATAACTATGGACAAAGAGTTTATAAATCTTTGAAAACGATGCCACAATATGACTATAAGTTATACAGAAAAGTTATGCCCCTTGAAATAACTTTTACAGAGTTAGGTCCCCTGAAATATATGAAATTTTAATGAAAAATGAAAAATGAAATAATACTGAGTAAGCAGGCGATTTCACACTAACAAAATATCACAGTTGGCAGCGCTGGAATGAAAGGAAGGCGTGTAGAAAATTTCATTTCAATCGGATGGGCCGTTCGCGAACAAATAAAGGACATACATACATACATGCATACATACATACATACATACATACATACATACATACATACATACATACATACATACATACATAAAGACGGAGATTGCCTTTTATATATAAGATGTGTTCATTAGGATGAGACATTATTTTGAGTGAAATTAAGTTTTACTTGTTTCTGTTTTAGCTGTTCCATACGTATAGGCTTTGAGATAGTTACTATGACTGCCAAGAAACGTGTCCTAAAAATGCATCATCTGTATACATTATATCTGTGGATTTCACTACCGTTAAGCCCCAGTCAGATGCGCTAATAAGTGGTGGCTTAATATTAATATTGAAGTGGATCATATACACTGGTTTGTGTCAGCTAATTAATGTCTTTGGCATCGTCACAAACATCATCAACATCATCTGTTTTACCAAGCAAGGTTTCAAGGACACCACTAACATCTGCCTAGCAGGTAGCGTAATTGATTTTAGTTCCTGTTTTTAAAGTCTAATATTATGAATGCGCGCGAGTGTTTATGTTACTGAGTGATTCTGCACCTACAGGCTTTACAACACCAATGCTATATTAATATAACATACTATATATAAGCAAACTACTTAACTTAAACTTGCCATGAAATCACTAGCAGCCACAATGTGATGGGGTTGACTGCGACGTCCTGTAAAGAATATGTCGTTATCTTAACTTACTAGGTAAGCGGAAAGTGGCTCAGGGATAGTGATCGCAGTTTTACAATCCAACCAAACCGGGTTAGATGTCAGGTTGCACAACTAGAAACAGATCATTGTACGATGATATTCACAATGCTATTAGTGCCGGTCGTTCAAAATGCAAATGGAAACTACTTCTGCGTGTTCTTCTTGTTCTTGTTCTTCTTCTTCCTCTTCGTCTCTTCTTCTTCTAGTCGATGCTTTGTGACGTTTAGTAATTATGTATATGCATATACTTATGGGTAGCGGGGTAGGGGTATCCCCTGTCAAAGGAGAAGTAAGGCGCCTCCTTCCCTCCGCTAGCCTACGGGACACCCTTGGGCAAAGTGGAGTACCCGTTAAGCCCCCCGATCAGGGTTATGTGAAGCCATGGGTGCAGGTGGTGGATGAAGATGCAGAGCAGCCGACAGATAGTTGTAGGTTATGGTCTCCACCTTCATGACGGTAGGCAAATTATCTCTTTTTTGAGGAGACAATGGCTACGGTTACTGACCAGTATGGTCACTGCTAGGAAGGAAAGCAATGGCAAACTACCTTCTTTACAGATGCCAAGTAAATCATGTTGTATGGACTCATCGATAATCAGAGGAACGGCGTAAATGGGTGCTCCATAGGAGCAGCCTCGCCTGATAGCGATAGTCATGCGCACCAGGTGACTCCAGACCGTCAACAGGCTACTAGGTGCAACAGATTAATATCATTGAAAGTAGGAACTTGGAATGTTAGAACAATGAATGCAGATGGAAAATTAGAAACATCAAAAAAGAAATGGAGAGAGAGAAGATTAACATATTAGGAATATCGGAAACAAGATGGAAAGGAGCAGGGATAAGGACAGGAGAGAATTGTAAGATTATTTACTCTGGGGGAGAAGAACACCAAAGAGGTGTAGCTATTATATTAGATAAGCAAACATCAAACTCTGTCAAAGGATATCGGGCTGTGTCAGACAGAGTTCTATTAGTAAAATTAAACTGAAGACCTTTTAAAATAAATGTCATTCAAGTATATGCACCAACAAGTGAATGCAGTGAAGAAAGTATAGAGGAATTTTATAATGACATGGAGTCTGCTTTGAAGAACTGTAAAAAGTAAGAAATAAATATCATAATGGGTGATTTCAACGCAAAATTAGGAAAGCAAAGTGATGGATGCAGTGTAGGCAACCATGGTTTGGGAGAGAGAAATGAAAGAGGATACAGACTTGTAGAATGGGCAAAAGAACAAGAAATGGTTGTAGGAAATATCTGGTTTAAACAGCATCCTAGAAGATTATGGACGTGGATAAGTCCAGACAGCAGGATTAAAAACCAGATAGATTACATCCTGATTAGCAAAAGGTTTGGAAATGCGTTAACAGTCGTAAAAACAGTTCCAAATGCAGACTGTTACAGTGATCACAGATTAATTACAGGCATGTTGAGGGTAAAGTTAAAGAAAGTCAAGTATACTAATCCGGAAACACTAAATATGATTTGTGCAAATTGAAAACTGACAAAAGAAATACAAGATAATTTTAACATAGAAATAAAGAACAAATTTGAATTAATGTCTGATCTAGAGATTCTATTTCATGATGTAGATGATCAATGGGAAATGCTGAAGAATTCAATAAGTTGTGCAGCAGAAAAACTATTCCAAAATTAAAGAAAGTGGGTCGTCATACATGGATGATTGACGAACTTTTACAGCTAATGGAAACAAGAAGACAGAACAAAAACAAGCCTCCCAAATATGAAGAAATTCACAGAAAAGTCAGAACCTTATGTAAGGAGGCAACAGAAACATGGCTTGAGAAAAATTGCAGAGAAATTGAAAAAAAAAACACAACAGTAAAAATGCGAAACTAATGCACAAAAGAATTCAGGAGCTTACTAATCAAAGAACACGTACATCACCAGGCTGCCTAAAGACAGAAGATGGAAGAGTCATGATAGAAAAAAAATCAGATCTTACATGTATGGTCAGATTACGTGAAAAAACTTTATGACGATAACAGAGACGAACAGTATGATGTTCAAAATAATAATGAAGGACCAGCAATTTTGAAGATGGAGGTTCAGAATGCTCTTAACCATATGAAATCTGGCAAGACCCCCAGTTTAGACAGCGTCATAACAGAAATGATTAATGCTTTAGAAGAATATGGAATAGATAAAGTTACCAGTCTGCTTAATACAATATATGATACTGGAAATATACCTCAGGAGTTATGTAATTCTGTATTTATTGCAATCCCAAAGAAATCAGGAGCCTTGGAATGTGATCAACATCGAACAATTAGTATAATGAGTCACATCATGAAGAGTTTGCTAAGAATTATCATGCAAAGAGGAGGAAAATACAACCTTAAATAGGAGAAGAACAATGTGGGTTTGTAGAAGGCAAGAGTACAGTAAATGTTGTGTATATACTGAGAACCGTAATCGAACGTTCTATAGACGTAAACAAAGATCTACACCTTTGCTTTATTGACTACACAAAGGCTTTCGATAAAGTGAGACATGTCAACATGATAAGGATGCTTGAAGATCTACAAATTGATGGAAAAGACCTTAGACTTGTAAAAAACATATATTGGAAACACCAAGCTGCCATAAGAGTTGATAATGAAGTAAGCCAATATCAGCCTATTAAGAGAGGTGTGAGACAGGGATGTGTAATGTCTCCAGAATTGTTTTCCCTGTACAGTGAAAGTATTTTCAGAAATATTGAAGATATGGAAGGAATCAACATTGGGGGACGATGCATCAATAACATTAGATATGCAGATGATACAGTCTTGATTGCAGACAATGAACATGACCTGCAAATTTTATAGATGCGGTTGTTACACACAGTGAACAACTAGGGTTAGAATTAAATTGTAAAAAGACACAGATTATGGTCGTCACTAGGTAGAACGAAATACCACAATGTAATATACAAGTAAATGGGAATATGCTATAACAAGTGAATAGGTACAATTATCTCGGAACAGTAATAACACCCGATGGGAGATGCCTTGAAGAGATTCACAAGAATCGCCATAGCAAAAGTAGCCTTTAGCAAGATGTAAAACATACTGACCAATAAAAAGATGTCAATTGAAACGAGAAAAAGAGTGTTAAGATGCTACATAGAACCTGTACTTTTATATGGATGTGAAGCGTGGACAATGAGTAGTCAGGCTGAAAACATCTGATGGCTGTAGAAATGTGGTTTCTGAGGAAAATGCAAAGAATACCATGGACAGCCAGAAAGACCAATGAACAAGTCCTTCAAGAAGCAAATGAAGATCGTAATCTGATTAGAGACATTAGACGTAGACAGTCACAATTTGGGCATGTTATGAGAAGAAATGATTTGGAGAACTTGGTGACTACTGGCAAGATCGAGGGGAACAGACCAAGGGGAAGACCTAGAAGCAAGTACCTGGATGGCTTAGCCTTGTGGCATGGTCGAGACAGAAACACGGAGCTAATCCACGACTCTGGTGATCGAGTGAGATGGCAGAACATGACCGCCCAAGCTTACCGGCATGGCAATGATGGATGGATATACTAGTGTTTCCTGTACCTCCCCTCATGTTTATACTGACACTCCTCCACGCGATTATCTCATACTCTCCGGCATCTTCTCACTGTGTATTTCCCTGCCTGCCCTACCATCTTTCCGTTCCTTTACCACGTTATCAAGCTTCCATCATCACATGACATATAAGTAGAAACGTGCTATAATGTGAATAACGCTACATGTGAGTTAACATATTTCAATATATTTTTATTGCTCATTTTTTTCCGTTCTCATCATTCTTTTATAACGCCACGTTTCTGCAGCTTCAACACTGAATCATGCTTGTCTATTAATTGTCCATGATTGGCTTCAGTACATCATGATTTGCTCAGTATAACACGTAATAACTATATTATAAAGCACACTATAAAACGTAACAGCTACTAATAATCACAACCTGCCAATACATGCTGAAGTTGATTGAAACGTCTTGTAAAGAGCATGCAGCTATTTTTATTTTTGGATCTGAAGTACTGGAGAGTTTTGGTCAGAGACCATAACTTTATGAAGGGAAAATCCCAACTGCACCTCCACGCGGTAGAGGATGGAAACACACTACGGTGTGGCTAACACAGCTCTGGGGACCGAGTATCCACCGGAATAAGTGGACAACTCTGCAGCTGAGCAGAGCAGGGCACTCACTTGTCCTTGCAGTCGGAAATGGCTGTCAAAAGCAGAGGTAAAAAGACCACCATGTGAATGTGGAAGGCAAGGGGAAACCACCACATTATCTTCCCAAGACTTCATGGCAAAACATAAATCAAAGTTAGTGAAGGACGTTAATGGCTGTCTTAGGGCATCCTCGTCCGGTAGGGACAGTCATGAGCCACAGGTGACACCAGACCGTCATCCAGCTACTGATGGCAAAATCTTAACTAAAATAAATAAATTTAGAGTAGGAACATGGAATGTTAGGACATTAAATGAGCTAGGAAAGTTGACCAATGTTCTGAGAGAGATGGATAGCATGAAAATGAATATACTAGGCGTTAGTGAGATGAGATGGAAGGGATCGGGCAAAATTATAGCTGACAATCACACAATAATTTATTCTGGAGGGGAGACACATGAGAAAGGGGTAGGAATAATATTAGATGAAAAAACAGCCAAGTCAATTAATGGATACTGGTGTATTTCAGATAGAGTTATTATGGTAAAAATTAAAGGCAAACCAATAGACATAAATATTATACAAGTATATGCACCAACAGCAAGCAGTAGTGATGAAGAAATACAACACTTTTACGACGAAATAGAAATGGCGATGGCTCAAATTGGATCACAAGAAATAAAGATAATACTTGGTGATTTTAATGCAAAAGTAGGAAAGGGAAAAATGGAGGATGTAGTGGGGAATTATGGTTTAGGTACAAGAAATGAAAGAGGGGAAAAGCTAATAGAATGGGCAAATATCAATGATATGATAATTGGAAACACATGGTTTAAACACCATAAAAGACGACTGTACACACGAATAAGCCCTGATAAGAAAATACGCAACCAAATTGACTACATACTAATTAATAAAAGGTTTAGAAATGCTTTAATTAATGTAAAGACATTGCCTGGTGCTGACTGTAATAGTGATCATGTACCACTATGTGGACAAATAAAAGTAAGATTAAAAAGAGGGGAAAAAATGGTTAAGAACATGAGACTTAATAAAGAGGTTCTAAAACTAGATAAAGAAATGCAAGAACAATACAGAGTGACTGTGAAAAATAGGTACAATGCAATAACTAAAATACAGAGTATAGATGAACAATGGGAAATGTTAAGGGACTCCATTCATCAAACTAGCAAAGAAGTATTACCAGAGAGAGGCAAAATAGCTAAGAAAAAATAGATGAATGAAGATATCTTAAACCTGATGGACAAAAGAAAACAGTATAAAAATGACAAACAAGAATACGCTAAGATAAATAAAGAAATAAAAGATAAATGTGGGAAGGCTAAAGAAAGTTGGTTAAACGAGCAATGCAAAAAAATTGAATTAAATTCCATTAAAGATACAAAAAATATGCACAGACAAATCAGTGAGCTTACAGGAAAAAAAATAAGAATAAATACAGGGTGTTTGAAATCAAAAACAGGAAAGATAATATTAGAGGAAGATGCTATAATGAAGAGGTGGAATGAGTATATAAGAGAATTATATGAAGGAGAAAGGGCAGAATTAACAGAAGATAGTAACTTAGAAGGTCCACCTATTCTGAAAGAAGAAGTCGCTGACGCTATGAAACGTATGAAGAAAGGAAAAACAGCTGGGCCAGATGAAATCACAATAGAAGAATTAGAAGTATTGGGAGAATTTGGAGTAGATATATTAACCAAAATGTTGAATGATATTTACAGCAGTGGATATTTACCCAGTGATATGCTGAAATCTGTATTTATAGCTATACCAAAAAGACCAGGAGCAATTGATTGTGAAGATTTTCGTACAATTAACCTTATAAACCATATCACTAAGCTTCTACTCAGAATCATAATGAGAAGAACCAAAAAGAAAATAAAAATGGAAATTAGTGAAGAACAGTATGGATTTGTGGAAGGAAAGGGCACAAACAATGCAATTTATACATTGCGGACACTAATAGAAAGGTCAATAGAGAAACAGAGGGACATATATTTGTGCTTCATAGATTATACTTAGGCATTTGATAAAGTAAAACATGATGAACTGATTAAAATGTTGGAAGATATCAACACTGATGGAAAAGATTTAAGAATAATAAAGAATATTTACTGGAACCAAGTAGCAGCAATTAAAATGGGAAATAAAGAGGGTAGTTATGAACAGATAAAGCTAGGAGTACGACAAGGGTGTGTCTTGTCACCATATCTTTTCTCCCTGTATAGCGAAGTAATAATGAGAGAGATCAAAGAGATGCCAGGAATACTAGTTGGAGGTTATAATATAAATAATATACGCTATGCAGATGACACAGTATTGGTGGCGGATAATTCAACAGACCTACAACAATTATTAGACGTTGTAGTAACAGAGAGTGCAAGGAAAGGACTCAACTTGAATATCAAGAAAACAGTAACAATGTTAATATCAAAGAAAGTGGTGACACCAAAATGTGACATAGAAATAGAAGGGAAAATCCTTAACCAAGTTGATAATTTTAGATACCTAGGGGCATTTATAACATCAGATGGAAGATGTACAACAGAGATTAGGAGCAGAATAGGGCAGGCAAAAGCCGCATTTCATAAAATGAAGAGTATCTTATGCAATAAGTCACTGTCACTGAATGTAAGAAAGAGAGTGCTGAAATGCTATGTAGAACCAGTTTTGCTGTATGGCAGTGAATCTTGGAATGTAAATGAACAAATTAAGAAGAAATTAGAAGCAACAGAGATGTGGTTCCTGAGACGAATGTTGCGAATTCCTTGGACTGCCAGAGTAACTAACGACGACTGCCTGAAACAGGCTAATGAAACTAGAACATTATATACAACAATAAGACAGAGACAAACAGCTTTCCTCGGTCATGTGATGAGAAGAGAGGCATTGGAGAACATCGTAACAACTGGAAAGATCGAGGGGAAGAGAGGCAGAGGTAGACCAAGAGAAGTGATGCTGGATGGATTGAGACGGTGGCATGGAGGAATATCAGCAGCAGAGTTGATCCAGAAAACCAAAGACCGAGATCTATGGAGAGCCATGAACGCCTACGCCAGCCGGCACGGCACTTGATGATGATGAATATAGAACCAGAAGAAACCAAGAAACAAATACACAGCTATTATACATCTTCTCCTTCTCCTCTTCTTCATCCTCCTCCACCTCCTCCTCCTCCTCCTCCCCCTTCTTCTTCTTCTTCTTCTTCTTCTTCTTCTTCTTCTTCTTCTTCTTCTTCTTCTTCTTCTTCTTCTTCTTCTTCTTCTTCTTCTTCTTCTTCTTCTTCTTCTTCCTTTTCATCGTCCCCCTCTTCATCGTCTTCATTTTCTTCTTATCTTCTTCTACCCTATATCCCAAATTTGGACTAAACCTCGCCAAAGCGTCCAAACGCTTGCTATCTTCTCCAGTTGCCTCCACATCCGTGTACTTTATTGTCATCTCTGTAAGTCCCCTCTTCTTGTGTCGTTAGATCATTCTGTCATACCATGGTATCCCCACTATTATGCGCAGAAACAACATAGGGTATGTTTGTAGTTTATAAGTAATTATTTGTGTTGTACTTAATGTTTCTGACCCATACACCGGTGCCGATGTAACATTGCCATTTACACTTATCAATTTTAAGTTCAATTTCCAAGACTTGCACAACATTTCCAGTGCTGTAAAAGCGTATCTTGCATTGTGTATTCTCATATTAATATCTCTATCTGTTCTCCCATTTTTGCATACATTGCTTCTAAAATGGGTGTATAGTTCCACCTCTTGAAGTTGTTATTTACTTGTTTTAATCTCTTTGTCTTTGTCTTTCCTCTATGCATTTGTAGACCTAATTGTTGTGGCATCTCGCTTGGTTGGCACACAATACTAGAGATGTACCCACAAATGCAGTAAATGTATCAGGTGTGGCATGAACGTTCGAAATTGTGAATGATTTGTAGATATTTGCAAACCACTGCACCATAAATGAATACACACATGACAATGGTATCTATTTTTTTTTAAATATATATATACTGCTATATTTTGCATAACATATATGTATACAAACATATGTGAAACTTGGGTTACTTAAAATTGGAGGCTAATAAAACACGCAGCAGGACATGTATGTGAGTTAATTTAGCTTATTTGTATACACATGTTTTTCTTATATATGTGTGTATATATGTGTGTGTGTGTGTATGTGTGTGTGTGTGTGTGTACTTGATGTGGGTGTATATATGTGCATCTGCTGGTGCCTATAAAAACAATAGTAAACCATTGTACACCATTGTACACCATTGGGTGTATGTCGCCACACACATATATGTTTGTAGACCAATTCAGCCCTAGGTGTATTATAATATAATTCATATAGTCGCTATTACACTGGCCGCCTTTACCTCTCAAGACATGTCATAGTAGCGCATGTAGGCTGGGGGGGGGGGGGACGGGGGGTGTGGAGCTGACAGGCCAGGGCAATTACTTTTTTTTTGTTCTTTTTAAATTCGCATTGGAGCTGATTCTAACTCATTACCTACGGACTAGCAGGTGAATTTGTAGCAAACGGAGACCATCATTGGTTTTGGTGATATTTCCTCAGCTCTGCCTTTTGAAAATTACAACAACAACAACAAGAAAAACCACACACACAAACACACACACACACACACACACACACACACGCACACACGCGCACACACACACACACACACACACACACGGATAATGCAGTTTACTGAGCTTTACCATCGCACACAGTAAGTAAATAAGTAAACGACCCTTTACACGCTTTCAGGTGCTGGGCTATATTGCTAGACCCATATTTCATAGAGCAATCACCATTTAGTTGGTGATATGATCAGTATCTCGCCTTCACGTTCCATATATTTCCACTAACTCATTTTACCCTGGATCGAGCTGTGAGGTAGGGTCAGATTTATATCGAATTCCCATGAATACAGATCGAACCTATCAACGCCGGGGGCGCAATCGAGAGCATATATACTGCGCTATTGAGGACTCCCCCACCCCACCAACTCTCTTAAGGGCTGGTACACTGTTATTGTTTCATAATATTACATTTAAAGGAAGTTAACTATGTTACTGAATCGCATATAATTACCATCAGCTAATTTAGCACTTTCTCCGGCTTTCTGATTTAGGACTGTCCATCTCAGACTTAGGGAGCCTCGTGACTGTGACATGGAGCGATATATGTATCAATCCAGAGTTCAGTGCCTTGAGTCTGGGTTTTGATGCTTTGGAAGTACAATACTTGACAGGTGCCATGCCTCACTTCACTTTCTCAAGGATCACTGCTTGGATCACCGCCTTGATCACATTTGAGAGATGCCTGTGTATCACGGCGCCATTAAAGGTTTGTATCTGACTAAATGAAGTTACTGATATTGGGGAAATTGCACGTATAATACATTACATATCACTATAATTCCATTCGGAAGCAAAAGGAAAACAACCATCATAATGGGATTAGCACTATTTTTCAACATGTAATTGATGATTAAAGTTCTCAGGAACTTATAAAAAGTGCTCAAACTGGAGCAGCTGCGGTAGTGGAGTGACTAGACACTCGCCTGCCGAATAGGTGGTGACTGGTTTGATCTAAAAAGGGTATCATAAAATGTCGCAGAGAATACAGACGGCGAGTGTGATAATTACCACACCATCCACGTAATCTAGATTAGCCTATAGCGATATGGGTCTAACACCAAAACATCTAAAAGCATGTAATAAGAACGTTTACATTTTACAGCATAGTTTGCAGCGAAGTGGTAACGTAGAATTGAGAAGAGACTTTTATAGGAAATGTAGACCAGACTTCGAGGATGGTACTGATACAGTTTAAAGAAAAAAAAAAAAAAAAAAAACAAACAAACAAACAAAAATGAAAAAGCCTATCATCATCATCGTACACATGACTGGACGATCCCGACATCGAATACAGGAGATAAATGACACCCAAGGCATGAATAAGAATGCAGTACGAAGATGACGAAGCATGCCAATGTTCCTTTGGAGAATGAATTCTGATAACGATTTACAATGTTATGACAGTTGCATGCAAAGGGGGTTGCGGGGGGAGGGGGGGTGCGACGGTTCAGGGCATCCAGCCGGGAGGGGGGCATCCAATTAGGGAGAGGGGGCAGCACAGTGCAGTGGGAGGGGAGGAGGAATTAATTAGGGAAAGAACAATTTAGGGGCATCCAATCAACGGGTTGGTCCCGGGCATCAAAGAACCTGCACGCCACTGTGTTATGATGATGATTATGATGACGATTTCTTATCATCTCTGAGAAAAGAGTTTTCCTAAATATGATTAAAACACTCATAATTAGTGTTCTAGCATAAAGTAAGTTGTGTTATTGTAAATAATTTAGTGTTGAAACTTACAGTCATCAATAAGTACAATTGTTACTCTATCAAACTCAGACAGCAACTCACATGCATTATTATATATTCCAAATCAAGCAAACTCAGTATGAATCTTTACATGATCAGGAACCCTGGAATGGTATTCTTCTTCTTCATTATCCTTCGGATATTGGGGTGGGAGTGGGTGGGGGAGCGTGGGGGGGGGGAATTACTCGTGTAAGCTCTGTTGTGAGAATCTTCTGGGGTGATCTATTGGAGGACACTGTGCTCTCGTCGATATATCGGGGTGTGCGTCGAAAGTGATCAATTACAAAATAACAAACGAAATTAGCCTCATTGCAGAGATAGTATTTCAAATATGTACTTACAACAAAGAAGAATGTGAACTTCGCATAAACATTAAGTTATAGGTGTTTACCTATTTGCCTACCGGAAGTCCTACATGAATAAGACACGTCATTATTATTACTGATGATAAACCCAGGGGGGGGGGGAATAATTGGAATTGCACACCAAAACAATTTACAATTACTGATAGACACTGATGGTGGGGAAGTGAAGGAAGTAGAGAATATTTAACACAATAGACAATATAAACATTGAAAAATACAAGTAATGGTGTGCCTTCAGGAAGCCAATGTGCCTTTTCAGGACTGCCGAGATAGCTTCTATCATATAGAGATACATTGCAGAAATATGTTAGATACAGAACAAGGGGACGTCACGTAAAAGAAGGAGAAATTGTACCAAAAACTCATTTAGAGAAATGATGAAGACCAACCTACAAAATGCATTATAAATAGTGCACAAAAGATACAAGAAATCCCCTCCAATCCCAACAATTCGATGAAGAAATACCATGACCATAAAAAGAATTAGGAGAAGATACCATTAAAAGAATTGCAAATACCAGTCTGATCATGTTGTTTCTTTGAATTATTTTTGTTGACAATGTATTCACACCTTTCACAGGTACGACATATTGTCACCCAGCAGCGTGTGTTTGCCACTTTGACGTTCATCTTCCTATTCAGCATCGTTACCATAGCACCACTGTATGTTGTCAACAGACTAGACCTGAAATTTTACCCCAAGAGAAATGAAACCATGATTGGTCTGGTGTCCAGAGCTGACAGGATCCCCGTGGACCAATTTTTATACGGTTTAAATAGCGTGGCTCTTCCACTTCTACTGTTTGTTGTCGTCATTATCTGCACGGTGTTTCTTGTAATAAAATTACATAATAAACCTGAGTGGCGATTAAAATTTGCCAACGCTTCTCAAGCTGATACTGTTTCCAAGAGAAACAAAAAAGTTGCCAAAATGATAGTTATGATCTCTGCTATTTTCATTATCTGTTTTATTCCAGTTAGCATTATCTTCCTGGCCATGTGCCTGGAGCCAGGTCTGTCCGTCGACGGGAAGTATAGGAATACACTGATTGTCTGTGGTGGTATTTGCGTATTTTGTGAGTCCGTTAATTCGTCTGTGAATATTTTTATTTATTACAGAATGAGCCGTAACTACAGAGATGTATTTCATCAATTGTTGCATATTAAACAAGACAAATGTTGAGTTTCAACTATTGTAATATTGTTTTATTTTTTCTTGTTCAGTCTGTTATTAATGTCTCGCATATTTAATACACGTTGTCATTTTATTAAAGGTTTGTGATATTCATTATCATGATTATCATTATTATCATGGTCATCAACGGGCCCCGAAAATGCAACGGAAACCATACAAACAAGCAGCGATTGTTAAAAATATTCCGTTTTATAGTAATCTAGCTGCAAGCCCTTTTACCTGACGCCGCAGGCCATTTCAACATGTATGTAACTGTTTATTATTTTCTAGTAACTATTTACAGCCAATAGGTTGCCATTCTTTCCTGAAGGCTGACGTTCATACGTTTATGAAAATCAACCCAAATCGATCTGCTTCAAAATTACTGCTGTTGGATTCGGACACGTTATTTCCGACTTCTGAAACTGTGCTTACCATACATAGACATGATGTAAAGACTCCATGTGAAAAACATGATAGAGGTCATTTCAAAGGTGAGATCTGCCAATGACAACGTTGAAAGAAAGTGGACAACACCTGCGTCCTAACGTCCAAACAGGTACTTTATTGACGAACAGCATTCACGTACGTGTCCTGCCATAACGCCGACCTTTTTGACGTTCTCGCGTTAACATACTCAGCTACAGGTACGCTGTTCACAAATTTATTATGTAGGACCGTTATCGTCATGGTGGGTGTGAAAAACATTCTTTCTATTGTCTTCTTCACTGTCGACTAATAAAGTTCACCCTACTTATTAGCTAGAATTGTCTTCTTCACTGTCAACTAATAAAGTTCACCCTACTTATTAGCTAGAATGACTGACGTCCTGACCTTGGACGGTTACAAATGCCTGGCCAGGCATTGAGCCATTTTGGGTGCTGTTGACAAGTGACTTCAGCCTTTCGCTGCGTTGTGTGGGCGCCAATTCGTTTCCGAAATTGTTCACTTCACTGTTTAACACAGTGTGTACAGTAGTCGACATGCTGTCGACTTAATCTTGAATCAATGTTGAAAAACCGCCATCAAATATGTTTGACTTCGGAATTCTTCCACCAACATATATCTTATCACTACGGAGCTCCCCGGCTGACTGACTCAAAATGTCAGCTCTCCTGGTCACGAGGTGTACCTCGTCACGAAACCGGTTTGGCTAACTGCGTGCCGGTTGATTCTTATGTATCATTGTTAAATACTCTGTCTATTAATCTGTCTTTGTTAGTATCTAATTCTCATTTCTACCGTCCGAACTCTGTGAGTTCTATTCATCCTAGTATTATATCTCTATTAACTCTTTCAATAGTTCTTTCTAGCTATATTCTGCTCATGGCATATATTTCCGTTATTTCCGAAATCTAAAACTGTGTTTACCATACACAGACAAGAGCCATCCGACACGATGTAAGGACTCCATGTGATTCACATGTTAGAGGACATTTCAAAGGTGAGATGGAACACCGTTGGTCAATACGCGTTCTCTATGAACATACACTGTACAGGTCAAGTTGTTTACACATGTCTCTCGTTAAAGACTTGCAGCTGTTTATTATAATCACCAACATGGACCATTTCGATAAGAGCAGGCGGTCACACGGTCACTTGTCTCTCAATCCGGTGTGAAGTCTTTTCCTTAACATGTCATGTGGACAAGACATTTAGTTATATTATCTGTTTACCTTCCCTGTCTCTTTTCCCGTAACGTTTGCCAGTTGTCACTAAGTTGTCTGTTGCATTTCTTTTCATAGCGGTTACTGTCTGAATCTAATTTCTCAAACCACTTTACGGTTTTAATGTGTATCTCGTGGTCGGTTCGATTGTTTATTGGTTAAGCCGCATGCCTCGCAATCCGAAGGTCGTCGATTCATTCACGACTCCGTCATTTCGTGTACAGATGGAATTTTCTGAG
This sequence comes from Cepaea hortensis, assembly GCA_963921405.1. NCBI lineage: Eukaryota > Metazoa > Mollusca > Gastropoda > Stylommatophora > Helicidae > Cepaea > Cepaea hortensis. Next base: position 97,738,107 of record OY992881.1, on the reverse strand, counting down.
ACTCCTAAGGGTAGTGATTGGAGTAACAGAGTTCCTTCTCTGTGCTACGCTTTCGGCAGGCCGATCTTTTGAAAGGTAACAGATGTGATGGAATACAACTTTCAATTGAATTACATTGATCCGTTTGACTTTAATCCACATGTAATGTGTTTCTCGTAGAGCTGTTTCCTTCGTTTTTTTTTTCTCTCCGTCCACGGTATTCTGTGTTTTTCTCAGAAATCATATTACTATTGTCATTAGATGTTTTTCAGCATGTCTGCTTGTTGCCATTGTTTCATATGCATATAATAGTATAGGCAGGGGTGTCCATGTGACATAATTTACATTGCGTGGTAATTTATGCATGCCCCATCCCATCCCGTCCCATGTGACTTTCCCATGGTATTACCATGGGAATAACATTCCCATGGCCAAGCCTGAGTATAGGTGTAGTCACATTGTAACTGAATATGTTTTATTGTCTGGTATGTCATTTAATCCTGACTTCGTCCATGTACATATATGAGTGCCAATCAATACCCACTTTTCACGCTCATTTCAAGAGCCTCAAAATATACATTTCCCTGGCAGGATTGCCAATTGGACAAGCTCTACAATAATAGAGAGAACATGTGTCCTGTTTTAACTAGGTTTTAATCTTCAGAGTCTGATATTAAGAAAAACAAGTACAGAAATACTACATTCCTGGTAAATAAGACTGTCTTTGGCATACACGACTATTCATTTGAGTTCACTCGTAACCACATATTCAATTTTCGAAACATGAAAACAATAATTGTATATCCCCCACTTTCCGAGCCTGGATTGGTAAAGCTGGCGCGTATATTCCTCTGGCAGGGGCAACACTCGTACGACCCATGTGTACGATAAAACTCTCTGGATTGCTGTCTAATCTAAAATAGCAGGCTTAATAGGCGCTGTTCGTCCACTATTTCAATATTTCTAAATTAGAGACACAGCCCAGTAAAAGTCCGTTTATAGGAAGTTTAGTCAGTGCAGACGAGAATATGCACCATTTGCAGAACTGAGCTTAGCACTACATGCACTATGTCAGATGCCCACGATGGTTGTAATTCAATGGATTTCCTCACAATGCAACCCACCTGGAATTGAAGACGCCGATAGACTGGTACATTAATTTAAACGATTACTTCAGCCTGATACAGACATAACGTATATTGGACCAAGAAGCAATTATAGAACCGAAATAAGAATACACATTGCTGGAAGAGCGTTTATACGAGTGCGGAATCCAAACGAAATTAACCATCAAACGCAATGCTAACGTTAAACCATTACTATTGTATGGATAGGCTGGACAGAGGAAGATCCAAACACATACTGAGAAGTGGACACAAAAATGAAAACAATTTTGGGATGACATTGACAGAGCTGCATGGAATAGCTAAGGATAGGACGGTGTCGAATAAGTCAATTCACTAGGTGATGATGGGCAGAATAAGAGAAATAGTATGTGGAAACCAGAAGATCCAGGTCATAATTACCTATCATACATATCACAATATGTGGACATCAGAAGATCCAGGTCACAAAAACCTATCATACATATCACAATATGTGGAAATCAGAAGATCCAGGTCACAATTACCTATCATACATATCACAATATGTGGACATCAGACGATCCAGGTCACAAAAACCTATCATACATATCACAATATGTGGACATCAGACGATCCAGGTCACAAAAACCTATCATACATATTGCAATCGCGACCGCACCTTCATACATCTCAAAGGACACAACTGTCTGAAAAACACACGTTTAAACATAAGCTAAAGATAAACGACACAGATGCAAAAATTGACTGACTGGCACCTTGCCCACTTGACGGTCGATAGTTTGTAAACTGGAGTTACCTCTCCATAACACAAAGCCTGGACTGAATTTAGAGACAATGTGTTGCTAATGCCACATGATCCCTCTCTCGGCCTGTCTAGTTTACTACAGAGAAAAGGTTAAACCAATATTTCTGGAACAAGACAAGCTGCAGAAGCTGCCGGATCAGCAGAGTAATACTCTAACTGTCCACCTGTCGAAGCTTCCATCCTAAACTATTTGCTGACCACGGCTCAGGGCCTGGTTTGCCCTGCCAACATTTGGTCTGTAGGTTGCATTTCCTGGCACTAGGTAAGGCTTGTACCCTCCCAATGGCACTCCTCCGCCCTAAGCCGGTGGCACAAAGTGGGGTGTTGAGTTTGGTGAGCGCGCCCTATATTCGGCTCTAATAGAAAGCAGGTAGTGCATCTATTATCATACAGTAACTCAGTCATATCTAAGACCTGACACCCGTTCTATTTGAGGACAAACGCTATGGAGATGTCAGCTTGCTTGAGATGACTGCTGAATTTATTGCATTTACTCATGTTGTCGCCTTGATGTTGATGATGATGAAGAGGAAGATGTATGGGATAACAGTGCTGCAGATCACTCTGCTAGACGTATGTAAATCTGTGATTGCACATTGATTTAGGTCATTTAATAAATGACAAATTCAGACAAACACAAGTCCAAAGCAAGAACATGATGTCCGTATGTGATGTGATAGGAACATCATATACCATCGACCTGAATACAAGAGACAAAAGGGACTAGTCTTTCTCACCATGTAATGAACTTTCCCATTCCGACAGACATATCAAGTGTCAGGATCTTGCAATCAGCAATAATACAGGTTCGTAATACCTCACAGATGTGATAACAAGCACGGTCACAGAATGACTTGACGTGACACACAGCGAATACAATTCTAACACTTTATTCGCACTTCTCACTCGCCACAAACATTACATGCATCGCGCAATTACAATAGCGATGCCATTACACAATCAATATAGACATACAATAGATCAATACACACTTACAATACTCCGTATCAGGCGCACAGTCTTCTACACTCAACCAGGCGTTCTCTCTCTTCACGTTCACACATACAAGCCATACGAGCATACATTTGAACCGTCCGTCCAGTATCACTGTCCAACACCGTCTGGCTTCTACCGGCCGTGAATCCTCGTTAGTCGGGGTTGTCTCCCTGCGTGGACTCCGTGTACCACGCGCTGCACCGACTGACCGTTCCTGTCTCGGTAGTGTTAGTGTCGCTCACAGGCGTACCTGGTGTAATTGCCAGGCGTCGATGAAGAAGACGTGGCAGAACTGGTGGGGAGATTGGGGAGATTATGACATTCTCCCGCCCCCTCTCTAATGAAAGGAGTATCCTTTCATGATGGCTATATACATTGATTTATTCATTAAACCTGTCAGAACCGACCCATTCTTTGTCATCTGACGTGTCACTTTGGATTACCCTGAAATATAGTAGATAATTGTATGGTATATACACACTCTCTTCACTGATGCTATCACGCCACACTACTCAAGTACAATCCACTAGTTGGATATTTACGTAGGATGTAAATTGACACAGCCAGTCCGATAGCTATCAGCGATTTATGCTATCTCTCAAGCCACGCAACCACCTCACGAAAAATGAAAAAAAAAATATAAACACGACATGTCAGGCCGCTAATCCTCTCCCTAATAAGATGACTCCAACATTTTGACCCCAACCTCATATGGTCAGAAGTCGCGTGTAGGTCTACAACTTCGGTAATTATACACCACGCATAGTTGATGTAATCTTGACGTGTCGCCATTCTGGCAACACGAGGAAGGTTTTCTATACCTCTTACACATTATCAAAATTTTCAAATTGTTTCCCTTAGTTGAAACAGGTGAAACAACATAAAATCTATGGGCGATAATTTTCACAAGCTTTCAAAGAAAATAAATTACATTTTTAACTCAAGTTCTAAGCGTCACCGTTTGATGCTTATTATCAATAGTGAACCAAATGTTACTATTGAGAACAAGTGAATCAAATTTTGATTCTCATATTACAAATATCAAAAATACTTTCATACAATTTGGATATGCAAAATTTCAACTCACAAAGTTTATATAAAACGTCAATTCTTTGTGAGAATTCTAATATAGTCTGCTAGTTTCTGAATTAATTACAAAAACACCAAAAGTACACAGCTGGTGTGTTAAGATGTAAGTAACACAATGTTCTTCGGTCGGGATGTTGCGTAAACGAATGGATTCAACAGTTCACGAGCACAGCTGCTGATTACACATTCTTTTGAAGTACGGATTACACGTTCTGATGGATTTAGATGTCGTTGTCTCTTTCTCACAGTTTAAAAAGTCTGAACACTCTACTAAGATAATATTAATAGTGTCCAACAGTGTTCATAACACAGGTACTACGGATACTCGAATAAATCAAGTATGGAAAGTATTGAATTCCTCGTAGCACTGTTCGTTTCACTGTTCATAAATATTTAAAATAATGTTACCTTTCGTTCACATAACACACATGTATTCACCACATTTACTACAATAAGATATAATATATTTACATTGGGACATTGTCCCTATCACAATTCTTTCACAGCGTTTCTGAAAGATTCAATATTCGCCGTGTTGCTGAGCGCTATAACTATTTGCAGATTACTTTTTGCTCTGCTGTGTGCACTCAGGAAAAAGTAGGCTTTCGGATGTGTCGTACGGACATCTGGAAAGAAGGTCGGCTCTCGTATTTTGTGTGCCAGAGATATGGCTTACTTCAAAACTGAAGTCTTGAAGTAATAGAGACCATCATGTTACCCTGCTATTAGTAGGAGTTCCAGTAGTGATGATTGTCAACGGATTGTTGTCTGTCTCGACTATAAAAATTTTTCCTAGAAGAAACCTGGATAATTTTCTAACAGAATACACCAGAGCAAGGGCCTCAACTTCAGGCGTCGACCAATTTTTTTTTTTCTTGGTTTTAATTTACGACTTACGTAGTTTACTGGGTGAAGGATTTGATCATGTTGTTGCAATAATACTGCCCCGAGCGCTATGGAGCTCGCATCTTTCTCAATCTGAAAATAGTGTCCAAATTTGGCAATTTGAGTATCGGGTTATTAGAAAAGTAAGATAACACTTTTGTGAATGCAGGTCTCAGGCATTCGCTGTTTACAATTTTGTTAGGTTTATCTTTTGTTAGTAAATTGGTGAAACACTCAGTCAAAGAATCAAAATTTTGAATAAACTGTCTGTAATAGTTTAACAGACCTAGGACACTTCTTAATTCTTTCTTTGTTGTCGGAAACGACAATTTAAGAATTCTTGACACGATATTGCCGTCAGTAGTGACAAAGCCATTACAAATTGTATAGCCCAAAAAAAGTAATTTCTTGGAAGGCTATGTCAAACTTTGATGGTTTGACAGTTAGGCCATGGTGTCTGATGCGGTCAAATGTCTGCTGTAATGTCGTTAAGTGGTCTCTCATGGTCTTTGTATGTACACATATGTCGTCCATGTAAGAAATTATATTTGGTATGCCAGTCAGTAGCAGTGTGGTCAACCGTACAAAGGTCGCAGGGGCATTGACTAGACCGAATGGAAGCTTGCACCATTCGTATAGACCCCAGGGTGTGGCAAATGCTGTCAGATGTATGCTGTCTGGATGCATCGGTATTTGCCAATATTCTTTCGTCATGTCCAGTTTCGTAAAGTATTTTACGTCTGTCAGTTCCGTCAATATGTCCTCACAGTTACTCATTGGTTCTAAATCTAACTGTGTAATATTGTTGAGTTTCCGATAGTCAACACAGAGACGTATGGAGTTGTCCTTCTTTTTAACAATCACTATCAGTGAATAAAAATGTGATTGTGATCTTCTGATGATATGATTGTTCTCCAGTTCTAGAATTTCTGGATGTAATTTGTCTTTATAGTGTATGGGAATGGAGTATGGTCTGCACTTTATTGGTGTGTTGGATGTCAGAATAATGTGATGATGTACTAAGTATGTCTGTCCTGGATGGTTGGAGAAAATACTACTGTAGTCTTGTAACAGTTGTCTGCAATTGTTGGTCTCTGTCTGAGTCAGATTAGGATTTATTTTGATGTCCTGTAGAGAGTCTGTCGTGTCAAGTGATGGGGGTCGCTATTTCTTCTGTATCGTCATCGTCTGTGTGGTCCACTATCGTTATGCTTGCTGCTGTCTCGTCTTGGTCTTCGTCTCTGTTGTAGTACGGTTTTAACAAGTTGATGTGAAATATATTATGTTTGTTGTTTACTGCGATTTCGTAGTCAACTGTCGAGATTTGTCTCAGTACTTTATATATTGATAGTCTTTCCTAAGATCTTTGGGAATTGTCTCTATCACGTTGAGAGGTTTGCCTGAAAGACTTCTCATATAGATAATATTCCATTCTGTCTTTGGGATCTGATAATGCTCCATTATCGTTTCAAAATTTTGGGTGAAGGCTGCAATGCAGTCGCCCGTGGTGAAATTTTTGACGATCCCTTGGTACTTTTTGAACTGATTCTCGTTGTCTTGTCTTTCTAACTTTTTAGATTCTTTATCTGCTGATGTTTCAGCTTCCAGCTGTTTAATTTTCAGCTGCATTTCAAGTTCTTCCCTCTTACTTTGGGCTAAGATCTCAGCTTTCCTTATCTCAGCATCTGTTTCTGCCTGTTTGGTTTAGGCAGCTAACTCTGATTGTTTCATAGCAGCTTCTGATTCTGCCTTTCTAGCCTCTAATTCTGATTCTGCTTTTCTAGCCTCTAATTCTGCCCTTTTCAGCAGCTCTGTCTTCACGTTCTCTGGCTTTCTCCTGTAATAGGATATACTCTGCATATTTTGCCTCACTCCACTTTGTTAATTCATCACCAGTTCATTTCAATTTCAAACCAGACTCAATGAAATCATCTAATGTCGACATGGTGAATTACTTTAGTTACAGTAGATGTACGAAAAAGAATTAATTATATGATGTTAGTAGATACAATATTTATCAAACGTACAGCTATGCCTGGACTCACACACAAAAGTATATATGATAAAAGAGAATACTTAAGTAAATTTGGACCTCTGGAGTATGTTGGAACACTGTACCAGAGAATGGCTGCTTGATATTTACCGCCCGGAAAAAATGATCTTTAGTCGCTAACAATTTTGGATGACACAAAAACCTGTGCTTTTTGGATAAGAAAACATTAGAATATGTATGTTTATGTGGTGTATGCTTTGTCAACTAAGTTTTGTAGGTTTGTATGCTGTAGAGTATGTTTGTTAGTCGTAATGTCGTCCGTTCATCACTCACTTTCCATGTCACTTCTTTACAAAAACTTTCCGCTTACACTCACGTTCAAACCTATTTTACAACTGATTAAAAGCTAGACGATACATCCACGTTCACACCTTTTTCTATCATATATTTAGTTCATACGCGGACGAAACACCCCCACGTTCACACCTGTCAGGATCTTGCAATCAGCAATAATACAGGCTCGTAATACCTCACAGATGTGATAACAAGCACGGTCACAGAATGACTTGACGTGACACATAGCGAATACAATTCTAACACTTTATTCGCACTTCTCTCTCGCCACAAACATTACATACATCGCGCAATTACAATAGCGATGCCATTACACAATCAATATAGATTTACAATAGATCAATACACATTTACAATACTCCGTATCAGGCGCACAGTCTTCTACACTCAACCAGGCGTTCTCTCTCTTCGTGTTCACACATACAAGCCATACGAGCATAGATTCGAACCGTCCGTCCAGTACCACTGTCCAACACCGTCTGGCTTCTAACGGCCGTGAATCCTCGTTAGTCGGGGTTGTCTCCCTGCGTGGACTCCGTGTACCACGTGCTGCACCGACTGACCGTTCCTGTCCCGGCAGAGTTAGTGTCACTCACAGGCGTACCTGGCGTAATTGCCAGGCGTCGATGAAGAAGACGTGGCAGAACTGGTGGGGAGATTGGGGAGATAATGACATTAAGGTTTTGTTTAGTCTAAGCAGCCATCTTTAAACACTAGGACACAGCTTTACCACAGTTTCTCTAATTATATTCGCGTTTTCACTCTAGGAGTGGCATAAGACACCATTGTTATGTTGTCCAGTGATATAAAACAAACTACAGTTTAACAAAATCACAGTTTAACACTCATTGATGTGTGGTTTAATAGTTTCATACTGGTTAGTGCTCACGCCAATTAAGACAGTGGTCTGGATTCAACCCACATGGGGTTAGGGATTATTTGTCCGGTTCTGGAGTCGACACGCCCTCATAAACAGTGATGTCAGCCAATTGTCATCACTTTCTGACTGTTGTCTGGTAAGAAACGGCGCTGAGGCAATTACCTGGCAAGCCCGCGTCATATGTCATGGCCTAGTTGCCATGACTAGTATCAACAATGGGACTAATTATGTGAGTTTTCTTTAGAGTTAACACGGTTCTATAATTGAAAAAAAAAAAGAATTCATACGATTGATGCTGTATTAAAAGATAGTCCAAGCATAGTTATTTTTAGATTGTGCATCTCCTTCACATGTTTAATTTTTTTTTTTTTTGCATATCCTTTGCAGGACATCGCTGTCAACACCAGCATCTTTCAGCTGTATGTTGATTTCATGGCAAGATTACGCCCAGTAGTTTGCCATTACTGGTTACTTACATGAACGGTAATAAATGCATTAGAAGATATCGGTAACAGATAAACGTTATGGACAACTGAGTTCGCTAACAAAGACAGTGGCGTTTTCATCAGAGACAACCATACAAGCTTTCATATATAAACAATACGTTTTAAGCGAACGCAAGAAGAAGTAGAAGAACGATAAGAAATGTCTGGTATACATACTGTAATTTAATCATTAAAAATAGTATATATTAGCACGTACATATTTCGTAGCCACCCATTCCTAATTAACTCATCATAAGATAGCTTATACATACATATATATATATATATATATATATATATATATATATATATATATATATATATATATATGTGTGTGTGTATATATATATGTATATATATATATATATATATATATATATATATATATATATATATATATATATATATATATATATATATATATAGCCTCTGAAATTTTATTTTATGAACATCCATATTGCCATGTAGCGAGTCAGAATGAATGACGTAATGGATAATTCACAAAGAATCTTGGAAGTAATCTGGAACCAACAGAAAGAAAAAGTCGCTAAATGACGTCAGAAGGTAGAAAACGTCACAATGGGATAGGTTAGCAACCAGTGAGTAGAGCTTGGGCTGGCGGCACGGAAGGCGGCATGAGTCTATTAAAGAAGAGATGATTGTAAACAATCCTTCAGGAGATGGCAGTGGTAGCTAGGAACTACTTGGTAGAAGAGCTAGATCATTCAAGCATGACTCCTTTTAGTCAGGACAAACAGCTGGCCATGAATGTATAAACTAGGACTCGGCGAGGATGGCGAAGGTGACATAACGGTCAACCGATAGCAAGCATTAGAACCGACTCTAAGCGATGAGGCGGTGTATTGTGATTTGAATAGTTAGTTTCAGCTGTGTTATTATGTTTATTGCTACGGTACCGGCCCTCCCGGCTGTACGGGAACGGTACACATATCATTATTATTAGTAGTAGTATTATGATTCATATTTACCACAAGTTGTTCACCGGAAATAAATATTGACGTAACAGACATGTCAGCCGGCTTCTAGTCATCGATGCTTTTTGGCAAGTTGCTTCTGGATTCTGTTCATTTGGTTCTACCTTTACAGCGAGCTGCAGATGATTATTATATGTAATTCACCATATGGCACATATGTTGCGGCTCTGATATCATGTATGTCCACAGCCTTCTGTATTGTTACTGCCAATCATTTCTGATACTGGTACCACCGTGAAAAAGCTTAGAACGTACAAATGTATACGTGTTTATACTAGTACAAGAGACATCTGTGAAACGTTACTTCAAGGGGCGAAAACAAACAAATGTTTAGGTAACAATGTGAAACAGTATGGGGTATAGTTGATGATAGTATTCATTATTATACGAAGCAATGAATATGTTGCTTGCAGTTTAACGGTCTTGTTCTTGTCCGATGTATTTATTTGTTGTTGTCGAGCTTACTTCATTCGAATTGTGATGCATTGCTCTTCTCATTTCTTAAAGTACACTTTTTCCGTTAATTCAGCCCCTCAATAATTGTTGCTTCGTTGTTTTGCTAACGATTGTTTTCTAGATGTATTACTCTCGTAGTGAATTTATGTAGCAGTGCAAATACAATATACATGTATTTAGTGTTAAGACAAATTATGTCTTAAGAATGTTAGACTGTATATGTTTTCTTTTTTATTCCTCTAGTTATGTGGCTTCTTATAGTCCAAGGTGTAAGGCGATGGTCATCTTATTTGTTAATTGAGATCACGAGTAATGTCAATCATTTGACTTCTAGATTGCACAATGGAAAACGGGGATGGCTAGACAATATCCTTTCGCTTTTCAAATTGGTAACATACCCTAAAAGTTATGAGAACTACCCAGTGACGCTTTGTTCGAACCAGAGTTCACATTAGGGCTGTATTGGGCGGTAAAGACCTTCTGTTCCTGCCAGTTCAAGGGAATAGCTCTTACCAATGTCAAAGTAGTCAGGACATGAAACACACATGTCTATTATTTAGTGGACCTTCTTCTGCAAAAAAACAATGTATTCACATCAGGATTTTCATCAACATCATGCGAAGGCTTGATTATATTGTATACTCACTATGTCTTACTCTAGTAGTAGTCGTGCTGTCTAATAGCATTATTCTTGTCTATGATTACATACAATCTCCAATATGTTATTTTCCTCTTCCGCTCTTGCTTTACAAATCACCCTCAAATAATTTAACGCATTTCACAACCTCGCTTAGCGGGTTCGAAATCAGCTGCAAGCGAATTGTAAAGCAATCTGGTGTTGATTTTCACAAAAGTATGAGCGTCGGTCTTTTCGAAAACAATGGTAAACTACTGCACGTAAAATTAGCAAGAAAATCAGTAACTTCGAAACATTATGGAGTTGAATGCGACGTCTTGTAAACCGCATGCCTCTATCTAACTTATAACTTAACAAGATATCCGCGGTGGCGCAGTGGATAGCTCGTTTGTCTGCCAAACCGGTGGTCTAATTTCCATCTAGGCGGATTTGGTTAAAACAACAACAAAAATCAAAGGTCGAATAGCAAAAAATATGTAGCAGAAAATGTCCTGGGAAGTTACAAACCAGCGGTATGATATTAACCTCATTACACATCCAGTGACGATAGCCTCATGACGTGTAACAGTGGTGTATACTTAAAGATAGCATTGGGCTACTCAAGTAAACGATATCATTTTGTTACTCAAGTATAGGATAACTATGTGCTAGTCAGTACACAATACATTAACAGCTCTGTAATGCATATTGTTGGCTGACCTAATTCATATAGCTATACACAATCCTCAAGCCACATCTTCTGGTAAATAAACCCTGAGTTAACATGACTAGTTTAACAATATGTATTCATAGTATAGGATATATTAAATATCATTATTCACATATGGTGACTATCTTTTTCTTGCACAATTATGGGATACGTCAACCTAGTCAGAAACTGTGTATTGCCTCGTTGTAAAAATATAATGATGACTGCATCCATATTATTTATTTTCTCTTCCTGAACGTGCGCAAATGATGAGGTCCGATTGTGCGAAAAAGAATACAGTCAAAAAGTCCTTTTTGACAGACTTAGTAAGAATACGAATCTTTTTAAAATCATGAATGTTCACAGATATGAGAATCCCTATATCTACAGCAGACGATAGGCTCATTGAAAACCACATCACAAAGGGCAATGTTTTAAAAAGCAGATGCAGTGTCCATTTCAATTTTACTTTGATGATATGGCAGCCTTGTTATATTTGTTTAAGTTTTAATTCTGGGAATATGCATCACCAGTTGGCTTCCACTACATTGTGGAGCTTAGTACATTAATTTGGTTCACTGTCTCAGACGTGGTGTGGTGTATAGGACGATCGAAATCACCTATTTAAATTTAAGAAACAATATCACTTGATCATTTTGGTAAACTATACATTCAAACCTTACAACATGGAGATCAACTAGACATTAGTTAGGAGTGTATGTATATTCTAAACTGTCCATATTAGAGTACTTATGTAGAGAATTACTACTAGGCAAGGCTGAAATAATTATCGATTAGAATAGTGTAAATGTATGCTATCATTTAATAACTTATGTTTGTTTTGTTTTTAATGAGCAGTTTGGTGAACATGACAACTACTTTGGCTACATAATTAGTCCTAATATACTGTACTTGTGCAGGCTACATTGTTTTTAATGTGCAACTACGTGCCGAGAAGATAAGTACAATTTATAACTTCACATAATATGCTGCACTAATGATACATGTATATTGTAGATGGCACGCATTTACTAGTTGTAATAGTTGCTTCAAACGTCTGATCTAACGTCTACACGTAACTTTAGCACTTAAAAGTAATAATATATCTTAAAACTTCTGAATCAATACAATTTCGAAGCAAGATAAGCAGTGTGTTCCGGCGCAACTAATTATCTTACTAATTGTAGTCATTATATAGAAAGTGTGTGGAACTGAATGGTTTTCAAATTTTAGAATATATAAAACACCCTTAGTTGTCATATAGCTAACTACATCGATGTTATGTATAACGTCAGTTCGACGATATGGCACGCGGGCTTTATTAATATAAAGTTTACAACAACAACAACAAAAAGTTTGCTAAAGTTTAAATACAAATGTTGCTACCTTTTTATATGCGAAAAGGGTATAGGAGCCGGCGGTTCAGAAAGCAATGGCAAACTACTGAACGTAATATTTGCCCAGAAATCACGAACAGCGAAAATGCTGGGGTTGACTGCTACGTCCTGTGAAGGACATGCAACTTAAAATAGCTGACACCTTGCCGTCTTGACAGACTATAGTTTGCTACATTGTGTTTAGAAAAACGGCATCAAACTATAAAATATGTTGGTAGCGAATGCATCTAATCAGACATTGGATGCAAGGCTATTTCCACCATCACGCATGAATTCCCACACGCTCGGTGCGTGACCCATCTCCAATAATTTTCTTTTTTGCCTTGATTCAATTTTTTGGTCGTTGACTTCCAAGCAACGTGGTCAGCGGCGACTTTCTCCCAAGGTGCAACATAAATCCCCGTATCAATCATGTCCTGCTTACTCACATATATGTACCGTAGTAGAGGCCGGCACCGATATACTTTACCCATCTGTAATTCACCCAAAAATATATTCTTTGGTATTGTACAGTCGTCCATCCTTCTAATGTGTCATACCCATCTACGTCTACGAAGACTGAGCATGGAACAAATTGTCACACAACCCAATCTTTCCCACACTTCAGTGTTTGTTAATTTGTCTTGCCACTTAATATCAAGTATTCTACGTAAACACGGGATATGGAAGCAGTCTAAATGTGTATCTAGGTGTACTTAAGTTGACCAGGCGTCACTGTCATAAAGAAGGGTAGAAACTACACTGGTTTGATAGACCACACCTTTGATTTTGGCAGTAAGCTTCCTGCACTTCCAGAATCGTTTTGTTAACATGTTCATTGCTGTTGCTGCCTTACCAATCTTGATGTAGATTTCAGGATCTAGGAATACTTTATTGTTTACTGCCGATCTTACATATATGAAATGGTCAACTATCTAAAGCTCTGCTTCGTCAATAAAGATTGATGATACCCAATTTGCAACTTATTCCGAGATCAGTAAAGATCACAGGTGTACCTCCCAATTGTACAAAGCGTGCACTGTATTTGTACCGGAGGTGACCAGTGCCCTTATCCTCATACCCCTAGATATTATCAAGGTGGCATTTGCGCAAGTACAGTTAACGATGGTCGTTGTTGTCGGTAACGCAGTAGTTAGTATCACTGTATGCCGATTTCGGTGCTTATGCAGTCAAATCCCTCTAGAAACGTGTATTTTGTTTAACAACTGACCCGGTGCCCAAGTCGAGACTGTCTAATATGGATAGCATGAACTATATTGGTAAATGAAGGCAGTCGGTGTCATATTGACAACATCACCCATGAGGTGTTGGTACTGAAAATATAGGGCCAGCACTATATGCAAAAAGCATGTTTTAATCTCCTGAATGTTTGTATTAGCCACAAGACAGTTTATTTCTCCTATCGATACGGGTATAATCATTCGTTTGTCTAGTGTAAAATGATGACAATTACTCGTTTACTAAATTTAGTCATTCGGTGTCTAACATATTTTTGAAAACACTTGGTCAATGTGATCTGCTAGTAGGTGCTAATGGATTGAAAGTGTGACTATACATGTTGTAAGGGTATCATTATTTATAGTTTGCTATAATTTTTAAAGAAAATGTATGTGTGGAATTCAACGTGGACTCAAGGATAAGAGTGCGCGCTCTTAGACAACCGGTGGGCTGATGACAAGGTAGGGCGTTCAATATCTACATATACGCAGACAGTGATACACACTAAACTAGTCGAAATATTGTTTGACGATAGAATGTCTAAGTTATTTAGTGATCAAAGCGTATTTTATGCAAGTATATTATAGTTGAAATCACAGGCATACCAATACAAAAACAAAACTAATGTACAAGTTTTAAGTAGTTTTAGACGCATCATGCAACATAACAATGGAAAGCTATAGTTACTGACCGGGATTCAAACATGTCAACACGAAATGACAAACAGAAATGCTACAAGAACATATGTAGTTAGAACGAACGAACGAACTTAAGTTTCAAAGGGTCACCAAATGGGCACGCATGCCTGTCTTACATTCCAATCGACTCATAGTTCGTACATCATTTATCTAGTATGCATGTTACATTCACATAGGAAAGAACACATTGTCACACAAATGTTGTAAACATAAATAATGCATGTCACCATGTTATGAGACAGGCAGACACGCATACACATGCACATGTATAAACACATACACAACACCTGCATACATACTTACATCATTTATATAAATTCACACCTGCATACATACTTACATCATTTATACAAACTCCCACAGTAATGCACATACCCAATCACACACACACACACATATATAATCGCTCGCATACACATATACTCACTCATAATCGCAAATCCACTAATAAAAGTTTACTTATACATACATAAATACACACATATATACTCTCTCTCTCTCTCTCTGTCTCTCTGTCTCTCTCTCTCTCTCTCTCTCTCTCTCTCTCTCTCTCGTTTCCATCTCTCTCTCTCTCTCTCTCTCTCTCTCTCTCTCTCTCTCTCTCTCTCGCCCATATATCCTCATTCACGCATACAAGGCACCCATAAACCCTACTTCTCATCCACATAATCGACACATACACACTTTCACACACAAGTCATGACAAGCTAGACTCCCTATACAAAGATCTTTGTTAGTCATATTAGGGGATCTGAGCTTTGGATGTTATAGCGTAGACTCAAATTTGTGTTGGAATCTCGATAAGACGCAAACGTTTTTATTTTGTAATGCAATGATATTGACTTTGGCCTCTTTTTGAACGCCGTCTAAATATGGGTGTCATCGTGTCGCCAGTTGTCCCTGGGGTGAGAGGAATCAAGAAACACACTCTTTTACTTCTATATCATCAATCTTGGAAACTTGTGGACCATTGTCTACACAACCCCTTCAGTCTTTGGATCACTATCTCTCTCACTTCTTACAACTGGACCATACCCCTCTTCATATTCCTCCAGAACATACCCACACAACTCTGGCTTCTAACAAATGATAAAATAATTTAATAAAGAAAAGTGTCAGGTGTGTGCAAAGTATGTGTATGGAACGTCTGTAGTATAGTCTATGGTGTATGTGAGATGAGACCAGTCACAAGAGGATCTGTCATCATAGTGTGCCGCCATACAACATCACAACACCGTAAGTTCAGAAAGACCTCACCGAATGAAGCGTCTCTTCGGCCAGGGGTCGACATCTTCCCGTTGCTCTTGGATAGTCTGAATGCCTGGTTTCAAATGTTGAATACGGCCTAATATTGTCAATGAATTAGGAACACACGATGTACTTAATATGTCTATTAATATCCTGAGACCAACGAAGACTTTCTCATATTTCACACGATTTTAAAGAAAACTTTCTGTCAGGTTGCACAATGTTATTGAATGAATGTCTTTACTCTGCAACCTCTCTACATACTACAGTCATTGTTAATTGAAATATTCACAGTTACTTAAAATCACTGTTTAGGGCACTCAATCCCTGATAAAAGAGCCTTTTCATATTAAACACTTGTGGCTCAAAAGAGACAATAATTTGTGGAACGGTGTCCCATTGCCGAGGCCATTTAGCTAACCGCTTTCGGACCTACTGCCATTGTCCTCATCTCTGAGTTGTTGTTAGTTTTCGGGTACATTAGAACTGCACTCAGTGTGACTGCCATTGCCCACACCTCTGAGATGTCCTTCCGTTTTTCTATACAGTGGAACCTGTCGAAAAGAGAACACCCGGTAAGAGAAACCCGATTCGAACCCACTATATGTGAGTGTAGGCCGAAGGCCACACTCAGATATGTATATCCTAATTAACATTGAACTAACCTCTGGCAGAAGGCAGTTCCTCACATTGGTCTGAGACGTGGTAAGAACAGGAAAGACTAAAGGAAATTGAAGAAACCCCCAGTAGATACCCTACCGGAAGATCCTACCATGGACATGTCCTTTATCCCCCTCCCCCACCACCCTCAATATCACCGAATATCATCCCACGACACTCGCGTTAACCTTCTGAGTCAAACGATATACTACTCCACTTAGTTAAAGTAACGCATCAGCCTACTGCTGCCGAAGCTGTGATAATAAGTTCACACAAAGCACCATCACTACGATCGGTTCCTTACTCTATATCAATTAATCACCTTATGTAAACTATTCCAGTCCTAGAATTAAAACCACAAAGTCACATCATTGACAAATGTCTGTCGCCTTTAAACAACACTAGTCACTGTGATTTTTTTCTTTTCTTATTTGTAACTGGAACAGATCCACACTCCATTTTGTGTTAATCCAGCCTGCACACTGATTTGCCAAAAGTTTATCCCCTGCGGCGAACTGTGTCTCAATGACGTCATTTCCTTGTCCAGAATCCTGTCACAGAGAAACTCTTCTACTTTTCATTTTTTCAGTTCGGGTAAACAGAATGCTGACTTGTCCCCCTTTGATTCGGACTTCCTTCTCCTGTATTCAACGAATCTTAGGTGGCGTTTGATCTGGGGAACCTTTCCCAACATCAAAGAGTTGCCGCGGCCTAGAGACGACTGTCTCTTACAATCCATCATTCTGATCGACATTTCCAATGATTCCGTGACACATCGTATGTTCTAGTAAATAAAGGCAGCTGACCTTATGTTGACACTAATATCATATCAGTGCATGTTGATCTATTAAAATGCGGGGCAGTTACCATATAACCGAAAATGGAACAAATGCCAGGAAAGGTGTTATTGTCTAAAGAAGTTACGTATACAAACAATGATGATATGAACACTAGTATATCATGTCAAGCCGGTCTCCCTGGCGTAGGACTTAAGGACGGTGGTAGTATTTCCGTATACTCTCTTACGAAACACAGCTGCGCGAGATTCGGCAGCGGATCGCTTCGGATGTATCAGAAAGCAATGTCAAACTAATGAAAGTAAAATTTGCCAAGACATTAAAAGCAGCTGAAACATGATGGTGTTGACTGCAATGTCCTGTAAACGGATAAGCACCCAAAGGGGGGGGGGGGACATATAATTTCAAACAAGCCATTTCTAGTTTAGCCCATTCATTAAAAGGATTAACAATAAATCGGCAAGTGTATCTTAGAATATATGTACAGATACATAGTACATAATCTTTTCGTTGAGAACAACGCGTTTTGAATTGTATCTGTTGAAGTGTTAGTCAATGGCATAATAAGTGTGAAAATTGCTTTAGGATTTAAGATTTTTTGTTTGTTTGCTGTGATATACAGTTGGTGGTTAACAGTTATGTGCTTACATGCACGTGCTTTCACTACCATGCTATACCAATGGAAGACACAATTAAATAAGAAAAGAAAGAAGACCCATTTGCACAAAATTATTGGCATGCCTAATGTCAATTGTAAAGGTAACAAGGAGATATACAATCCAAGCCTATGGTATCAGGAAGGAAAGAATGATGCCACTCGTGTCCAATGCCATCAACAACATGTAGCAAGTCCTTTGTAGAACATCAATCAAATAACCAGCGTTAGAGCGCATAAAACATCAACGTAAAGATGGTCCCATTGCATAACAAGATTGCCGGAACACGTACACAACAAAAAGAAACCAGGAGATAGCCATTGGAATTCTAAAATGAAAAACACCACATTATAAGAAGAACAGGAACGCAATGATGTTTCCAAGGCACTAGGACCAGGTTTTATACCAGCCAAGACCTACTAACACGTTCTAGTCGTGCGTCGTGGGTAATAGGTCCATTTGGGGTCCTGGCTAACGTAGTAGGATCGCTGATTCTTCCGAAGTCGGAGAGTATCTGCCTGAACGGCGAGGAACCACCAGTATGCACACCAATACACCAGACATGGGACAACGTTTACTCACGCAATCCTCAGTCCAATATGACATCACACTAGTGTTGGACAACAGGATGTCTTCATCCGACATACAGCACTTCACGCTGGAGTTCACATCCAGAGAACGTAAGGAAGCAAGCATGTGAAGAACACACCATTCACTTCTCCAGAGGCCTTCTCTAAGTACGTTGCTAGAACTATATATATATGTGCGTAATCTAGCCTAGGAATCAACTGACAGCTGAAAGATGCTGATATTGACCGCAATATCCTGGAACAGAATGGAAACGCGGGAAAAAAAAAGATATTTGGAAGAAGAAATAAAACAGCATGTAAGATGCACATATGCTGCTCGACATGTCCTCTTAGCATACGTTTGTTAAAGAGTTCTTGTACGGTTAATGTAGCATAGTATGGCATATCGTGCACATCGTAGAATGCTCTCTAGGTGTGTACAGTTATATTTATAGTTTTTTTGTTTGTTTATGTTTATACAACTTAGTCTATGCCGCAATATATTTTAAGTAACTCATTAACACCCAGTAACATTTTGGGAAGTCAGTATGGCTACGACGAAATGTGTCCTAAATGGATCGCGCATATATGTGGACCTCATTGCTGTTAAGCCACAGTCAGATGCGTTAATAAGTGATGGGCTGATAGTAATATTGAAGTGGATCATTTACACTTGTGTGTGTCAGCTGATTAATTGCTTTGGCGTCGTAACCAACATCATCAACATTGTCTGTTTTACCAAGCAAGGTTTTAAGGACACCACTAACATCTGCCTAACGGGTAAAGTAATATATTAGAGTTCTTACTTTCAAAATCTATCTTAATTTGCATGTTTATGAGTAATGTGTCCTTTAGTGATTTTTCCAAGATTCCTAACTCATATTGACCTCAACTAAATCATGAGGACCATGGGCTTTCCTTCACGTGTAATACAACTCATAATAAATGTTCTATCATGAACAAAAAGCAGCAGATAGAATAGATGGCGAGACATCGAATTGGTTTGACATCAAGCAAGGAGTTCGTCAGGGCTCTGTGCGGCCCCCCTATATGTTTGACCTGTAGGTCGAAAATATAATGAGAAATATCAAAGATGATATACACAGGGAGTTGTATGATGCCTTAAATATGGGTGGTCATGCCATACCAGAGATTCGATGCTGATGATACAGTATTGCTATCCACAACACATAATGTTATAGAAAACCTAACAATCTCAACCCAGCTGAATAGTGAGAATCACAACTTACATCTTAACAAAGCAACAACAAAGATAATGCATGCAGCTAAAACTGCTATGGAGAAAGAAATATATAATGAGGAAAAATTGGAGGTGGTGGAAAGTTTCAAATATCTTGGCTTATTGATTACCAACAATGGTGACACAATGAAAGAGGTTACACGACGATTATCTATTGCTCTTCAAATACTGAAACAACTGAATAAATTGTGGAAAGGGACAGACAGAACTACAAAAATTAGATTTCTAGTTGCATCTTTCCCATTGCAACATACTCCAGCGAGAACTGGACACTTACTAAACAAGCTGAACAGCGCATAAATGTCTTTGAATATAAATGTTATAGACGAGTTCTAAGAATAACTTGGAAAAAGAAAAGAAAAAATGCATCCATACTTCAAGAGCTGAAAAGTGAAGAAGGTTGGCTATTAATGACGATATAACAAAGAAAATAGAAATAATTTGGTCACTAGAAATGTCATGAAAGATTGGAGAGAACAATCATGAAGCGGTATATACATAGGAAGAGAGGAAGAGGAATTCCAAAGAGAAGATGGGTGCAGGGTGTAGCGGGTGATCTCCAGATGGGTATATCGGACACGGCGCATCTTGCTTATGATCGAGAGGTTTACCGGTGTGGTGTTATGGAGAGAGGTTCTGCAAAGTACATGCTACTGAATGAATGAATGAATGAATGAATGAATGAATGAATGACATGATTTATAACCCCACACGTTTATATAAACACTGTATATTATAAACACGGTTGAGGTCTGTGTCTTAAGGTTAGTGAAAGAATTGATTGTTACAATGTTATGCGTTTGGACAGTTAAGAACGCTATGGCAAACTTCTTCTTTCTATAGCCCAAGCAGTGTAAAGTTACTGATCAAGCATGTCCACAGACCTATGGCTAGTGTAGTGCACTCATGTTTGATACCGACGTTCTTCCATGCCTTGATGTCGAACTGTCAAGCTTCTTCAGTTCGTTCGTTCGTTCGTTCGTTCGTTACCTCACCCCTTTAGTTTTCTACCTATCTTTCCCTCCAGCCTTCCTGTTGTGACAACATACTCCAGCTTCCCTCTTCTCGTGATATGCCAGCAGAAAGTGGACCATTTTAGTGTTTGCCCATAACCAGTTTATTTGTCAGTTAAACTTATATGGAGTTCTCAAGTTATCACTGCCCTTTCTAGACAGCCATAGTGTTATCATAATCCATTTTTAAAGTCACATCTCACAGTTTTCACATAATTCAGCACTTGCCTGCTACTTGTCCATGATGGGCTTCAGAACATTAGGATTGGCTCCATATAGCTCTTCTGGACTGTTTTAAAAGGCAAACTATTAAACATAATTGATTATGTGGTTGTTTCGGGATTTGAAATTTAAATATTGAGCACAACCCACTACTGGCAACGCCGATCGCATTCTGGTATGAACCTAAGGCCTATCCAAGACAATATGGAAGCACTATACTCGAGTTTCGCCCTCATTTGAGCTCGTCAGTAGTGCATATCCCTGACCGGATCCGGAAACAGTCCCGGATCACGCGTGTGAAGCGGGTGTGTAACCACGCGGCACACACTGGACACACCAAATTATCACAACCGAACATCACAACGCTACCCATCTAGGCCATGCTCAAGATTTCCCAATCGCCGCGACCGACGTCCGTCAATCGATAGGACCCGAACGATCAGGACTTCTCATTGACAAGGAACACCAGGCCTCCTAAATCCAGTGAGCAATAATCAATTGATTATGTGGTTGTTTCGGGATTTGAAACTTAAATATTGAGCACAACTCACTACTGGCAACGCCGATCGCATTCTGGAATGATCCTAAGGCCTATCCACGTCAATATGGAAGCACTATACTCGAGTTTCGCCCTCATTTGAGCTCGTCAGTAGTGCATATCCCTGACCGGATCCGGAAACAGTCCGGACTTCTCACTGACAAGGAACACCAGGCCTCCTAAATCCAGTGAGCAATAATAAATATATATGCCGGTCTCTCTGGCCGAGGGGTTACAACACTTTTTCCGTAATCCCGTTTATCACGCCGAATCTCGTAGCAGGGCGAGAGCTGGGAGCGGTTCGACCCCCGTTGGTGACTTGCGGGATAACTGAGCCGGCCGCTCAGAAAGCAATGGCAAACTACTGAGCGTAATCTTGCCAAGAAATCAACATACAGCTGAAAGATGCTGATGTTGACAGCGATGTCCTGTTAAGGATATGCAAAACATTTAAAAACACATATATATATATATATATATATATATATATATATATATATATATATATATATATATATATATATATATATATATAATCAGCATTCTATACAAACACACAAACACAGATACGACGCACTAAGACAATAATCTTGGCCTATACGTGTCAATTTGTTTGTTCGCTTTCCTGTATATTGCAGTATGTTAGCATCCTATGTTTTAATAGCCGAGTGGCTAAGACCGCCGGATTCTCCTTCAGGGGACCCGGGTTCGAATCCTCGGTAGTGTATGGATTGTTTTCTGTCGGAGGCAAAATGAAAATCCTAACCTGCACAGTTCGCGGCTACTGCACTGGCCAGGCGGCATTAATTCCTCAGGCTCAAGACGCCCCCCCCCCCCATCCCCTTTGGTTTGCCTTACAATGCAAGGTACTATAGGCAGTAGATGACATATGGCGGACATTTGCTATCAGTTGCACACTAGCTATCTTCCCTATTTTTCTTATAGATTTGTTTTATTATGAACAAATATATCTTTGCTCATTGAAAAGATTTTGCTTCAACATTACATTTATTATATATTTTGCTTTTGGCTTTGAAGCATAAAATAATATGATTTAATTTAATATGAACGTCAATCAATAAATCATGTGCCATGCCGGAAAACGTGGGCGGTCATAACTCGCCATTTCACTCGATCACCAGAGTCGTGGATCAGCTCAGTGTTCCTGTCTCGCCCATGCCATGTGGCCAAGCCATCCACATATTTTCCTCTCGGTCTTCCTCTTGGTCTGTTCCCTTCGATCTTGCCAGTTGTCACTAAGTTCTCCAGTCCATTTCTTCTCATAATATGTCCAAAAAATTTTGACTGTCTACGTCTAATTTATCTAATCAATCTACGATTTTCATTTGTCTCCTGTAGTACTTGGTCATTGGTTTTTCTATCTTTTCATGGTATTCTTTGCATTTGCCTCAGAAACCACAATTCTGCACCCATCAGATGTTTTTCAGCTTGACTGCACATTGTCCAGGTTTCACATCCATACAAAAGAACAGGTTCTATGTATCCCCTCAACACTCTTTTTCTCGTTTCAATTGACATCTTTTTATTGGTCAGAATGTTTTTCATCTTGCTAAAGGCTACTTTCGCCATGGCGATTCTTGTTCTAATCTCTTCAAGGCATCTCCCATCAGATGTTGTGACTGTTCCGAGATAATTGTACCGATTCACTTGTTGAAGAATAGTCCCATTTACTTATATATTACATTGTGATACTTCGTTCTTCCTAGTGACGAACATAACCTGTGTCTTCTTACAATTTAATTCCAACCCCAGGTGCTCACTGTGGACAACAACCGCATCTACTAATTGTTTCAGATCCTGTGCATTGTCTGCAATCAATACTGTATCATCTGCATATCTAATGTTATTTATGTTTCGTCCTGCAATGCTAATTCCATTTATGTCTTCTACATTTCTGAAAATATTTTCACTGTATAGGGAAAAAAGATCTGGAGACATTACACATCACTGCCTAACACCTCTCTTAATATGTTGATATTGTCCCACTTCATTGTCAATCCTTATGGCAGCTTGTTGTTTCCAATATATGTTTTTTTATATGTCTAATGTCTTTCCCATCAATTTGTAGATCTGCAAGCATATCCACCATGTTGACATGTCTAACTCTATCAAAAGCCTTTGGATAGTCAATAAAGCAAAGATGTATATCCTTGTTTACTTCTATAGCACGTTCAATAACTGTTCGCAGCATATACACAGCATTTACTGTACCCTTTCCTTCTACAAACCCAGGTTGTATTTTCTTCCTCACTCTTTGCATGATAATTCGTAACAAGATCTTTGTGATGTGACTCATTATACTAATTGCTCTATGTTAATCACATTCCAAGGTTCCTGCTTTCTTTGGGATTGCAATAAATATAGAGTTACATAATTCAGGAGGTATATCTCCAGTATCATATAATGTGTTCAGCAGTCTGGTGACTTGCTCTCGTCCAAATTCTTCTAAAGCTTTAATCATTTCTGTTGTGATGTTATCTGCACCAGGGGCCTTGCCAGCTTTCATATGCTTAAGAACATTTTGAACCTCCATCTTTAAAATTGGTGGGCCTTCATTATTAAATCTAATATCATAATGTTCCTCTCTGTTATCATTATACAGGTTTTTCACATAAACTGTCCATACATGTAGAATCTGATCTTTTTCTATTATGATTTTGCCATCTTTAGTTTTTAGACAGCCTGTTGGTGTACTTGTTCTTTTATTAATAAGTTCCTGAATTCTTTTGTGCACTAATTTGGTATTTTGACTGTTGTGTTGTTATTCAATTTCTAAGCACTTTTCCTCAAGCCTTGATTCGTTTGCCTTCCTACATAATATTCTGACTTCTCTGTGAATTTCTTCATATTTGTCAGGATTATTTTTGTTGAGTCTTCTTGTTTCCATTTGGTATAAAATTTCTTCAGTCATCCATTTCTTACGACCCACCTTCTTTAATTTTGGAATAGTTGTTTCTGCAGCCAAACTGATTGAATTCTTTAACATTTCCCATTGCTCATTCACATCTTGGAATAATATCTCTAGATCAGACAATATATCAAATCTGTTCTGTACTTCTATGTTGAATTTGTTTTGTAGTTCCTTGTCATTACTCAAAGTACACAAATCATATTTAGTGTTTTCTGTTATATACTTGACTTTCTTCAGCTTTATCCTCAATGTTCCTGTAAGTAGTCTGTGGTCACTATAACAATCAGCACTGGGAACTGTTTTTGCTACTGTTAGCGCGTTTCTAAATCTTCTGCTAATCAGAATGTAATCAATCTGGTTTCTGGTCCTGCTATCAGGACTCCTCCATGTCCATAATCTTCTAGGGTGTTGCTTAAACCATGTGTTTCCTACAATCATTTCCTTTTCTTTAGCCCACTCTACGAGTCTGTATCCTCTTTCATTTCTTTCTCCTAAACCATAGTATCCTACTGTATATTTATCACTTTGATTTCCTACTTTTGCATTGAACGTCGCACCCACACTTTTCATTTGCATTCATACGGGTGCCATCATTGCAGGCAAGGGCTTGATACATACTTGGAGATTCTTGAATGGTTTCTTTACTAGATATGCGTTTTCTGTGTATGTCTAACTGGGTGGCTTTCAAAGTTTTTAATGAATCACATATATGAGCACAGCGTCCTCTCGCATATGAAATCAAAACTGTTATTGTTGCATATATTTTTTTTTTTCAAATATTGTGTTATATACTGCATAGTGCATGTGCATACAAGCTGAGAAACTGGGGTTACTTCTTAGCAATTCTGATGTTCGAGAACATTAGCTTCCCAAACGCGCATACAATGATCGGTAAGCAATCTTTCACAAAAATAAAAATAAAAAAAAAAAATAGAAAAAACAAAACAAAAAACAGAACGTGCATGAACATTTGTCTCAGGTAATTTGGATCCACTTGCTTCCACACACATAATACAACTCATATCACACACACACACACACACACACACACGCACGAGCGTGTGTGTGTATATTATGTGTGCATGTGTGTGTATGCAACAGTGATTGCATGTAAAATGTAGTAAAGGATCATGGTACATGCCATAATGCACATTTGACCTAATGTACTAGACCCTATTCTACTAGTATACTAGTAGTTAACGTAAACTTGCCCAGGAATCACGAACAGCCAAGAAATGTTGGGGTTGACTGCTACGTCCTGTAACGGACATGCACATAACTTTCTACTAGACCCTAGCTCTATTGACGAATCATCACGTGGTGTGTAATGAGGTCAGTATCACATCGGCCGCCCACACTTCCCATCACATGTTCAGGTATCAAGTTTAGACTGGGTGGTACTGAGAGCCCGAGTCAATTTAAAAAAAATAAATAAATACCAGCATCGATGCAGATTCGAACTCATGACCACCTAACTGACTAGCCATTACGCTTCCGTGGCCATGACATCAAGCAGTGGTACACTGTGATTGTTTCACAATCGTGCACGCAGTGAGGAGTCAGCACTATTCCTGAGCTGTATACCATTACAGACAGCTAATGTAACACTTGCTCTCACTTCCTATTGTAGGTCTGGCGATCTCAGATTTAGGGAGCCTCGTGACTGCGTCATGGACCGATATCTGTATGAATCCAGCCTTCAGTGCCTCGAGACTTGGGTTCGAGGCTTTGGAGGTTCAACACTTGACTGGTGCCATGCCTCACTTCATGTTCTCACGGATCACTGCCTGGATCACCGCCATGATCACATTTGAGAGGTGTCTGTGTATCACGGTTCCTTTAAAGGTTTGACTCTGTTTCAATGTCGTTACAAGTACTGGAGAACAGTGCACGTATAAAAATAACAATTCACTATAATTCCACGCTGAAGTAACAGGGAAACAACCATATTTACGGGGTTAGCGGCTTATAGTAAACGTGCAATTGAGACGTGAAGCACTTCGAACATTAATATAAGCAGCCCCAGTAGTATAGAGGCTAGTTCACTTGCAAGTCGGCCAGTTAATTTGCATTTAGATCTACAACGCAGTGGATTAGGATTGTTAAAAAATAGCATGCACTTCTAGGTTTATCAATCAATCATGTGCCATGCCGGAAAGCGTGGGCGGTCATGATTCGCCATTTCACTCGATCACCAGAGTCGTGGATCAGCTCAGTGTTCCTGTCTCGTCCATGTCATGTGGCCAAGCCATCCAGGTATTTTCCTCTCGGTCTTCCTCTTGGTCTGTTCCCCTCGATCTTGCCAGCTGTCACCAAGTTCTCCAGTCCATTTCTTCTCATAACATGTCCAAAAAATTTTGACTGTCTACGTCTAATTTCTCTAATCAATCTACGATTTTCATTTGTCTCTTGTAGTACTTGGTCATTGGTTTTTCTATCTGTCCATGGTATTCTTTGCATTTTCCTCAGAAACCACATTTCTGCAGCCATCAGATGTTTTTCAGCTTGACTGCACATTGTCGTCCAAGTTTCACATCCATACAAAAGAACAGGCTCTATGTATCCCCTCAACACTCTTTTTCTCGTTTCAATTGACATCAATTTATTGGTCTTCTAGGTTTACCCAACCTAAATAGGATACCATTGTCGGATGGGGACATTTTATTTCGAGATGTCAGTCAGCAATGGGAAATATTAAACAAGGATGTCAATCAAGCTTCGGAATCAACTATCGCAAAAATGAAAATGATGGGATTTAAGACATGGATGAAGGAAGACATCTTAAAATTCAAAGAAATAAGAAAAAAAAAGAAAAACATAACGATTAACAATGAACAGATTTACAAGAACATTAGGACATTGTGTAAAGAGGCAAACGTTGCATTGCTTGAGGCCAATTGCAGGGGAATTGAAAACCAACGCAACAATAAATCAGGTACCGTCTCCACATTGAAGATTAGCTACAAGGGACGTCCAGCACAGTCTGTCTCTCGCCCTGTTGTACATTCTTTCATGCTCATGTTCGTCATCTCTTCATGTTATCTTCACACTTGTATCATTGTCTGCCTCTTGCTCGCTTGGCCTCAACCTTGTCCTCCAGTATGGTTTTCATAAGAGTAGCATGTCTTTTAATAAGACCGAAATATTTCACTTGAATCCTCTTTATTTCATTCATCAACTCTCTCTTCATTCCCAGTTGTTCTAGAACCTCTGCATTTAATTGTTTTGGTGTCCATGAAATACGACATATTCGCCTGTACATCCACATCCCCAGCGCCTCTATTCGACTTTCTAGTTGCTTGTTCAACGTCCAAGCTTCCGCACCATACAGTAGCTTTGAATATACGTAGCATGTGACAATTCTACTTTTTTTTAAAAAAAGCGTTGTTAATGTCTCTAGATATTAATATTAATTTCATGCCTTTGAAAGAATGTTTGGCCATTCCTATTCTCTGTTTGATTTCTATTTCGCTTCTATCATCATCTGTTATTATTTGTCCATGATAGGCGAAACTTGTTACTTGTAATATTATCTCCCCTTTTATTGTGATGTTAATTGATGACCTTGCCTTTCCACTGCTAATTATCATAGTTTACGTTTCTATGGGTGTTAATATCATAGCCGCATTCTGCACTATGTTTGTATACTTGATCCGCTAGGTTTTCTAACTTGCTCGCTTTTTTCTAGTAAAACGGTATCGTCAGCATACCTAAGATTGTTTATGATTGTTCCATTGATGTTAAGTCCAGGCAGGTCAACATGGTTAAAAATTATTTCTTGAATAGACTGAAGAGGCTTGGGGAGAACACACTTCCCTGCCGTACCCCTCTTTGTATCTCTTGTCGCGGAAAATAAACTTGTTATGTTCGATCGATGAAAACCAGACCCGACATTAGTCTGCAAAAACAAGTAATTCTTTGATGTTGTACAGAATGAGAAAAATACGTCGATAAAACTGTCTACACAGTCGGCATTTCTAACTGGGAAACAAAATACATGGCGTCAAAATGCCTACCTCTGGCCGGCGAATCTGTATGATGTGGATTGTTCGGGGAACAAATACGTCACGTTACAATGTCTACACCGGTCGGCATTTTGTTAACAAAATTGTTGCTCGAGACGAACAACGGCGTCATTTGTCTGCAAGGCGGGAGACGGCATTTGAGGTGCTAGACGGAAAGTCTGGACAAGACGCGGGATGGATTCTATGATGTGGGGAAATCTCAGGTTGAACTATTGATGTACGGGACAAAGAATTTCCCCAAATGAAAGCAAATTTGACCGCAGATTGACTCCAGTTAGTCTAGAATAGGAGGAGAAAACCAGACTATGGACCGATTGGCGCCTAGACTTTTTGGTGACGTCACTCAAGCACTGATAAACAACCCAGTTGCGGTAAACAAGTGGAGAGAGTCGGCCAAAAATTCTGAAGTGTTAAGATCGGTGCAGTTTTCCGAGTTGTGTTCCATGAAAGAAACTAGGGGTGTCAAATTGTTGATAGTTATCGGCGGACATAGATCCAGTCTGTGATCGCCTAGTTTCGATTAGCAACTGGAGTAGGCATATGGTAGGCTATTAATCATATCTAACTTATAGTATGATTAGGAATAGAGTACAGTACTGTGCGGTAATATAATGTATTATAGGTGCGGTGATATAATGTATTATAGGTGCGGTGATATAATGTATTATAGGTGCGGTGATATAATGTATTATGATTAATGATAGAATGTTCTTAAGTGCGGTGCTAGAAAGTATCATAGGAGCGTCGGCACTAGTATTATATTGTGTGGCTTCAACTAGATTGGGTTATATATCATTTTACTCAGGGAGTTGAGGACAATGTAGTGGAATAATAATTAGAGAGATTAAGGATGGTTGAGAGGGAGGAGAGGATTGTGAAATGGTAGGATCTTCCAGTAGGGCATCTGCTGGGTTTCTACCCGTTCCTTTATTCTTTCCTGGTGTTGCCATGTCTCAGATCATATGATGAGTTATTTGGCCGTATGACAGAGATCGGATCTCTGTTATAGATCTGAGTGCTGCTATTGGCCTACACTCACCTAATTCCGGCCAGGATTGAGTTGCCCTCATCATAGTATTCTCTATTCTACAGGTTCCTTTTACAGGTCCACGTATGTGTGCTATGATTTTCAACAGTGAAGCTAACACATTTTAGAAGATGATGGCTCAGAATTTGAAGACAGAAGTTGCTGAAAGGCCGCTACATTGGGCTTATACCCAAGTTGGTTTGCAGGAACCTGGCTTCTGCTGAGCAGGACATTCTGATGAGATTTATGTTTTAGCAAGTGATAGGTGTATCACTGAACAGTCAGAACATTGTAGATATACACTACTGATACCAGGAACAGTCATACAATTTTATACTGATACATAGAACAGTCAGAGTGTAGTGTTATTATGGGGAATCTTTAAAACCAGCGACACTAGATACATTAAGATTTCCCCAGTAACACTGACAATAGTCTTAGAATTCTCTGATTAACAATCATTTAAATAAAAGAGTAAATTCATAGTGTGAATCAGATTGAAGACTCTCATTAGACAGTGTTTGTCATGGAGGTCCAAGCATCCTAGTGGTTCAAGAGACAACGGAGGTAGTCTTCACGTGACCGGAGGAGCATCACCTTGGTGAGGTTGCTTGTCTGGAATACATGGTGCTAGTGTGTTCTCAGCACAGTGATGAGAATGACTATACTCCTGAACACTGATCTGAGTCTATAGACACTTTAGAGTACACGTCACACATTCTACACTTTATATACACACACACACTTCTCCTTCATATAATCTTTGCTTTAATAAATTTCTTGTTTTTATTTGTTGAAGCTAGAGTTGTCACGTATGTTATGTTGGGGAAGAATGAGAGGGGGCATGATCCAAGGGTGAGTAAGTGTGAGAAGAAGGTGTCTTCAGATTGAGGGAGTGTTGTGGACGGAGTCTGCTGGATATCTCCAGGATAGAGATATTGAATTAAAACAAATGTGGGTGTTGATTCCCCTCACTCCAGGGACGACACTAAAGTGGTAAAGAAGAACAAGTAACTACTACGACATTCATTCTTTATACACACGACATCTCTATAGGTGACGAATAGTTATTTCCGCATTTGATAGACGCTAATTGTTCCCAATGCAATGTTCTAATAAGCCGGGTGTCAGTTCCGTCTACTCCTATATCGTTAAAGTATGTAATTAGTCGTTCATGGTGTACTCTATGAAAAGTTTTCTTGTAGTCTATGAAACAAACATATACACTTTTTTGAAATTCTATATATTTTTCAAATGACATCATCGGACAGATAATTGCTTCTCTGGTACCGCTGTTTTTTGCGGAACCGAAATTGTTCTTCAGCTACTTCATCGTCTATTTTATGTTTAATTTTTTCTTGTATGACGTGAGTAGTATCTTAGTTATGTGGCTTATTAAGCTCATAGTTCCCATAATCCTCACAAACGAGACATTTTGGCTTCTTCGGTAGTGTGATGAAAATCGATGTTTTCAAGTCTTTGGGATGTACCCTGTATGTTATATATATATATATATATATATATATATATATATATATATATATATATATATATATATATATATATATAACATACTGGGTACGTCACCAAAGACTTGAAAACATCCATTTTCATCACAATATCGAAGATATATATATATATATATATATATATATATATATATATATATATATATATATATATATATAATATATATATATATATAACTACTTTACTATATAATACTTTATTATTTTAATTTATATATATATATATATATAAATTAAAATAATAAAGTATTATATAGTAAAGTAGTTATATATATATATATATATATATAACTACTTTACTATATAATACTTTATTATTTTAATTTATATATATAATATGGAATAGAGAGAAAAGGCAGTAGCTGACAAAATAACAACGGAGATGATAACATCCTTATCCAGCTTTGGCAGTGATACTCTCACAGAATTATGCAATTATATATATATATATATATATATATATATATATATATATATATATATATATATATATATATATATATATATATATATAAATTAAAATAATTAAGTATTTATATAGATTACATATATATATATATATATATATATATATATATATATATATATATATATATATATATATATATATATATATATATATATATATATATATATAATTGCATAATTCTGTGAGAGTATCACTGCCAAAGCTGGATAAGGATGTTATCATCTCCGTTGTTATTTTGTCAGCTACTGCCTTTTCTCTCTATTCCATATTATTTTGTCAGGACCTGCAGCCTTTCCTTCTTTCATCTTTTTTAATAGCATTCTCTACTTCAGCCTTCTATATGTTTGGTCCATCGTGAGTACTATACAACGTTGGTTTGTTGACCCTGTTGTCCCAGAATAAATCCTCTGTGTACTCTGTCCATCTTTTTATTATGTCGGTGTTAACAATTATAATTGCTCTTTTTTCCCTCTGATACAACCTTTTCCTGTTATATTATTGTTCTTCTTTGTAAATCTGTTTATATATTCATGTAAGTCTTTCGAGTTGTGTTTTATCTCCAGATCCTCTATTTCTTTGCATTTCTTCTGCAACCACTCTTCTTTGGCAACTCTGCACATGTGACGTTTGTCTCTAACTATTAATATATACTCTGGAGTGTTCTTTGCTTTCTTTCTTTGAGTCATTATAGTCAAGATTTCATCGGTCACGCAACACCAAAATACCAAATTAATGCACAAAAGAATGCTTTACACACAGGCATCACTACGAAATAAACGCACACATCATCGCGTTGCCTAATAGCTAAAGACGGTGACATCGTAATAGAAAAACGATCAGGTTTTAAATAAGCGGTCAGATTATGAGAAAAATCTGTATAATGATACAAGTGAGAAACATAATGATATTCGGAATATTCACGAAGGACTATCAATTTTTAAGATCAAAGTTCAGAATGTTCTTAACCATCTGGAAACTGGAAGACACGGGTCAGGACAAAACCACAACAAAATTGATCAATGCCTTAGACGAATATGGAATAGACAAGGCCATCCGACTACTGAACACCCTATATGATATTTAAGATATAAAAAGAAAAAAAAAGTTAGTTGCATATCCTTTACAGGACGTTTGCAGTCAACACCAGCATTAACTGCTGTTGTGGATGACTTGGCAAGTTTACGTTCAGCAGTTTGCCATTGCTTTCTGAACGACCGGCACACATACCAGTTCGTAAACACCAGAGCAACGTGGTCTGCTGCCAAATCGCGAACAGCTATGTTTCGAAAGCGGGTATACGGGATCATAAACCGCGTCCGTCACACCTTCGCCACGGAGAACGGCACTTATGATACACCTATATGAATTATGCAATTTGATATGTATTGCAATTCATAAGAAATCAAGAGCCTTTGAACATGTCAACATCAAACAATTAGTGAAATGAGAGATACCACAATGATTTTCTAAGAATCGTCATGCAACGAGCCAGGATGAAACTCACCACAAAATAGGAGAACGAACGAACGAACGAACGAACGAACAAACTTTATTTTAAAAGGGTAACAAATTGGGCACGCAGGCCCGTCTTACATTCGGCCCTTTCAATCACTCATCTTTCATTCATCAAATGTGCATGTTACATTAACATAGGGGGAAAAAACATTGTCAAATGGATTTTGTAAGCATAAACAATGCATATTACGCATGATACATTCACATGAAAAAAAACACAGGGGAAAAAAACATTGTCAAATGAAAGTTGTAAACATAAACCGCGCATATTGCAATGTTGTGAGATACATCCCCCATCCACCCTCATATTCCGCAGCCACCAACACATCCCCCACCCACCAAACCTCCCCCACCCATCCGCACATACCTCCACGCACTCACACAGAACCAGGCATACATACATGCCGCCACCCATCCACTGATCCCCCACCCACACACATTTCTCCACCCACACACACATCATCACACACCAAGAAGAAGAAGAAGAAGAAGAAGAAGAAGAAGAAGAAGAAGAAGAAGAAGAAGAAGAAGAAGAAGAAGAAGAAGAAGAAGAAGAAGAAGAAGAAGAAGAAGAAGAAGAAGAAGAAGAAGAAGAAGAAGGAGGAGGAGGAGGAGGAGGAGGAGGAGGAGGAGGAGGAGAAGAAGAAGAAGAAGAAGAAGAAGAAGAAGAAGAAGAAGAAGAAGAAGAAGAAGAAGAAGAAGAAGAAGAAGAAACCACGCACACATACCCCCGCCAACTCACACATCCCGCATCTAACCACACACATATCCCGCACTCTCACAATTTGACCCACCCAGCCACACACACAGCCATCCTACACCCACTCATCCACCAGATATTCGCCACCTCTCAACTACACATCCCCACCTATACACACATCCCCACCAATAAACACATCTCCCCACCTGCCCACACATATACCCCACCCAAAAACACACACATTCCACCCACACACACCCCGCCACCCACATATACCCCACCCACCCACATTCGCCGCTCACACACATCTTCTCACAATTACACACCTCCCCCACCCATACACTCATCTCTCACACACATCCTCCCACTCATATACTCATCCATCAACCACTCACACCCACACATCACCCACGCGCCCATCAACACATGCATCTCTCATATACCCTCCCACCCACACACACCCAAACCACCCAGCCAAATACACATCCACCATCCTCGCATACATCCTTCAATCACCTGCACATCCCACACCTCTCACACATTCCCCATATACATCCCCGCCCATACATCTCCCCAAATACTCATACATCCTCCACCTACAAACATCCTCAACACCCACACATACATACTCCACTCACTCACATTTACCCCATCCACACTCACACACTCCCACCCACACAGACATATCCCATTCACAGACACCCCCACACCCATTACACACCCATCTCCCAACCCACACAATCTCCAAAACACCCAATCACCCACCCAAACACACATTCCCTACCCACACCCCCTCCCAACCCACCAACACCCACATACTTCCAACTATCCTCTCAAATATCCCCCCCCCCACACACACACACACACACAAACACACACATATCCCTAACACACACATACATCCACCACCGACTACACATCACTTCACACATCCACACATCACCCATTAACCCATACACTTCCCCCACACACAACCTCTCCACACATACATTCCCCACATCCCCACACACACACACATATCCCTCACATACACACCCATACACACATCCTCACATCTAGACACATACATGATGCCTCACATGATCACTGAAACTAATAAGAACAAGCTCCCACACTTTACACACAATTGAGACACTGACGATTGTCGTGAGAATTCTCGCAATTGCAAGACAAGGAGAAAAAATTGTACATATACATTATGTAGCATAACAATTAGTGATGCAATTCAACTCTCTCTGTCTTCTCTCTCTCCCTCTCTCTCTTGCTCTCTCTCTCTCTCTCTCTCTCTCTCTTGCTCTCTCTCTCTCTCTCTCTCTCTCTCTCTCTCTCTCTCTCTCCCACTCACTAACTCTCTCACTCACATCACAGTAATGTTATATTATACATGATAAAATCAAGTGGCATACAAAATAATAAAATGAGAATAAGCAAATAAACACCAAACAAACAAACAAAAAATATGGAATGGCATGTTACAGGAAGGACAATAAAGTGGCATACAAAATGATACCTCGTAATATGAAAGATGAGAATACATAAAAAAATATGGAATAGCATGTTACACGACATGCGTTGGCTCAACTCTCTCTCTCTCTCTCTCTCTCTCTCTCTCTCTCTCTCTCTCTCTCTCTCTCTCTCTCTCTCTCTCTCTCTCTCTCTCTCACTCTTTACATACACACACTCTCACACTCATTCACTCTCTCTCTCACTCACACTCACTAACTCTCTCACTTACTCTGCAGAGAAGAACAAAGTAGGTTCGTAGAAGGCAAGATGTGCATTTGCTGAGAATATTATTTGAGCGTATTATAGAAAAAACAAAAACAAACCAAAACAAAAAAAAATGTCTAATAGCTATGGAAACCTGATGTCTGAGGAAAATGAAAAAAAAAAAAAATACCATGGATAGACAGAAACACCAATGACCAAGTCCTACTAGGCTATTTTAACAGTGAAAATTTTTCGCTCATGTGTTCTTTTAGGGAGTCAATCTCCTCTTTCAGAGATTAGAAACGCGGTGTGCTTGCAGTTTTGAATGGTGAATTTATTTATAATGGTCCTACACTTATATGCACACTACCTTCTAGATTAAGAGCTCTTGTATAACGAAATAAGGTTAAAGAATAATGTCTTACACGGGTCGCAAATATTCACGGAAGACCGAAACGATCATGATGGATATATATATATATATATATATATATATATATATATATATATATATATATATATATATATATATATATATATATATATATATATATATATATATGATTATTGCAGAATAAGTGGAGGATCAGGTAAAGGATGGAATGATGGTATCAAGAACAAACTAAGAGAAATGGTGAAGATCGGCTTACAATGCTCATAAGAAAGAGCGTTTAAAAGTTTCATATAATCCCCTATATCCAATTCTCCCCTTCTCTCTGTTTCACCTGGCACTTCACTGAGGCTAACGGTGGAAGATACGAAAAAGTAGAAGACACCATAATCACACATGTCAATATCATCTTGTTCTTTGCATTGATTTTATTGACCATATATTCACACATTTCACAGGTACGACGCATTGTCACCCAGAAACGCGTGATTGCCACTTTAACGTTCATCTTCCTATTCAGCATCGTTACACTAGCACCACTGTATGTGGTCAACAGACTGGACCTGAAATTTTATTCCAATAGAAATGAAACCATGATTGGAATGGTGTCTACTGGTGACCGGGTCCCCGTGGACCAATTTTTATATGGTTTAAATAGCGTTGCTATTCCACTTCTAATGTTTGTTGTCGTCATTATCTGCACAGTATTTCTTGTAATAAAATTACATAGTAAAGCTGAGTGGCGTCTAAAATCTACCAACTCTTCTCAAGCTGACACTGTTTCAACGAGAAATAAAAAAGTTGCCAAAATGGTAGTTATGATCTCTGCTATTTTCATAATCTGTTTTATCCCAGTTAGTATTAGCTTCCTGGCTATGTGCCTGGAGCCAGGTCTGTCCGTCGACGGGAAATATAGGAATACACTAGTTGTTCTAGGTGGTATTTGCATATTTTGTGAATCCGTTAATTCGTCTGTGAATATATTTATTTATTACAGTATGAGTCGTAACTACAGAGACATATTTCGTCAGATGTTACATATTAAAGATGACAAATGTTGAGTTTCAATGAGTGTACTAATGTGTAAGTACTGCACAATTTCATTTTGCTATTTATTTACAACATAGATATTAAACCTTGCCATTGCAGTATATGATTGAGGACATCACTATCGTGCTTAGCTTCATTATAATCATCATCATCGGGCTCTCAAACTACAATGGCAATAAAACATATTTCAACAAACGGCGGTTTTAGGGAAAAAAAATATTAATTTTTATGTATGTTGCCTGCTGTTTTACAAGACGTTGAAATTAACTCAATCATGTGTTTGAATAACGAAGACACAAACAATAGATTGCACGATTTATTGCCTGACATATTTCGCTGCATCTCGTCAGGTACATACTGCAGAAATCACACAACTTACGTGAATTAATTAGATAAATCCTTCAAACTGAAATATACACATGTTCGCACAGTAATGTCGATTGTCTACCACGGTAATTTTAAACTGACTAACATGTCTTTCTGCTTACACAAGGACGGCTTACGAAGGTTGATTAGTATAGCTTCAGCAAACTTTAACAATCGACTACTTTGTGTGTTAAACAACACACGGAAGGCACTGTCTCTTTCAACCACGTGACCACTCTCGAGCACGTGTCTCCCGACCGATGAAGCCAGACTTTTCCGGTGTGACGGCCTGCCTAGGCTACCGTCTTCTGTGTGTGGTATCTTGTCCAACCAATTCGGAATATGTTCCGAAACCCTGCAATGTAACTGTCGCTCAGTTCTGCCTATGTAGATGGCCTCGCATCTGCATGTAAATTGGTAAATACAATTTGATTTGGCGTACAAAGCTACAGGTTCTTTTACTGCTGGGACTGGGATCGGTGTGTTTCTGTACCTGATGACTAGAGCTGCAGCACAGAATGTTCGCTCGACTGCTGTGGTGAGCCGGTCCCGCAGACGTTGCATTACGTCATCTCCTCGGAAGGTTAGCTGGATGAATACTTTGAGTTTAGGGACTCTTCTAATTTCGGTTTGGGCTGTTGGCAGTGGCGCTTTATAAATCCTGTGGAGTACCCATTCAGGTTTAAGGCATTCTTCAGAGTTTTAAATTCCTCTGTCAGTGTGTCCTGGGTGCATATCTTCCTAGCACGGTCAAACAGGGTCCGTACTAAGCCCCGTTTGTACTGGACAGGTGCGAAGCTCTGAAAATCTAAGTATTGGCCAGTCTATGTTTCTTTGCGGTACACCGATCTTTGAATTGTGCCATCTGCTCTACGTCTCATTAGGATATCTAGAAACGGCAACGCTTCGTTGTGTTCATGTTCCATAGATAACTGTGTTCCATGTTCGTGTTCCATAGATAACTCAACCGTGTTGAGTCGCAAGCACAAGTTGAAATGTTGTTTGATCTAGTCTCCAAGTTATCACCTACTTCTGCTGAGTCAGTCGGGTGGCTGAAGGCCAAACTGGTAGATTTAGAACACCAGTATCGCACAACCCCCTCTAAACAGACATGTCCGCTGACCAACGAACACCTTACTGCCTTAAAAGCGTGAAAGGCCAACAAAACCCTTGCAATATTGAAACCTGACAAAGGGAGTGGTGCAGTACTGATGGACATATCAGACTACCAGAGGAAAATGGATGATATATTATCAGACGCATCTAAATTCAGAGTAGAGCAAACAGTCAACAAGTCGGAGGACCTGGATGCAAAAATGAGGAAAGAAATCCAGTCACTTGTGAATGCAGGACTCATCAGTGAGGTCACTGCAAAAACGCTCACACCGCGTGGCTCCCAAACACCTCAGATGTACGGTCTACCCAAGCTTCACAAGCCCGGCATCCCACTAAGACCGATTCTTTCCATGGTTAACTCGGCACAACACCGAATGACGAGATGGCTAGCTGAAATTGTAAAGCCAGTACGACAGTCCTTCAATCCAAGAACACCCAGGGATACATTCGAACTGGTGGAATTATTGGATACTATGGACATAAACAACAAACACATGGCATGCATGGATATTGCCTCTTTATTCACCAACGTTCCATTAGATGAGACCGTGAATATAATAAGCGAACGGATTAGAGACAAACAACTAAAACTAGGCATACCATCAGCTATTCTAGAGAGGCTATTAAAATTATGTATTACCAACATACAATTCAACTTTCTAAACAAGTCATATCGCCAAATTGACGGAGTGGCCATGGGGAGCCCACTTGGACCTATTCTAGCGGACATCTTCATGGCACACTTAGAAGAAAAGAGATCCTCAGAAATCAATAACTTGGCCTTTTACCGTCGTTACGTGGACGATATACTAATTATCACCACAGACGAGCTACAAGCAACGTCGTTCCAGACCACAATAAACGAGACACATATAAACATCTCTTTATCTATGGAACACGAACACAACGAAGCGTTGCCGTTTCTAGATATCCCTAATGAGACGTAGAGCAGATGGCACAATTCAAAGATCGGTGTACCGCAAAGAAACATGGACTGGCCAATACTTAAATTTTCAGAGCTTCGCACCTGTCCATTACAAACGGGGCTTAGTACGGACCCTGTTTGACCGTGCTAGGAAGATATGCACCCAGGACACACTGACAGAGGAATTTAAAACTCTGAAGAATGCCTTAAACCTGAATGGGTACTCCACAGGATTTATAAAGCGCCACTGCCAACAGCCCAAACCGAAATCAGAAGAGTCCCTAAACTCAAAGTATTCATCCAGCTAACCTTCCGAGGAGATGACGTAATGCAACGTCTGCGGGACCGGCTCACCACAGCAGTCGAGCGAACATTCTGTGCTGCAGCTCTAGTCATCAGGTACAGAAACACACCGATCCCAGTCCCAGCAGTAAAAGAACCTGTAGCTTTGTACGCCAAATCAAATTGTATTTACCAATTTACATGCAGATGCGAGGCCATCTACATAGGCAGAACTGAGCGACAGTTACATTGCAGGGTTTCGGAACATATTCCGGATTGGTTGGACAAGATACTATACACAGAAGATAGTAGCCTAGGCAGGCCGACACACCGGAAATGTCTGGCTTCATCGGTCTGGAGACACGTGCTCGAGAGTGGTCACGTGGTTGAAAGAGACAGTACCTTCCGTGTGTTGTTCAACACACAAAGTAGTCGATTGTTAAAGTTTGCTGAAGCTATACTAATCAACCTTAGTAAGCCGTCCTTGTGTAAGCAGAAAGACATGTTAGTCAGTTTAAAATTACCGTGGTAGACAATCGACATTACTGTGCGAACATGTGTATATTTCAGTTTGAAGGATTTATCTAATTAATTCACGTAAGTTGTGTGATTTCTGCAGTATGTACCTGACGAGATGCAGCGAAATATGCCAGGCAATAAATCGTGCAATCTATTGTTTGTGTCTTCGTTATTCAATCATGTGTGTTGCTGCAGTGATTATTTTTTTGACTATGTTTACAATCATTAGTTTGCCACTACTTTCTAAACTGCCGACGGTCCTCCGATTGTTAAAATCAACTTAAATAGGTCTTCTTCAAAATTGCTGCTGTTGGATTCGTACCTGGTATGTAGGGATTCTGAACCTGTGTTTACCACACATAGGCAAGAGACACCAACATGATCTACGGGCTTAGTGTTCTGTGCGAAGCTTTCGGCGGACCGTTTTGCTTTATGTCTACTTGTTTTACCGATTCACTTTTTATTTTCTCATTTACTTGCATGATGTTGCAATTGGGTAATCCTTTGAGATGACCATAGACTGAACAATTAAACTGACGAATCTTAATGTTCTAGGCATATATATGGGAGGCAGTGTAGGTGTATTCCCTTTAAAGGAGAATTAAGGTGCTGCCTTCCCACCGCTAGCCTACGGTGGAAAACCTGATTAGCAACACGATCAGTGTTATATGAAGCTATGGGTGCAGGTGGCTGATGAAGTTGAGGAGCAGCCAACAGATAGTTGTAGGTTATCGTCTCCAACTTTACGACGGTAGGTAAATGATATCATTTTTAGGAGACAATGGATACGGTCGTCGACCAGTATGGTCATTGTTAAGAAGGAAAGCAATGGCAAACTACCTTCTTACAGATGCCAAGTAAATCATGTTTCACAACCACATAGAAAATAAGAGAAACGGCGTAAACAGATGTTTCATAGGAACAGCTTCGCACGGTAGAGGTAGTCATGTGCACCAGGTAATTCCAGACCGTCAGCAGGAGACTGGGCGCAAAAGAGTGTCAACATTGAAAGTGCCAACTTGGAATGTAAAACTATTAATGGGGATGGCAAATTTGATAACATTAAGAATGAAATGAGAAGACTGAATATTAATTTGTTAGGCATATGTAAGACCAGATGGAAAATAATTGACATTACAACATCCAAGGAATATAGCATAATCCATTCTGGTGGAGCGAAAAAACAGCGAGGGATAGCAATCATAATGTGTTTAGAGAGATCAAAATATATCAAAGGATATTGGACTGTATCAGAAAGAATGTTACTGGTGAAGTTGAGTGGAAAACCTTTTGATGTCAAAGTCATACAAGCTTATGCACCTACAGCAGACATCAGTGATGACAATATCGATGAACTTTATGATTTATAGAATGCCTTCAAGACATGCGTGAATTCCGAATTACATATTATAATGGGTGACGTAATGCCACAGTTGGAAATCAACAGGATGAATGCATATTAGGCAAGTATGAACTAAGGGAACAGAATGAAAGAGGTTGCAAACTTTTACAGTGGGCAAAAGAGCATGATATGATTATTTCTTCCTCTTCTTCAGCGTTCCGAGCTATTGAGGTTCTTTGCTGCAGATGCAATCCGTGTCCATTCGTCTCTCTGGTTGACCTTCTCTTGTTAGTCGTTGATTCCAAGTGCTTGTAGGTCTGTATATATATTATTCTTGGTCTACCTCGGGGTCTACGGTCATTTATTTCCTCAGTGTAAGCGAGTTTTGTTTCCCTATTATCTTCCATTCTTTCTATATGCCCCAGCCATTACAGTTTATTAGCCTTCATGATACCAGTGATTAGCGGGGACTTAAACAGATCATAAATGTCTTTGTTACTTCTTCTTTTCCACTCTCCACTTTGTGTATCCCTAATGGGTCCAAAGATGCGTCTTAAAACTTTGTTCTCAAAGGTTTGTAGCAAGGCTTCGTCTCCTTTC
This sequence comes from Cepaea hortensis, assembly GCA_963921405.1. Lineage (NCBI taxonomy): Eukaryota > Metazoa > Mollusca > Gastropoda > Stylommatophora > Helicidae > Cepaea > Cepaea hortensis. The sequence continues at coordinate 97,695,984 of OY992881.1, read as the reverse complement.
GTTGTACTCCAGGTTTCAGAGCCATACAGCACATGATTATTTGAGACACCTAATATCAACATCACCCATGGGGATTATGGACATGGTGGGGTCCTGATCCTAAGTTCAGAAATCAGATTGATTACATTCTCATCAACAGAAGAAGTCTAAACGCCTTGAGAGTCGAAAAACTATACCATTCGCAAACTGCTATAGCGACAAAAGAATGATCATAAGCAATATAATGTGAAATTAAAGAAAGTAAAATATACATCCAAAAACACAAACTGTGTTTTGACGGGTATTTAAGAGTAAGCAGATAAAAGATAATTCAACGTTGAGGTAAAGAACATATTCGATGCACTGTCCAATATGGAAACATTATTTTGAGATGTCAGTGACCAATGGGAAATAAAGAAATCAGTAAACCAAGCTGCAGAAACAACCATCCCAAAATTAAAGACGATGGGTCGTAAGAAATGGATGACGGAAGACATCTTAAAACTCATGGGATTAAGACGAAATAACAAACTCAACCATGCAAAATATTAAGAGATTCACGGGAAAATTAGGAAACTATGCACAGAGGCAAAATAAGCATAGTTTGAGGACGATTGAAGGGAGATTGAAAACCAACATAACACCAGGAACACAAAATTAATGCACAACAAAATTAATGACAACACTAACAAATGGAAATAAACACCACCATGTTGCCAGAAACCAAACATGCAAATTCATAATATAAAAAAAAAAATCTCAGAGTTTACATGTTTGGTCAGATTATAGGAAATGCCTTTATGATGATACAAGATAAGAACAGCTCGGAATAATAAAGAAGGACCATCAATTATGAAGATAGAAGTTCAGAATGCTCTTAACTATATGACAACTGGCAAGACGCCGGGTCCAGATAAACAACACAAAAGAAATTATCTATGCCTTAAAGGAATATGGAATAGACCAGGTCACCAGGCTGCTGAAAGCAATATATGATACTGGAGATATACCTCCTAAATTGTTTTATTCTATATTTGTTGCAATCCCGAAGAAATCGAGAGCCTTGCAATGTGATCAACATCCGACAATTAATTATGTGGTTGTTTCGGGATATGAAATTTAAATATTGAGCACAACCCACTACTGGCAACGCCGATCACATTCTGGTATGAACCTAAGGCCTATCCACGTCAATATGGAAGCACTATACTCGAGTTTCGCCCTCGTTTGAGCTCGTCAGTAGTGCACATCCCTGACCGGATCCGGAAACAGTCCCGGATCACGCGTGTGAAGCGGGTGTGTAACCACGCGGCACACACTGGACACACCAAATTATCACAACAGAATATCACAACGCTACCCATCGTAGGCTATGCTCAAGATTGCCCAATCGCCGCGACCGACGTCCGTCAATCGATGGGACCCGAACGATCAGGACTTCTCACTGGCAAGGAACACCAGGCCTCCTAAATCCAGTGAGCAATAATCAATTGATTATGTGGTTGTTTCGGGATTTGAAATTTAAATATTGAGCACAACCCACTACTGGCAACGCCGATCACATTCTGGTATGAACCTAAGGCCTATCCACGTCAATATGGAAGCACTATACTCGAGTTTCGCCCTCGTTTGAGGGACATATTGACGTGGATAGGCCTTAGGTTCATACCAGAATGTGATCGGCGTTGCCAGTAGTGGGTTGTGCTCAATATTTAAATTTCAAATCCCGAAACAACCACATAATCAATTGATTATTGCTCACTGGATTTAGGAGGCCTGGTGTTCCTTGCCAGTGAGAAGTCCTGATCGTTCGGGTCCCATCGATTGACGGACATCGGTCGCGGCGATTGGGCAATCTTGAGCATAGCCTACGATGGGTAGCGTTGTGATATTCTGTTGTGATAATTTGGTGTGTCCAGTGTGTGCCGCGTGGTTACACACCCGCTTCACACGCGTGATCCGGGACTGTTTCCGGATCCGGTCAGGGATGTGCACTACTGACGAGCTCAAACGAGGGCGAAACTCGAGTATAGTGCTTCCATATTGACGTGGATAGGCCTTAGGTTCATACCAGAATGTGATCGGCGTTGCCAGTAGTGGGTTGTGCTCAATATTTAAATTTCAAATCCCGAAACAACCACATAATCAATTGATTATTGCTCACTGGATTTAGGAGGCCTGGTGTTCCTTGCCAGTGAGAAGTCCTGATCGTTCGGGTCCCATCGATTGACGGACGTCGGTCGCGGCGATTGGGCAATCTTGAGCATAGCCTACGATGGGTAGCGTTGTGATATTCTGTTGTGATAATTTGGTGTGTCCAGTGTGTGCCGCGTGGTTACACACCCGCTTCACACGCGTGATCCGGGACTGTTTCCGGATCCGGTCAGGGATGTGCACTACTGACGAGTTCAAACGAGGGCGAAACTCGAGTATAGCGCTTCCATATTGACGTGGATAGGCCTTAGGTTCATACCAGAATGTGATCGGCGTTGCCAGTAGTGGGTTGTGCTCAATATTTAAATTTCAAATCCCGAAACAACCACATAATCAATTGATTATTGCTCACTGGATTTAGGAGGCCTGGTGTTCCTTTCCAGTGAGAAGTCCTGATCGTTCGGGTCCCATCGATTGACGGACGTCGGTCGCGGCGATTGGGCAATCTTGAGCATAGCCTACGATGGGTAGCGTTGTGATATTCTGTTGTGATAATTTGGTGTGTCCAGTGTGTGCCGCGTGGTTACACACCCGCTTCACACGCGTGATCCGGGACTGTTTCCGGATCCGGTCAGGGATGTGCACTACTGACGAGCTCAAACGAGGGCGAAACTCGAGTATAGTGCTTCCATATTGACGTGGATAGGCCTTAGGTTCATACCAGAATGTGATCGGCGTTGCCAGTAGTGGGTTGTGCTCAATATTTAAATCCGACAATTAGTAATATGAGCTACATCACGAATATTTTTCTAAGAATTATCATGCAAAGAGTTAGGAAGAAAATACAACTCGAAATAGGAGAAGAACAATTTTATACTTCATCCTACTGTTATCGGTTTCTCCTCCTTTCTCTCTCAGTTCCCTTCTTTGTTTTCTTAATTCTAATGTGCCTTGTGTAATCCATTGCTTATTTTGCTTAGTTTTGTTCGGAATTAAATTTGTGGGTGCTGTTATAAAGAACTTGCTTGTACTTCCAGTTCGTCAGGTGTCATGTCCTATTGCATATACATCAAGACCCCAAAAAGATTCTTCACATCTACGGCGTCTGCATCTCGTATTTCTGTCAGATCAAAACGAAGTGGTCTTGGTCCTCGGGTAAGCTTGCTGAGTTTTACTTTCAGATCTACTTCTAATAACTGATGATCTGTGTCACGGTCTGAACTTCGAAAGGTGTTTACCTATGTTATGCTTGATCTCCATCTTCTTTGTATTAAAATATAATCTATCTAGTTTTTCGTAGTACTGTCCAGGGGCTTCTATGTGAAGAGCCTTCTTGGGTGTTGTTTTAAAAAGTGTGTTGGCTATCGTTAACTCATTAACTGTGCACAATTCAATTAATTTGTTACCTTCATCATTTCTATTCTCCAGTCCACATTTTCCTAAAACGTGTCTCTCATTTTCAGCTCTTCCTGTACCTATTTTTGCAATAAAATATTCTATAATTATTATTACTGTTATGTCATTATGACCAATCCTACTTAATGGGTCTTACAGTGTTCTGTAAAAATCTGAAACTTCGTCTACCTCTGATGTTAAAATAGGTGTATTCATCAGTATGACAGTTGTGGTATTTGGACAGCCATTAAATCTGATAGTGATGATTCTATTACTAACTAGGTTATATCCCATTAAAGCTTTTGCAGTTATCTTATCTAAACAAAATGAAACTTCTCTCTGGGCTCTGACATCTCTTACAAAAGATATGAAAAGACTTACATTTTGATTTGTTAAATGTCCCTTGTCTAAATGAAATGTGTAGGGAACATAGCATGAAAATTAGCACAAGCAAAACAGAGGTAATGACTATAACTAAAGAAGAACAAACAACAACAATTCACCTAAACGAACATCCCTTGAAACAAGTGAAGAGTTTCAAGTACCTGGGAAGTATAATATCATCAAATGGCAGATCAGAAGACGAGATCGAAAATAGGTGCAATAAGGCAAATCAACTCATTGGACAAATGGCACCAATACTAAAGAACAAACATGTATCAGTAACTACTAAGAAAGCACTTTACAACACAACCTTCCTACCAACTCTATGCTACCAATGCCAAACCTGGACAATGACAGAAAAAGAGAAAAGAAAAATCACAACAACAGAAATGAGGTTCCTGAGAAGAATACTTAACGTATCAAGAAGAGATAAGATCAGAAATAAAGAAATCAGGACTAAAGTGGGGGTTAAAACAGCACTAGATTTTATTAGAAAGCAGCAAGTCAAATGGCTTGGCCACGCAAGTAGGTTACCAGTCAACAGCATACCACAACAAGCAATGATGTACAGACCAGATGGAAACAGAGGAAGAGGCCGACCACGTAAACGTTGGACGGAGGGAATAGCAGAGTCCATGGGAATATCGATATATGAAGCCCATAATCGGGCACTCTCACGAAGTTTATACTTCACCTCGACACCGCAAGGTACAAGAGGAACATAATGAGATGAGATGAGAATGTCCCTTGTCTCTCAAGCGATGTTCACTAATTCCCAACCTTTGAATAATTAACCCCTCAATCTCATCACATACAACTTAAACTTTCCCTCATACAGACTTATCACATTCCATTAGCCTGACACAAAGGATTTTCTTGGTAACACGGTCGGGATTAACTCCGTCATCACGATTACTAGTACTGGTCAATGTGTCATACTCTTCCCCAGTGTTATGTGATCTGCCTGGCCTGGGGATCTCACCACTACATCGCTTTCTTATTCTGTTTTCGTTCAATGTTGTTAAGTGTTCTTTGCAAGTTTTGCAGTTACTGCACTAGCCGGTGACCATATCCATTGCTTCTGCTGTTGAGGTCATCTGCCTATCGCCGCAGAGTGCTGACCATAACCAACAACAATCTGTCGGCAGCTCTCATACTACATCCACAACCTGCTTCAATGGCTTCACGAACGGATACTCTACCTTGCCCAAGGGTGACCCGTAGACTAACGGAGGAAAGGAATGGTCTTGCATCTTCTTAATAGGGGATACCCCTACCCCGCTAATCGGTATATATATATATACAAAGATGTGTGTAAGCGGGACATGATTGATACAGGCATTGATAATGCACAGTGGGAGCAAGTGGCCAGTGAACGTGTTGCACGGAGGGCAAAGATCAGAAATGGAATAAAGAAAAAGGAGAACATTATTGCAGATAAGTCACACACCGAGCGTATGAGACGTAAGATGGTGCATGATGGTGGAAATGACCACGTGTTCACATGCACCCACTGTGAACGGACATTTACAGCACTAATTGATCTTATCAGTCACATTCGCTACCGCCATACGTAAAAGTTATTATGCCTTTTTAAAAAAACTATTGTCTGCCAAGACGGCAAGGTGCCAATGAATGAATGAATATATATATATATACACTGGCACCTTGCCGACTTGACAGATAGTGGCAAGACCAGGGATGGAGTTATAACCTCTTCATGGCACAAATTCTGGGCTGAATTATAGAGACCATGTGTAGAATTATGTTTACTAAATTGTAGGGATTATGCAGCATGATCCCTCTCTCGGCCTACCTAGTTCACTCGAGAGGAAAGGTAGCACCAATTCGTCTGGAACAAGACAAGCTGCATAAGATGCCGGATCAGCAAATCAATTCTCTAACTATCCACCTCTTGCAGCTTCGATCCTAGACCAGATGCCAGCCAGGTTTATGATCTGGTATGCCATGTCAGTACATTTGTCTGTAGTTTGCATTTCATAGCATCAGCGCAGGGCTTGCACACTCTCAATTACGCTCCGCCGACCGAAGCCGTTGGCACAATGTGGGGTGTCGGGTTCGGTAAGCGCTCCCCAACATTCGGCGCTAATATAAGTCTACTCTTATACGGTAGTTTAGTCATATCTGACTAACTCCTGACTAACTATATATATATATATATATATATATATATATATATATATATATATATATATATATATATATATATATATATATATAATCATCATCATCAAGTGCCATACCGACTGGCCTAGGCGTTCATGACTCTCCACAGATCTCGGTCTTTGGTTGTCTGGATCAACCCAGCTGTTGATATTCCTCAATGCCACCGACTCAATACATCCAGAATCATTTCCCTTGGTCTACCTCTACCTCTCTTCCCCTCGATCTTTCCAGTTGTCACGATGTTATCCAATGCCCCTCTTCTCATCACATGACCACAAACAGCTGTTTGTCTCTTTCTTATTGTTGTATATACTGTTCTAGTTTCATTAGCCTCTTTCAATCAGTCGTTGCAAGTTACTTTAGCAGTCCAAGGAATTCGCAATATTCATCTAAGAAACTACATCTCTGTTGCTTCTATTCTCTTCCTAATTTGTTCATTTGCATTCTAAGATTCACAACTATACAGCAAAACAGGTTCATCACTCTCCTTCTTACATTAAATGATAGTGACTTATTGCATACGATACTCTTCATTTTCTTAAATGCGGCCTGTGCTTTCCCTAATCTGTTCTTAATCACTGTTGTGCATCTTCCATCTGATGTTATAAATGCCCCTATGTATTTAAAACTATCCACTAGGGTGAAACCGGAATCCCTGGCCAAGGGGTTAGCGACATTGTTCGTAATCCCGTATATGTAACCACGCGTGGAAAACAGCAGCTGCGATAATCGGCAGAGGTTCGCGCTGCGCTGGTAACTTGCTGGGATATGTGAGCCGGTGAGAAAGCAATGACAAACTACTGAACGTAAAATTTACTTGCCTAGTACATCAACAGTAGCTGAAATATACTGGTGTTAACTGCAACGTCCTGCATGGGATATGCAAAAAAATGCTTGGTGAATATTTTTTTCGTCTATCTCTATTGCCGGCCACCCTGGCCAAGGATTTAAACGACTTTCTCTTTAAACCCGTATACTCGTGAGTAACGTGACGTTCGCGATAATCAGAAGCGGTTATCGCCCCGTCGGTAACTTACAAGATATGTGAGCCGATCGCTCAGAAAGCAATGGCAAACTACTGAACGTAATCTTGCCAAAAAATTAACAATCAGCTGAAAAATGCTGATGTTGACAGCGATGTACTGTAAAAGGTATATGAACCGCACAAAAAAAAAAACATCTCAATTTCACATGTGGGTGTCACTTTTTTATTTGATATCACCATTGTTACGGTTTTCTTGATATTCAAGGAGAGTCCTGCCTTTGCACTCTATGTTACTACAATGTCCGAAAATTGTTGTAGGTCTTTTGCATTATCCGCTGTATCCAATACTTGGTCATCTCTCTCTCTCTCTCTCTCTCTCTCTCTCTCTCTCTCTGTATCTCTCTCTCTCTCTCTTTCTCTCTCTCTCTATATTATATATATATATATATATATATATATATATATATATATTTATATATATACACACACACATATATATATATATATATATATATATATATGTATATGTATATATATATATATATATATATATATATATATATATATATATATATATATATATATATATATATATATATATAGTCTAAAAGGAGTATCTGTAAATATTCTGAAGAGTTAAAGACTATCTGTATTACACAAACCTCACCGCACATCGAATGACGACTGTTATATACCATTACCCAATAAACCTCAAGATGATTGACAATGGTGTATACTTAAAGATATCAGTGGGTTTCTCAAGTATAAGATATCATTTGGTTACTCGAGTATATGGTAGCAATGTGTTATAGAGCACACAATTTATTAACTTTACACACACTGAAAATCTCAATAAAAGCTTTTGGAATTCACCATGGAGACACTTGGGAGACTGTTGCCAAAGATCCAAATTCGTGGCGTACATCATTACACAAGAGTGCAATCACCTGTGAAGCAACCAGGAATGCAATAGCTGTGAAGAAAAGGCTGGACAGAAAAACCACTGCAGGAGATCCTTCTCCTGGAACGTCAAGATTTCTTTGCATACATTGTCAAAGAATATTTCGAGCCAACATAGGTCTTATCAGCCATCTTAGAACTCACGGCTCAATACTTTAAACCCCACTGGATGAAATGAATGAATAATCATTCTTGATGCACCAACAGAAACAGTATTAACTTTGATGTAATTTATAATGTAGGCTGACCTTATTCTTATAGTAATATACGTTACTGAAGTCATATTCTCATCTGGCAAATAAAACTTGAGCTAAGACAAGTAGTTAGTTCAACACTATGGCTTGATAACATAATGTGTATTAAGTATCATCATTTGCATATGGTGATTGTCTCTTTTGTACATAATAATGGTTTATTTCAACCAATGTCAGAAACATTGCGTTGCCTCTGTTTATAAATAGAATATTCCTAATTTTCCTAATACCTAATATTCCTAATACACATCTTCTCTTCCTGAACATGCGCAAACAATGAGGTCTGATTGTAGCGAAATTTAATGCATTCACCAGAAAGTCCTTTTGACAGGCATAGCACGAGTACGAATCTTGCCATAACATCAATGTTTACTGATATGAGAATTCACAGACCTACAGCAGACGGGAGACGCGGGAAAAACCAGATAACAACGAGTAATGGTTCATTGCAGAAACAGTGTCCAATGCAGTATTTATTTTGTAGAAATAACAGTCTGTTATTATCGAATGGGAATATGTCTTGATAGTTGAGTTCCACTAAATTGTGGAGATTAGCACATTAATTTGGTTCACTGTTTCATGTCTTGTGATGTATAGTATCATCACAATCAACTATTTACATTTATGAAACAATATCACTTGATGTGTATGGTAGAACTATACGTTCTAAGCTTACTTCAAAGAGATCATCTCGGTACCATTTAAACCCATCAAATATATGGTACAGTAAATGTGTAGTTACTTATTGCTAGGCATAACTGAAGAGTTATCGATTAGAGAATGTTAAATGTATGCTACCCTGCAATAAAATATATGTTTCTATAGTTTTTATTACCAGTTTCACGAAGATAACCTCTGTTTGGGGTACATAATTAGTCATTACACTCAATACTTGTGCAGTTATTTTAATATGCAGCTATGTGCCTGGAAGATAAGCACACGCCATTAGTTCACAATATCTCTCGCAGTTATAATACATGTATTATTGACATATGTCGTAGACTTCACTTATGTAATCGTTTTAATAGATGCTTGAATCTGACCTGTTGACCAGGCGTGCCTTTAGCATGTCAGTAATATAATATCTCTTTCAACAATCAATAAATTTCGAAGCATGTTTTGACAATACTAGCAGTGTGTTTTGAAATCTTATAATTATTTTGCTAGTTAGTTAGTCGACAGATCATCCTCGTTGCACATCGAACCATTCAGTCCATAAGTGCTCGGATCCCCTCTTCAGCAACTCCCGCAGCGTGTAGCGGCCAACGACGCCAGTTCTGTGTTGGTTTATCAATCTTCTTTGGCTTCCTTCGTAGTGTTCTTGTTTGGCCACCCCTCTTTTAATTTGCTGCTCTCGCAGTCTGGCCATTGTTGTAGATTCACAGTCATCACTTGGTTCTCGCAAAAGTCTCACTTCACTTAGAGCATTCAGAATGTCAGCCTGGTCCATGGCGCGTCCGCTCTCCACAGTAGCCTCACCTGCGAGCTTGTCAGCCCGCTCATTTCCTTGTACTCCCGCATGCCCTGGCACGAAGATGAAACTAATCTTTGCCAGCCGAGACCGCTTCAGAGGCAGCAACCATTCTCTTCGGATCGACCCCTCCTCTATCCTCTTGATCATGTTCATTGAGTCGCTAAGGAAACAAGCCCTAGTGAATGTCTATGTGAATTTTGCTAGTATTAGTCATTATATAGAAACTATTTTCATATGTTCGCATATGTATAAAACACCGCAGCTTTCTTACTGTTCTTTGTATCCATAACGTCAATTCAAACGATATGGCATATCGGGTCGAATAATACATAGTTTGCTTTAATGTAACCCGGTATACATTCTTTCACAAGCAAACAGTTATACATTCCCGACTGTATATGAGAATGTTAGTGTCTATTCTGGTTATTGTTGCAAATCAGTTCAAATAATACATGTGAATTACTTTGTGATTTCTGGTGATAGTTTATTATTTAGGGCCAACATAGGGAATACTGAATTTAAGAATCGATATCACTGGACACGGAAAATTAACACACTAACCCCACAATCCATCTCTCTTACTCTTTCTCTCTCTCTCTCTCTCTCTGTCTGTCTCTCTCTCTCTCTCTCTCTCTCTCTCTCTCTCTCTCTCTCTCTCTCTTTCCCTTCCTCTTTCTCTCTTAGGGCCAGTATATGCATTTAAACATGGGAATTGAATAGTATTTGTATTTAATGACTTAATATTTACACCCATTCCAATAATCTGTAAATCAAACATGTAAGAGGGCCAATATTGGTACCGCAAGTGTCATAATCCTCACATCCCTCGAGAGTATCATGCTGGCATTTGTGCGAGTAAAGGTAATCCCTAGTAGTATGAGAAATAAAAGGTATTGAGAGTAATCGTCATTGGAGTACATAACACAAATTGTACAATATATGAATATGATACAGTATTGAAGGCAGACAACGTACATGATCTGCAATATTTTGTAAATGCGGCTATTGTACACAGTGAACAATTATGTTTACAATTAAATCTTAAGACAACAGAGATTATGACAATTGTAGGTAAATGTGATACTGTAAAAAGTGTCTGTCTCTATTGAAAACATGTTATGAAACATATGCTATTACCATGACTAGTCGTCCTTCTCTCCTGTATTCTCCATTGAAGGATAGGTCATAAACCAAACCATTCCTGCAGCTTCCCCCATGTCCTACAAAAATGATTAATCTTACTCTGTAAATCGTGTCTTCGTGTATTTTGGGACTCCCACTATTTCGCCTGCCGTGAGGGTTCCAGACAAGAGGGTGTCTTATTCTATTATCTTCAGGCATTCTCAGTGCGTGACCTATCCAGGACTAGCATCCTTCCTTCACCTCTTGGTTTTTTTATTTATTTATTTATTTATGTATTTATTTATTTATTTATTTATTTTTTTTTTTTTTTTTTTTTTTTGGGGGGGGGGGGGGGGGTGTTTAATTCTCTCCCTAAGAACTACGTTGTTGAGTCTGTTATAGCATTATATTCCCATTACGTAGCCACCAATTATGGTGTTTGTTTATTTTTTTTTTTTTTTTTTTGTTGCCTCAATATAAAATTCAATATCTCAGTAACCAACTGAGGGAAAATGATGAGATTTAGTATATAACCTTATCATTATGTTCACCCAACAAAAAAATTTTTGTTCTGGAGATTTTACAGCTGATTTCAAAGTTAGTTTATATGCGGTATATTAATTACGACTTAGAGATTTTTTTTTTTTTAGCATATCCTTTACAGGACCTCGCTGTCAACACCAGCATCTTTCAGCTGTATGTTGATTTCTTGGCAAGATTACGCTCAGTAGTTTGCCATTGCTTTCTGAGCGGCCGGCTCACATACCCCGCAAGTCACCGATGCGATTCGAACCACTGCTGATTCTTACCGTCATCACGTTACATGACGAGAGTATACGAGATTACTGAGAAAAGTCATAACCTCTAAGCCACGAAGCCGGCACTTAGAGATTACGTCCATGATTTTAACAGTATTACAGCTTCACCAAGACACGTCCCCGCATTTTTTAAAATTGTCACGTTATTTCCGTATTGAAACAAACAGCGCGAAGATTCAGAGGTGTCTCAAAATGGGGGTTCTTTCATGAAACGTGATTATATAAATAAACTAGCTGACAAGGCCCGGCTTCTGGTGGGGATCTATCTATCTATCTATCTATCTATCTATCTATCTATCTATCTATCTATCTATCTATCTATCTAACATCCATACATGCCTTGAAACTAAAGCGTGCACAGTCATTTCATAAAAGTGCACAAACAGAAAGTATCCATGGTGTTGTAGATGCGTGTGTTACCAGTGAATGTTCGTCACATAATGACATACAGACAGTTTCTACAAGCAACAAAAAAACCACTAAACCTGTAGAACGCACACCATCTATCTACCCCATCGATGTGCATGTCAGCAACAGGTTCCAGGCCTTAAGTGTAGACTCTCCAGCAGCAGACTTGGAATCACAGAGCTCAGTCGTTACCACTACTGGATATCAACAACCAACGCAAGCAAGATATAATAAACAAAAACACAAGAAAGACGACAGGGACCAGTGGCAACAACAGTCCAAGCGGACACGCCAGCAGCGTGAAATAACCATAGATCATAGTGCAACACATGTCGTCATTGGAGACTCCCTGCTGAAGGGAATCTATAGTGATCGCATGTCATCTTCTGACAGCGAATCAACTTCAATCTACCCTATACCAGGCGCTGACATTGACAGGCTGACCGCTACACTGCGACGATTCCAAGTGAACGACCGAATTAGGAGAGCAACAGTCCATATTGGTGTTAATGACATAATGGATAATAAAATCATCAGCACCTCACAACTAGCTACATTGGAGGAGCTGTTGCGCAATAGATTTCCGAAATCATCTTTGTTTATTTCATCCATCATTCCACCATGTTACGGGTTCCAGCGTCGTACTGCCGATGTTGCTAATCTAACGTTATATAAATTCTGTAAAAATAATAGCATGAATTTCATAAATAACACCCCTTACTTTACGTCACCGTCAGGAGCTCCTAAGAAAAAACTATACAGGGATCAAATACATTGTTCCAAGCTAGGAAGTAGCTTCCTAGCGAAGAACATAAAATATCCCGAACGTGCACAACAACCAGCACCAGTTACAGGAGTAAACCGAACTTCACCTCCGGCAACAGCCATCTCACTGTGTTCCGAAAACACTCCTTCTCTTCCCACACCACCCTTGCCTGTACCCCAGGAACACAATGTTGTGAATAGCAACCCAAGCTCCAATCCAAATGTTGCTAAATATGATACTTTGTTTCCTACCTTGCCCGTAAAACAGTCTCCCTCTATGATGTCAAAGGGGACACCGTTAAACAATGGTGCTGTACCGTCGATGCCTGCTTCCAATGTAGGCACTTCCAGTGACACTCATAGCAATTCCTCGCTGGACGGTAATCTACAACCCTATGAGTGGAACCGTCAACTTCAGCAGCTAATGTGATACAATCCTGCAGCCCTGCACCAAGCATTTATGATATCACTCCAGCAAAGACATTTTCCTGCCCCCTCTAACAGCCTTAACTATTTCTAAATAAAGTTTCAAAATCCCTCCAATTTGTATACCACAAGCGACATTTTCCTTTTAGTTTGTAATGTTCCCTAATCACGATCAGTGGCTCAGCAAAAATGGTCTATATATAGGCCATCTCAACATCTTTCATCTGCTCAACAAATTACCTGAGCTCTCGGTAATACTGTCCAAACAGTTCCATGTGTTTGGAATCACAGAAAGTCGTCTTAACGACAAAATAACCGACTCCGAAATCTCACTTAAGGGGTTTAAAGTAATTCGGAAAGATGCAAATCAAAAATTAGAGACAGGTATTGCTGTATACATTTCCAATTCTCTCAACTGGTCCCGTAGAAGTGATCTCGAGACAGTAGAGATAGAATGTGTTTGGTTAGAGGTGAAGCCAGCCAGCCAACAGCCGTTTCTCATTGGATACCTATATAGGAATCCTTGTGCCGGGTACAGTTGGTATGACTGCTTCACTACAATGATGGATAGAGTGTTTACAGCAGGTAGAGAAGTTATGATACTAGGTGACTTCAACATAGATATTAGTAAATCCAACCAGACATGGGCCGATATCATTCTTTCTTACAATTTCAAACAACTAATAAACCGTCCCACAAGGGTTACTGACACATCCTCAACTATAATTGATCATATATATGTTACTTGTCCAGATAATATTATTGAATGTTCTGTTCCTGTTTGTACAGTTAGTGACCACTACCCGGTATGTTGTACATGGTCAAGAATTGGGTTCAAACCTCTTAAACATAAACATGTAAGTATCAAATTTAGGAATTATAAAGCATTCAACCAAGATTTATTTTTGCAAGACTTAAGAAAAGCAGCCCTTTATCACGTTTACCAACTTCCTGACTCGGACAATGCATTAGCTTTCTGGGCGAAGACAGTCTACAATGTGTTCGATAAACACGTGCCAATCAAAGAAGTTCGAGTCAAAAATCAACATAAAACCCCATGGGTCACTAGAGAAGTGCTGGAAATCATGAGAGAGCGAGATACAGCACACAAAGATAAAAACTTCATCAATTACCGCAGACTAAGGCATAAAGTTAAATATGAAATTCGTAGGATAAAAAAAGATCATTTTAAAAATTTGATTGTAGATAATTCAAACAGTACAAATATATGGAAGGCTATTAACTTGCTAACCAATAAGAAACGCCCTACAGAATCAGCAATACCAAATTCTATAACATGCGATGAATTCAGTTGGTTCTTTCAATCAGAAATAGAGAATCTAAAGTCTTCAATACCAGACTCATCGTGTAATTTAAGTTCATTGGCATCATTCTGTGAGGAGAAGTGCGCCAGAAATATTCCCGCTGAGATTCCTTTAATGTCTGTTGCAGACGTTTATAAATATCTCTTGAACCTCAAATCAACAAACTCACACGGCCTAGATGGTATCAGTAATAGAATTCTTCGTTGTGCTGCACCAGTCATTAGCGAGTCCTTAACGTTCATATATAACCAGTGCCTGGCCAAAAACTACTTTCCATCTGCATTTAAAATTGCTAAAGTGTTTCCGCTTATTAAAAATGGCTCAATCGATAATAGCGTTTTGGGTAATTATAGACCTATTTCCTTACTATCGTCGCTATCAAAACCACTAGAAAAACACATTCATAAAATAACGTTACACCATTTAATTAACAATGATCTAATAATTAACAGTCAATCTGGGTTTCGACCTAAATATTCTTGCCATAGTGCTCTAACAAAAATGACCGATAACTGGCACTTAAACATCAACAACGGTAGAATTTGTGGAGCGGTTTTTGTAGACTTTAAAAAAGCTTTTGATATGGTAGATCACGATATTTTAATTAGAAAACTAAAGCAAATGAAGACAAGCACCAACATGGTGAACATAATTACGTCATTTCTATCCGACATGCAACAAGTCGTGTCCTTCAACAACTGTCTATCAAGACCCACACAGCTGAATATTGGTGTGCCTTAGGGCTCAATACTAGGTCCGCTGCTTTTTGCAGTTTATATTAATGATCTTCCTTTATATATCAATACAACTTGTGATCTATTCGCAGACGACTGTACTATATATATACTAGTCAAGAAAACCGTAGTGAATTAGAGAATTCTTTACAAAAGAAAATTGATAATCTTACTAGATGGAGCAATGAAAACCGCATGCAAATTAACATCGACAAAGCCAAATCCATGCTAATAACGACCAGACAAAAACTACAGACACTAGCCATAACTGGATCACCGCTCGAACTCCGCATGGGCACGTTACCTATAGTTAATGTGACTGAACATAAAACACTAGGGCTTTTAATAGACAGCCATTTGAACTGGAGCTCTCATGTTCACGCTCTTACCAAGAAAATAGCACAAAAAGTTTACCAACTTGCTAAAATTCAGCACTTCCTGGACGAAAGCACACGAAAAATATTCTATACATGCTATATCCAATCACATCTCGATTACTGTTCCACAGTTTGGGATGGTTGCCCTAAATCTAATTTAAAACGACTATGTTCTCTACAAAACCGCGCTATTCGTCTGGTTTCTGACATAAAGCACGTTGAAAGTAATAATTTGTACAGTCATCTAAGACTTCTACCACTACAAAAGCGCTTCCTTTTCAACAAAGCCAAATTAGTGAATAAAATTATATCTCAAAATACCCCAGAGTATCTTCTGCCGCTGATTCAATCTAATGCAATGAACAGCAAGCGCCTAAATTTGTTACATGTCTCAAAGCCTAGATTGGACCTATACAAAACATGTTTCGCCTATTCTGGTGCTCACTTATGGAATGATCTGCCTCCAGATCTGAAAACTCCAATGAGTCCCTACACATTTAACCGAAAACTCTTTCAATACTTGATCCATACCGACTATATGCCACCATAATTCATTTACTGGTATAATTGTTCAGTATAATTGTTCATTATAATTGTTTAACTATAATTGTTCACTATATATGTGTGTGCGTGTGGGAGCGAGAGAGAGAGAGAGAGAGAGAGAGAGAGAGAGAGAGAGAGAAGAAAGAGAGAGAGACAGAGAGAGAGAGAGAGACAGAGAGAGAGAGAGAGAGAGAAAGTGGGTGTCAGTGAGAGGGAGAGAGTGAATGCGTGTGTGCGCACGTGCATGCGTGTGTGTGGAGAGAGTGATTGAGCGAGAAATGGTGGGGGAATGTGTCAGTGCATGCATTCGTACGTGTATGTGTGAGAGTGAGTGAGGGAGTGTATGCGTGCGTGCATGCGTTCATGTGCATGCGTTCATGTGTATGTGTGAGAGAGTGTGATTGAGAGAGTGAGTGTGTGTGTGTGTGAAGGATTGTGTGTTAGAGAGTGAGACAGTGGGAGAGTTGATGTGTTAGTGTGTGTGTGAGCGCGCGCATGCGTGTGAGTGTGTGTATATGAAAAAATACAGAGAGAGAGAGAGAGAGAGAGAGAGAGAGAGAGCTGAGCAGATGCATGTCATGTAACACGCATGTTATGTAACACGCGAATCCATATGTTTGTGTATTCTCATCTGTCATATTATCAGTTAAATACCATTTGATTTTATCATGCATAATATAAACTCATGTTCATTACTGTAGTTTGAGTGAGTGAGTCAGTGAGTGTGAATGAGAGACAGAACGAGTGAGCGTGAGAGTGAATGAGTGAGCGGGAGAGTGAATGAGTGAGCGGGAGAGTGAATGAGTGAACGGGAAAGTGAATGAGTGAGCGGGAGAGTGAATGAGTGAGCGTGAGAGTGAATGCGTGAGAGTGAATGGATGAGCGGAAGAGTGAATGTGTGAGAGTGAATGTGTGTGTGTGTGAGAGAGAGAGAGAGAGAGAGAGAGAGAGAGAGAGAGAGAGAGAGAGAGAGCATCACTATTTTAACGTCACATACATTTTATGTACACATTTTTCTCCATGTTTAACATTTTTATGAGACTGCTCATGACAAGTGTCAGTGTATGTGTGTGAGTAAAGTGTGGGAGTTTGTTCATACTAATTTCAATACTAACGTGAGACATTTTGTATGTGTCTAGATGTGAGGAAGTGTGAGTGTATGTGGAGGATGTGTGTGAGTGTGTGGATATGTGTGGGTGGGGGTGTGTGGGTGGGGGTATGCATTTGGATGGGTTGGGGTGTGTGGGTTTTGGTGGGTAGTGGTATTTGTGGGTGTTGGTGGGATGTGTGGATGGATGTGTGGGGGTGAAAGTAGGGGTGTTGGAATGGGTGTGGGGGATGTGTGTATGGGTGGAGGATATGTGTATGGGACGGATGCAGGGGATGCGTGTTTATGTGGGTGGAGATGTGTGGATGGTTTGAGGAAGTATGTGTGGGAGGCGGGGTTGTGTGGGTAGGGGATTGTGTTGGGTGGATTTGGGATGGAAGGGCGGGTGGGGAGAAGTGTATGGTGTGTGGGTTTGAGATATGTGTGCGGTGTGTTGGTGGGGGATGTGTGAATGATGTGTGGGTGGAGGGTATGTTTGTGGTGGTATGGGTGGAGGATAGTGTGTGGTGTGGGGGATGTGTGTGATGGGTGCGGGGAATGTGAGTATGGGTGGGGTATATGTGTGGGTGAGCAGGGGATTGTGGTGGTTGGGGGAAGTATGTGGGTGGGAGATGTGTGTGTGTGGGTTGGGAATGTGTAGGTGGGGGTGTGTGAGTGGCTTAGGGATGTGTAGGTGGGTGAGGGAGTTGTATGTGTCGGGGTGGGATGTGTGAGTGGGTGGAGGATGTGTGTGGGGGTAGGGGTATTGTGATCGAGAGATGTTTGGTTGGGGGTGGGTGGGGGTGTGTGGATGCGTAGTGGAGGATGTATGCGTGAATGAGTGTGTGTTGGTGGACGGGTAGGGAATGCGTGTGTGGGTGGGGAGAGGTGTGTGGTGTGTTGGTTGGTGATATTGTGTGGGTGAGGTATGTGTGTGTGGGTGGGGGATTTTTGTGGTGTGTGAGTGGGGTATGTGGGGTGGATGGGTAAGGGTATCTGTGTGGGTGGGAATATTGTGTGGTATCTGGGTGGGGGATATGTGTGTGGTGTGTAAGTGGGGATGTGTTGGTGAGGGATATGTGTGTGTGTGGTGCGTGGGTTGAGAATAGAGTGTGGTAGGGGTGTATGTGATGTGCGGGTGGGGGATTGTGTGGTGGGGGATTAGGTTAAGGCAGGTGTGGGTGGGTGGAAGTTGTATTTGTGGGTCGTGGGGTGTGTATGAGTGGATTGGGGATGTATGGGTGGTTAGGGAGATGTGTGTGTGTGTGTGGGGGGGGGGGGGGGGGTAGGGACATGTCAGTTGGTGGGGATGTGTGTGTTTGGTTTGGGGATGTGTGAGTGGATGTGCGATGTGTGGGTTGGTGGGAGATTGTGTGTGTGTGTGGGGAATATGTTGTCGATGGAGATGTGGCTGGGGGATGGGTGGTTTGAGGTGTGGGTGGGGAGAGGATGTGTGGGGTAGGATGTGGATGGGCGTGGGATGTGTGGGTTGGTGGGGGAATGTTTGTGGGTGGCGAGTGTGTTTTGGTTGGAGGATCAGGTGAGGGCAGTGTGTGTGGGTGGGGGATGTGCGGGAGGGGGATGGGTCGGTTGGTGTGGTATGTATGTGTCCCTTGGTGTGCATGTGTGTCGGTAGGTGGGGGTGTGTATGTGTCCCTTGGTGCGTGTTTGTGTGGGTAGGTGGGGGTGTTGTGTGGGTGGGGTGATGTATGGATAGGTGGATGATGGGCTTCATAACATGGTAATTAGCCTTGTTTATGTTTACAATATTCATTTCACAATGTTTATTTTTCTTCCTATGTAAATTTATAATGCTCTTGATGAACGAAAGACGAGTGATTGGAAGGGCCGAATGTAAGACGGGCCTGCGCGCCCAATTTGTGACCCTAATAAAGTTGATTTGATTTGATTTGATTTGATTTCTATCTATCTATCTATCTATCTATCTATCTATCTATCTATCTATCTATCTATCTATCTATCTATCTATCTATCTATCTGTCTGTCTGTGTGTCTGTCTGTCTGTCTGTCTGTCTGTCTGTCTGTCTGTCTAATCTATCTGTCTGCCTGCCTGCCTGACGGCCTACCCACTCACCCACCCACCCACCCACCGACCGACCGACCGACCGACCGACCCACACACCCACCCACACACCCACCCACCCACCCAGTCAACCAGCCAGCCAGCCATCCACCCACCCACCCACCCACCCACCTACATTTCTGCCTACCTACCTACCTACCTACCTTTCTGTCTGTCTGTCTGTCTGTCTGTCTGTCTGTCTGCCTGCCTGTCTGTCTGTCTGTCTGTCTGTCTGTCTGTCTGTCTGTCTGTCTGTCTGTCTGTCTTGTCTGTCTGTCTGTCTGTCTGTCTGTCAGCGCTATTAAATATTCATAAAAGTTACTTGGAAAAACGTCAGGACCATGTGTTGAAAGAGGAAGAGGACTATTGGAGAAAGTATGGATTGAATTTTATGCAACCGAGAGCAATCATTAACCTACTGGAATCGTCCGACACAGATTAAGGTCTGAGCAGATCGCAGACCTTAATCTACGTACACACTTACAAGGATATTTTGCTCCAACTTATTCAGACGAATTGCAGTCCCTAAACATTACAGCATCAGCATCAGCTGAAGAAACAAGAAGGAAATGAAATATAAGGTAAGAAATATATTCCTTCTACTTTCCTGTTAATTTACAAATTATTTACCCCGTGCCTCTGTAAATTCTCTGTCTTTACTAATATTACACATTGCACACCTCTCGGGATTCTCCGTGGTGAAGTGGTCAAGCCGTCTGACTCGGGCTCCGAAGATTGTATGTTCGATTCCGGGCAGCGTCCTTCATTTCACGAGTGCATTTTTTAGGAGACTCCCGAGGGTCGTCGCTGGAGCTACGGAGTTCGTGCTTTGTGCGACGCTTTCGCGCTGCGGAAAGAAACTGAGCCATATGGGATAAAAACCCGGTGCAATGCAGCCGACCCTGTCGATTTTAAGCTAGTTCTTTCATTGCACCCACTCCCATACGAATCCGGATACGCCTTTGCGTGTCATCAGAATTGGCAGGTCTCACATTACCGTAAAAATAACTTTGTTAGCGAAAAACCACTAGTTGTTCAGCAAAACATCAAAGGAATGTCGCCGCTCTTAATGATTTAAGTTGTTTTTGGACCTATCAAAGAAATATTCCTTGGGTGGGGGTAAATATAAGACGGCTGGAAAAATGTCATAACGATGCAACAGACAGTTTTCAAAATAATTGATCGTGAATGAAGGCAAACAAATGTGGACATACTATAGTGAATATTTGCAGTGTTTTAGGAATTTGTACCAAAAAATAATTCTTCTCCATGTATCTGGCCTATAAAGTAGTGCCGATTTAGTATTGGTGTTAACATCTATAAGTTTCTTGCTAAGTTTACATTCATGTGATTTCGACACATGTTATTGTTCTATGAATCGCATTTTCGTTTTTGTATTCACATGTTAATATCTCCATATGTTTCACTATGTTTGCATATACTGCTTCCAAAAAATGTGTATTATGTTCAACACACGTCAAGGATAAACATAATAGACATATGGTAATGTCGATATTTAGTTAATGTAGTTCATCTCAAGGCTATAGCTACACTCAAGAATCATTACTGAGACATAACTGGAAGTGAGATAGCAGACAAAGCAGCAGATCACAGGGCATCAGCCAAAATATAATAAATACAAGATGAGGCGTTATTGAGACAAAAAGCATTATCAAACAAAACATATTCCGTAAATGAAATTTCCTAGAGATATACATCAATAAAGGAAGACATGCAGGCAACAATAAAATCACTTTAAAGGACAACACAAACATGCCAATCTATAAGAAACTATGGAGACTGAGAATCACGTACTGGAAAGACAAATTTAAAAGACCAGCAAGCGTAGAATGCCCGGAAGAAAAAAACAATTGAGCACTATCTAGAGTCGTGCACATCTTATGATCGGGAACAAACCAGAAATACTACGATGACACTGAAGGAACAAATACAGGTGGAGCGCGACAAAGAAGTGCAAAAACTGCAAAAGCAATTCATCGAAAGAACAGGAAAAGAGATATGACCAACCTTAAATAATAACAGCACAAAAAGAAATCAAATCTAATAAGGTCGCAAAAGATCGTCCACAAGAAAACTTGACAACAGGGGACACCGATAGGTGTGGAAAAACTCCCCAACGAGGGATAACAGATAAGTTAAATAACCCTATCCGACGCAGACAAAGAGGAGAAGGGTGGAAACCGCTCCAACGATGGATAAGAGATACGCACAGGAAACCTCTCCGACGTTGGATAAGAGTAGACGGCAGGAAACCTCTCCATATATGGATAAGAGCAACGCACAGAAATCCTCTCCGGTGTTGGATAAGAGGGGCAGGCAGGACACCTCCCCAACGATGGATAGGAGAGACGCCCGGGTAACTTTTCCTGCGCTTGATAAGAGGAGACGTGTGAAAACCTCCCTAACGATGGATAAGAAAGACTCGCAGGGACCCCATCGGGCGCTGGATATGAGACCTGAAACCTCCCCAACAGTGAATAAGAGAGATGCGATAATCCCTCTCCTAGGCTGAACACAAATCTCACTTGCTGCTTGCTTGTGTTCATTGGCTTGAGCTCCAACGCAAAGTCCTGTATGTCGGATGAAGGCATCCTGTTGTCCAACATCAGTGTGATGTCATACAGGACCAGAGATTTGCGTGAGTATCCGTTGTCCCATGTCTGGCTTATTGGTGTGCAGACTGGTGGTTCCTCGCCATACAGGCAGACACTCTCCGACTTCGGAGGAAACGGCGATCCTATTGACTTCAGCCAGGACCCCGAAGGGACCTGTTGCCCAGGACGCTCGACGAGGACGCGTCAATAGGTCTTGGCCAGTATATAACCCGGCCCTGGTGCCTTGGAAACACCTCTGCGTCCCTACAAATCTCACTGAACCAAGACCCAAGAAAACGATAACAGACAACAAAAGGCGGGCCCTTCTTAGGACAAACGAAATAAAAACGCAAGTAATAAAATGTCAAGCAAGAACAGGAACCAATGATAATAAACCCCAGGCTGGCAGGTCCACCTAAGGATCAGTCCTAGAGGATATTCAGTGAAACGCCACACACGGGGAAGGGTGAAACTGATAATGACAGTAGAAAAGAAAGAAAAAGAACGTGTAGAGCACAAAAGAAATGGAGGGTAATGGAAAAGAGAAACCATGCCAGGCACGCATCAATGGAAGTCGTCTAATGCGCAAAGGAACAGGGCAATTTAAACCGCACCATGAACCACGTAATTATAACCAAAACTGTTAAGGCTGGTGGCAAGAGGTGGAAAGTGTATTATTTTTTTTTATTTCTACAAAACGGAAAGAAAAAGGAATCATGTTTTAACCTGCTGCCTTTTTGTATTTGCCACTAGGCAGTCATTCCTAATATGGGTACCAACAGAATTACTCGTGTTTCCAGTGTAAATTGTGGCAATGACACATTTACTAAATTTAGTCATTCAGTGGCCACCATTTTTTTAGACACTTGATCAATATAATCTGCGAGTAGTGGATGTTAACTGATTGCATTTTCCAATGTGTCTATTTTAAGCATGTCAGTAGTTATACTTAGTATGAAGTGATTAATAAATAAACATTTCTACGTGGCATTCAGCATGGCAATATTTATAATCAGCATGGTGTGATTTATAAGTAAACATTTCTTCGTGGCATTCAGCGTGGCAGATTTTACAAGAGCGCTCGCTGCTAGATTACCGGTGCACTATTGCGATTCGGGGTTAAATTGTAATTACACGGTGCCGTCTCGTTCAGAAACCAGTAGCATATTGCTGAAAGTAATTATACATAGAAAATAAACTTGAGGTTGATTACACCGTCCTGCTAACGACGTGTATCATGTGTAAAGTGTGGTTTACTTTAAGGCTAAGTTGTGTTATTTGTAATTTTAAATTATCAAGACAATTATTTCGAGACCTCATGCCTGTTTTACTTATTCCAATGCTAGTGTTATGTATCTATATGTAATATGGTGTCATCATACATGTGGTTACGCCTACCGGCAGACTGCACTCTATGTTTAGTAGCATCTAGTGTGTATAATAAATATAATTAACAGTAATTATATTGCATGTTATTGTATAATGTATTTCTCTTGCTAAAATGACTGTGGTAATACTAAGCAATTTGAACATTAGTCGAATATTATATTTACATCAATGTGTAATAACATTGATATTTTCTTGTTTTTAAAACACAGTAGAGTAGAAGTACTTACAAGCGTGCATTGTTTTCAAATCATTTCTTTGCAAAACAATATTACTTAATAACATTAACAAAATCACAAATAAAATAATTTACCCCGGTGTTATATTATGAAACACCTCTCAACACAGGCTAATAAATCCTCTATACTGTATGACGTCTGAGGGGTAATGACTGTCTACTGTTATATCAAATCTACACACCAAACAAAAAACCTGTGTTAAGGAAGGTTGTGACTTTAAACATTAAAAACAAAATCAGTAGTAGGAACCTGCTGTGCGCATGTAAACTATTAAGACCATCGCGTGTTTGTAGCAATGAATGCACGGATTGCCAGTCTTGTCCTCCCGTAGCGAACGACACGAGCTGAACAGAACCCTAATGAAGTCTCGTTCGTCACATTGTCATCGTTTTAATGTCTTGATAAACGGAAATGGTCCATACAGAGATCTATTGTAAATTCGGTTTAGATTACATTGCTGTTTACTCATTTCACTATGGTGCACAGTATATACGGCGTAGTTTTATATGTGGGTACATTATGTGTGATAATTATCTCCTGTCAGCTTTTGTTATTAACGTATATTATTACATATTTTATCGACGATGAACTGTATTTTTAGTGGAGGACTTTTGTGTTGGCATTCTTGCGGCGGCATTATACACAGTGTACCTGTGCGGGCTGTTGGCTTTCCGACACTCCTGTCTGTTCCATTGTTCACATGGGGCAGTGAGGAGCATTTTGTGATATTCACTGGCACAGGAACGGAGCAATATGGGGACGACCCGTTGCCGTGAGGTTGGAACCGCGACTAACGAACTAACTAACTAACTAATTATTATACAATAATTAGTGCGTATAACGCTATTTATTGCAGTCGCCTATGTCGTCTGGGACACATCAAAGAAATCAGCACATCAGAGAGCATAAGCAATTTGCTATATTTTTTATATTGACTTTAAACATTTTCTGAAATGATCTCATTTCCAATAATAATAGAATAATGTCTAACACTGACTAAATCTGATGATTGTAATATATACAACACAATATCTAACACGGACATATGTTTCATATTAAAATGCTTCAAGTGTATGCTATAAATATTATTTTTTTTTTTTCAAACACGATTAACTGATTTGTTTTATTTTCATCTGTTAATATATTCAGTTCAGAGTAGGATACTCACCTCACGTATTAGAAGGGACGGCCGTAAATCAGGGGTATCATACCCACGGCTGGATATGGATAACACTCACTGTATTCCCAGATTAACGTCAGAGAAAGGCCTTCATGGCTCTCTTTGAACATCCGAATACGGTAGGGGCTAACATGCGCCAGAAGTGATACTAGTCTGTCACCAACCTACTGATAGCAAACATATACCCAACACATTTAGAATAGGCACTGTGAGTATCACCGCCGCTGCGGCAACGATGATAATAGACAGGCAGTTTCATAAACCCCCGTCATACCGAGTAGAGGCGATTTGAAAGTAGATCAATATGCGTTGGTTTAAATTGTATGGGGCATCGGCTTTCGTCAGCAATGACACTCTACTGAACATTAAGTAGTAATTCACAAACAATCGATAATCCCTGGAGTTTATTGCAACGTCATGTAAAAGACATGCAGCACAGGGTGTCAAAGCCAATCAGACAAAGAAAAGGTTAATGAAAGCTAATGTAGTAAAGTTAATTCAATAGGAATGATTTAGGCGAGAATGTAGAGATCTGTAAAATAAAACTGACAATAACATATATGAATAATATATTAGAAAGTGATACACGCAAACAGAGAGTAGAAATACTGTTTGACGCGAAAACTAGTCATTTAGCGATAATGTGGTATTATATACAAGTTTGACATTAATTTATATTCTAGAATAAATATACAAATACGCCATGCCTGATCTTTTCTTTTGGAATAACACGTTTAGAATTGTATTTGTTGGCGTGTTACTAACTGGCACAATATGAGTATATAATCCTTTAGGTTTTAAGGATATTTCTGTTTGATTTCATAAAAGGCGAATGTTTAACAGTTAGTTACTTTTATGCACTTGTTCTCAACATCATGTTATACTAAGAGAGAGAAGACACAATTAAATAAGAGAAGAGAGGAGATACGATTCAATAAGTGAAGAGAGAAGACATAATCCAGTAAGAGAAGAGAGAAGACACATGTAACAAAATAAATGATAATGTATCGAACGCTGGACATCGTGCTTATGACCGAGAAGCTTTCCGAAAGGTTGTTAATGGACCTAGTTTTTGCAAAGGACATGCTACTGAATGAATGAGATCTTAATGCCAATTGTGAAAATAAAGACGGTAGTTCAGATCAAAACCGATGTCAGGGGTCAGAATTGACATATATTTGGCCTGACAACAATTCATTAGAATTGGTTTGGCGTCATTGCTCAGATTTTGTCTTCATTTTACTACTGTTGCATTAATATTGAATCTGGTATCAGAGGTCCTTAGGATAACTGTTTAGGTTTGCTGATCTGCATTTCTGGAGATGCAATCCTCCGACCTGTATCGAGTTCTCCAGACTCATGTTATCAATTTATTCAAGGGTTTTTGCTCGTTATTATAGAAAGACTCATATACTATATTGGCCTTCATCCTCCTCACCCTGACACGACCAACAACATACTGGATTATGAATTAACTGCATTGTAGACCGCATCCTCTAATTCAGTGATTCTCGACCGTTGGGATTTTTATTTAAGTTTTAATATCCATTAGCATATTCACTTGCCATATATAGTGTAGCTACATAACTAAACACACATAGCATTGTTTGGCGCTCACAGAAGGAGAAGGAGAAAGTAGAGACTAGAGAACGAACTAGACAACATACAATCTTAAAGCTATAGTTACCGATCGGGATTCGAACCTGTCACCTCCAAACTACCACATCGCCTCGCTGCAGGAACAAGTTTACTTCGACGCATGACCAACTAGACACTCCTAGACAACTAACAACAACTATCTAAACAACTAGACACTAGACATCTGGTTAATACCATTTAAGTATCTGTTCCACATCCAGGCATACTCCGGAAGTAGGTATGGGTGCAACGAAAAGTGTCCTAAATGGATCACATATATCTGCTGATTTCACTGCCGTTAAAGCCCAGCCAGATGCACTAATAAGTGATGGATTGATAGTAATATTGAAGTGGATCATATTCACTGGTGTGTGTCAGCTGATTAATGGCTTTGGCATCGTCACCAACATCATCAACATCATATGTTTCACCAAGCAAGGTTTCAAGGATACCACTAACATCTGCCTAACGGGTAAAGTAATAGATAACAGTCCCGCGTTCAACAGTCCTTATATTGTTCATGTATGTGACTATGTCTGTTCAAGTGGGAATTTACACGGTTGCTACATCATGTTGGCGCCATCTGTATGCTTTAAAACACCACATGTACCGCATGCAATGATATTAAAGTGTTAGGTCGTGGTCAGATATGACTGAGCTACCATAATGGAAGCAGTGGTACTGCCTGCTTTCTGTTAGCGCCTAATGTTGGGCGTCGAATATCAAACCCGACACCCCGCATTGTGCCATCGGCTTCGGGCGGAAGCGTAATTCGGAGGGGACAGGCCTTATCCTGGTGCAAGGAAATGCAACCTAAAGACAAAATGTTATGGCAGGGCAGACAAGGCCCTACGACCTGGTTAGTAGCTGGTCTAGGATCGAAGCTCCGACAGGCTGACAGTCAGAGTATTGATTTGCTGATCCGGCAGGTTCTGCAGCTTGTCTTGTCCCAGATGTATTGATTTTACCTTTCCTCTGGAGTAAACTAGGCAGGCTGAAAGAGGGATCATGCTGCATGGGTAAAACATGGTCTCTATATTTCAGCCAAGGCTTTGATACGTCCACCATCTGCATTCCTTAATGCTTGTTCTGAATTTGGTTTAACAATTAGCAAAAAGAAGACACAGATATAGTCACAAGGTGCACATGAGTTACGATCAATCTTTATTGACGACGCCATACTGGAGATAGAAGACCATTTTACATATTTAGGCTCAGAAGTCAATAGCAAATTATCCCTAGGTTAGGAAATCAACATCAGGATTGGTAAGGTAGCAACAATAATGGAAAAGTTAACAAAAAGAATCTGCGAAAACAGGAAGCTTACTGAAAAACAAGCAAAAGTCATTTTCTATTAAGACATCGTGATTGTACCTGACTCAGAAAGCATGCTGACGAGGGTGAGGACGGGCAGGCTTCGTGCGGAGTGGCTTGCTTCGCTTCGGAGGTCACGGGTGATAAGCATCGCCAGGATCTTTTCTCCGCGGCATGCCGGTGTGCTGGGAAATGAACAGGCGGACAGATTGGCTGGCTCTGCAGAACTTGGTGGAGTATTGATATATAAGGCAGACGTGGTTGCAGCCTTGTGGGAGCACGTGTACACCTCGGAGGAGCAAATGGATTACCATGGTCTTGCAAGAATGAGACAGCGAGGAGTGACGAGGGGATCTGGCCGAAGCTCAACGCTCAGAGGAAAGGCGAGAAGGACATATAATCAGATTGCTACTGGAACTATTGGTGTTGGAACTTTTCGCTGGCTGCTGAGGGTGGGGACGGAGCGCTTATGGGAATGCCCCGAATGTTGTGATGTCGATTCCTAAATCAATCAATCAATCAATCAATCAATCTTAGTACTGTTCTTTATGGTAGTGAAGCCTGGTCAACTTACTCATTCCAAGAGCAAAGTTTAAATAGATTTAATATTCTGTGACTGCGAAGAATATTGAGTATTAAGTGGCAAGACAAAATAACAAGTACTAAAGTATTGGAAAGAGCAGGTTGCGTGACGGTATATTCCATGCTCAGTCTTCGTAGACTTAGATGAATAGGACATGCTAGGAGGATGGATGATGGTAGAATACCAAAGGGTATCATTTTTGGTAAATTACAGATGAATAAGAGATCTCGGGGTCGGTCTCTACTACGATACAAAGATGTGTGTAAGCGGGACATGATTGTTACGGAAGTAATGATACACATTGGGAGCAAGGCGCCGCAGAACGTGTTGCATGGAAGGCAAATAGCAGAAATGGAATAACGACAAACGAGAACATGATTGCAGATATGTCACACACTGAGCGCGTGAGACGTAAGATTGTGCGTGATGGTGAAAATGACCATGTGTTCACATGCGACCATTGTAAACACAGTGCGAATTTGTCTTACCAGTCACATTAGCTACAGCCATGGGTTGTAATTATTATGCCTTTTCGAAGCACATTGTAACAAACTATCGTCTGTCAAGACGGCAATGTGCCAATAGAATAATATTAACAAGATAGAAAATCTACAGGAAATGATAGATACAATGGTTGTATAAAGTGGAAAAAATTAGTCTTAGATTGAACAATAGAACGATATAAGTCACGGTGATATCAAAGAAACAGACTGTGCCTATATGTGCAATTAAAGTAAATGGCGTTATTTTTGGAGACATCTACAGACATTCTGGTATCTTATATCTTCTGATATATAACAGATGGGAGATGCACCGCATAAAGAACGGAATAAAACAAGCAATAACTGCATTGCATCAACTGAAGAACATATCGAGCAATATGTCCTTGTCCTTGAACATTAGGAAAAAAAAAGAAGAGATTTTGCATGTTACATGGAACTAATTTTAACATGTGGCTGCGGATCCATATAATTAATAAACAGGCGAAAAGATAGACACATTGGATAAGTGGTGTTATAGAAGAATTCTGAAAATTATTTGGATATTCAAATGTGCAAGCTGGACAAATTATCACAATCATCAGAAAGAAGTAGTCATCGTTTTTTTTTTTGTCACGTTATGAGAAGACTTAAACATCTTATTCGTGTTGATTACATATCGCTGCCGCTACTGCTAGAAACTATAAACACAATAAAGCACGTTCGTGAACCTGACCTCATCACACGGGAAGTAAGTAATAAGTAGGTAGGTAAGTAAGTAATTAAGTAAGTGAGTAAGTAAGTAAGTAAGTATATAAGTAAGTAAATAAGTAAGCAAAGGACCCTTTACACGCCTGTATGCCCATTAAGCAAACGATGCTAGATCCAAGTTTGTATAAACCTATCGGCAGTCAGTGGGTGATGAAGTCAATATCATGTTAGTCGCCTTTACTTCCCAAGACGTTTCTGGTATCTAGCATACACTGTGTTCTCTTGTGAGCTTGGTTTAATTTCCATTCAACCATCATGTGCCATGCGGATAAGCGTGGGCGGTCATGCTTTGCCATCTGACATCTATCACTAGGGTCGTGGATCAGCTCCGTGTTTCTGTCTCGACCATGCCACGTGGCCAAGCCATGCAGGTATTTACTTCTCGGTCTTCCCCTTGGTCTCTTCCCTTCGATCTTGCAAGATGTCACCATGTTCTCTAATTCATTTCTTCTCATAATATGCAACACAAATTTTGACTGTCTGTGTGTAATGTCTCTAATCAGTTTACGATCTTAATTTGTTTCTTGACGGACTTGTTCATTAGTTTTTCTGTCTGTCCCTGGTATTCTTTGCATTTTCCTCAGAATCCACATTTCCACAGCCATCAGATATTTTTTCAGCCCAGATCACAGTAGATGTCACTATATTTTCGTTGGGTTCGAAGTCAACTTCTGTCTCCCCTTCCACTAATTGTCCCCGGGACGGTGCCCGGACGAGACTTCCCATATGACGACTGTTGATACATAAAGACACCTAACTGACTATAAGAGAACGATCTTATAACAGGCGAATCTAGAATCTTTATTAGAGATTCCGACTCTGACCAACAGACAGAACCAGACAGACAAACAGACATGAACAATTAGCTGGGTGAGAGTAGTCTGGTAAACGATCTCATCATCCCACTGGAGGTCAGTGTCTTTAGTGTCTGTATGTAAACAAGGTGAGAGGATACTTTCACCTGCACCCGTATGATGCCGTCTGGAGCCTTGGGACTTGAGCCTGGTAAGTTTAAACCGCCACTTGACACTTGGCCGTCAGCACAATCTAGCCTTCCAGCATACAGTCACTCGCCCACGGGGACCAGCAAAGGCCCACAGCACCCAGCAAAGGCCCACGGCACACAGCAAAGACGGACATCCAACCGCCAGCAGGAATCAGCAACAGCAAAGGGCAGTAGCTCACAGCACTTAGTTAACAGCAAAAGGGGTTCCTGCAAGCAAGAACAGGACAGGTGTACACATCCATCACACCCTTGAATAATACATACACCACAATTCCACACCGACTCCCTCTTTCTCTTGTGATCAGGCCCTTGAGCTCAGACCGTCTATCGTATGTCTGAACTCCCAGACATATCTCACAGACAGGTTAGGTTACAACACTTAGTAATCCTAACTTAAGTCCAGTAGCTTTACAGCCACATGTCTTATCCCTAGTAAATAGTAGATAAGATGACACGGTCCCTACCATTTCGCACCTAATAGATTGTAGATATAGTGACAGGGTCCATTCATGAGGATGCAGAATTCCATACCTCCTACGGAAATCATCAAGTGTTATGGTCTGGATCATCATTCTTAATCACAATTCGTCTCATCAGAAAAGTAGATAACCATATCAGGATACCTCAGGTAAGTACTCTATGACACCCCCCCCCCCCCCCCCCAAAGTTACTGGATGATGCTCAGACTGCAATGGTAACTAATCTGAAATACTGAATTAAGACCAGACAAACCACAAAAGAATTGTGTACTTGTGTTTGTCGGTTTTCGCCTTTTTTCCTCGGATACCTGGATTTATGTTGTGTGTGGGTGTATGTACATATATAGACAATCATCACATAAATAACTTCCTTTGGCTGCCTAGGAACTGTATAGAGTTAACCACCCCAAACAATCTGGTTCCGATGAACTCATAGAGACAATAGAAAGTAAGACCAGCTAGACACAATATTCTTTCTCATTAAAGGAAATGTGGTGTTAGATAACACTGATGAAATATACACGCGTTACATGAGTGGGTGTCTTCCCACCGCTTATACTGGCCTAAGGTGAATTAGCCATAGTAGGAGTGAAGATATCTTTCCTCCCTCTGACTAAGCCCAGTTAAATAACAACAGGCCTATGTGGCGATAATCACTTCACAGCTTATAGTCTCCCACATTGTTGGGTTTCACCTTAACGAGAAACGCATGTGGTTCTCGCACGTCACATGAGGCTGAATGACAAGTACTTGTTTCACCCCGCCACATGATGATGATTGAAACGCACTAATGTCAAACCTCTCCGTTAGGGTAATCAAATTAAAGCTCTGTTCAAGAGGAATTCTTCTGTCAGAACAGTAATTCCCTAATGTACCCTCTAAAGAGATAAGTCAGGACTTCATTGCCTTTTTCTCTAACTTTCATCCTAGCATCAGACTCACCTTCACTATTTCCTCGTCGGCTGTTAATTTCCTAGACATAACAGTTTCCTTAGGTTCTGCTGGCCTATGCACGACGGTTTACTATAAACCGACTGACTCACATGCATTCCTGCTCTATACCTCCTCCCATCCTCCCTCTTGCAAGGATTCCATTCCTTTCTCACAACTATTACGTCTCCGACGGCTTTGTCATGATAATAACGACTTCCGTCAAAAAGCCCACGAAATGTTGGATTTCTTCCGCCTTCGGGGCTACCCTGAGAATGTTTTGTCTACAGCTCTTCACCGCTGTCAGTCTATGAGCCGTGCCGAGGCTCTCTCTTCCAGGGCGAAACCACGCAATAATAGACCTATTCTCTCACTTACCTACCATCCTCATAACATTGCTGCCAAGAATATTCTTATGAGGCATCTATCCATCCTCCAGGCAGACTCGGTCACTCGCGATGTCTTCTCAGAAGCCCCACTTTTTGCATACAGGCGGGATCGTAACCTGAGGGATGTGCTGGTCCATAGCACTCTATCACAATCCCACCAGTCTCTTCCTGGCACGACT
Source organism: Cepaea hortensis (assembly GCA_963921405.1). Lineage (NCBI taxonomy): Eukaryota > Metazoa > Mollusca > Gastropoda > Stylommatophora > Helicidae > Cepaea > Cepaea hortensis. The sequence goes on along the minus strand of OY992881.1, from coordinate 97,663,336 downwards.
GCATGTCTTCGATCTCGTTGTAAGACTTGTCCATATGTCCTTCAAACCACCAGTCTGACTTTCCCTAAGACTACTTTCCACATCCGGGAGGGATTCTCATGTACGAGTCGCAACGTTATCTATGCGATCATCTGCACACGTTGCGACATGAGGTATCTTTAAGAGATGGGCCTTCGTCTGGCGGACAGATTTAGACAACATTTATCCGATATCGTGTGGTGCCAAGAAACCGGTACCCATACACTTCAACAGTTCCGACCACTGTGGGTTTGCCGACATACGTGTTACGGTGATAAAATCGTGCACATCTCACGAACGCGATCGAAAGACATTGGAAAACCGTCTTATCTTCCAGTTGGGTTCACTTTCCCCTCACGGCCTCATTGTCCAACACAGTTTTATTTAAGACCCCTGCGCCCCTTATCGCCACCCCCTCCCCATCTCCGCTATCTTGTAGTCCACTTCATAGCCAGTTGCATGTCCTTCGCAGGACGTGGTAGTCACGACCAGCATTATCTCTGCTTTCTGTGACTTCTTGGTTGGTTTGCGTGGGGTCGCTTCTCATTTCGTTCTGAACTACCGTCACTTGTGCCACTTTCAAACGCTTGTTGGCCTGCATCCATATTGCCCACAGCAGCGTTTCGAACTTTGCGGATATTGCGAACTGCATCCATTACATCGCCCCAGAGTTACACATCCATATTTTTCTATTCGCTCTCCTGGGCGCACCCCTATCCCCCTAGCGCGGGTTCCCTCACCGGTTGACTTAACCAATCACCGAGTTTTCGGCTGTACTGACCTTTAGTCAGTTGACTCTTTTAACACAACATCCATTTCATTCCACCCACGGATAGCCGTTTCAAGCTGGGACACAGATAAGTATTTGTTAATCTATTTTTGTTTGTTTGTTCTGTGCTGACGAAGGCTTTGGCCGCAACGTCCATTGTTTTTTGTAGTTGTGCTTTGGTAAAGCTCTCAACCTACTTCTCGTTTTTCAGTGATTCATTCATTCCTCTAAAGAGATAGGGCGTCGAATGTATTGGTAATTCGCTTCACACCGACTTCTCCACTGAGCTGGCTCGCGAAATACATTCCGTATTGTCCGCTGACCTCAGACAACGCTTAAACTGGGTCAAAACACAGGCTCACTACACTGGCTGGCCTGCATGGTCAATACTGGACTTACAACTAGTGTCCGCTGACCCGAGGTCAACGCGTACAGCTAGGTCAGAGCACAGGCCTTACGGCACAACTGGCCGGCCTGCTCGATAATTGACCCACAACTGAAAAACAAACTTAGTTAAGCGACGCCAAGTGTAAATGTGTTACCTTTAAGGAACAACTATGCAACAGACAGCGACCGGGTAGGTTCATCAAGCTAGTTTAGTTTAGTTTAGTTGGTGGATCCTACATCACGGCACACGGGTGCAACCCATAAGTTCTCCGTTCTCCAACTAACTCAAACCTGAGTCTGGAAAAACTCAGCTCAGTGCACGAACTCCATATCACCATGGAGGATCCTGAAATACTTTGGGTAGATTATTAATGCGAAATTTTGCCCGGGCAGTACTCTTATTCGATTTCCAACTGCCAAGGAATTTTTTACGTGCGCAACAATACACACGGGCGACCGATCTCACTACCTAGAGACCAGGGAAAATTTTATAACTAGACGTTCAGGAGAAAAAATCTCGGTCATCACCGGGACTTGAACCCGGGACCTCAAGCACTCTTAGCGGACACCACACCCCGAGACCACGCAGCCCCCTTAGGGTTCATCAAGCCCTCGGCTGTAGGACCACCTCTGGATCCCCATAAGATAAACATGATACAGCTACTCGAAGACACGGCCTCTCGTCTCAAGGACAGACTGGATCTCCACTGTAGATCAGTGTCTAATTCCACAAGAGTGCCTCTTATACAGCTGGACGGATCGGCCGTGAAAGGATGGCTTCAACCACAACCTCCGCTGTAGAGCCTTCTCCCAGATGCCTAGTAAACTGCTGGCTATAGTAGCAGCCTCCCTTCTCGATGACCGCTACCGAATGGCCTCTTCGTGTCAGATCCGGAAGGACACACTCACGGAGCCCGCCGAAGATCTCCGAGCATTACCTCACGAAAGTGAAGGCAACTCACCATTCTCCGAGATTATCAGAGTGTACGATTTACAACAGCAAATATCTACGCACACTCAAAGAGTTGAGTTATTTTTCTCGGGACCTGTGAAGTTCATGACAACTCTGATCAATAACAACGTATGAACCCAGAAGACGCTCCTAACTCTTTTTACTCGGAATTCCCCACTCACCCGCCTTAACGTGTGGCCTAGCCGCTTGAACGGGGTGGGACAAAAGTGGATAATGCGTTGTTCCGTCTGAGACCCACTTCCGTTTCGCGACACTGCTCATTGTCCACGCTTCACATCCACACACAAGTAGAATTTCTATGAGGCACTTCAACACTCTTTTTCTCATTTCAATTTACATCTTTTTATTGGTCAGTATGTTTTTCATCTTGCAAAAGGCTACCTTCGCAATGGCAATTCTTGTTCTAATTTCTTCAAGGCATCTCCCATCAGATGTTATGACTGTACCGAGATAATTGTACCGATTAACGTGTTGAAGAATATGCACATTTACTTGTATTTTACATTGTGGTATTTCATGTTTTCCAGTTACGACCATAATATATGTCTTCCTACAATTCAATTCTAATCCTAGGTGTCCAAATCCACTATAAGGATTGGACCCATAACGACCCACCGGGACTCGCGAGTCTAGTCACTACGCCGTCGCGGCCCTCGCTGCGATAGTCTGTTATTGTGTCACAATCTTGCACTCAAAGAGGAGTCAACAATATCACTGATATGTATGGCATTACTGTCAGCTAATGTTTCACTTTATCTCTTCCTGATTTAGGTCTGGCAATCTCAGACTTAGGTAGCCTTGTGACTGTGACATGGACCGATATCTGTATGAATCCAGAGTTCAGTGCCTTGAGTCTGGGCTTCGATGCTTTGGAGGTTCAACACTTGACAGGTGCCATGCCTCACTTCACCTTTTCACGGATCACTGCCTGGATCACCGCCTTGATCACATTTGAGAGATGCCTGTGTATCACGGCGCCTTTAAAGGTTTGTCTCTGACAAAATAAAATAACAGGTATTGGAGAACCGTGGCTAACCGTGGCTAACTGTGGCTAAAGGTTTGCGAACGCGGTTTGTGAGCCCGAATACCCGGGTTCGAAACACAGCGGTGCTGTTTTTTTTCGAAAAAAGGTATAGGTGCCGGTCTTTCAGAAAGCAATGGCAAACTACTGAACGTAAAATGTGCCCAGGAATCACGAACAGCGAAAATGCTGGGGTTGACTGCTACGTACTGTGAAGGACATGCAATTATTTTTTTTTAAATTGGACAATATTACACGTACAATAGAGTCCAGTGTACTATGATATCACTAGGAACCAGCAGGAACAACCATATTAATGGGGGTTAGCTGTGTATTGTAAACATGGAATTAAAGAATGACGCACTCCTTGAATTAAAATAAGTTTTTAAACTGGAGCTAGACACTCGCCTGCCCACCAGTTCGTAATGGGTTTGAACCACATCGGAGCGAATTCGAATTGTTAAATTGTAGCATGGACTCCTAAGTCTACCCAGCCTAAATAAGGTACCATGAAATGCCGTGGTAAATACATACGGTCGACGTGATACTGTCCACATCGGTGACCTTATGATGTTCTAGTACTGTGTGACTTATGAGTCTTAAGGCGTGTACAAAGGACCGTTACTTTTTACTATGGAGTTTACCGAAAATTGTAATCATTGAACTGAAGAGAGACGTTTTCAGGAAAGTTAGATCAATCTTCGAGATTAACGAGATGGTACTGATACCTTAAAACCCCTGATGAAAATGCTTATCATGTCATACATGCATGAACGGACCCGACATCAGATACAGGACACTAAAAAGATCGTGGGCATGAACTTGAATGTAGCGCTGGGATTGCGAAACATGGAGGATCATCTTCTGATAATTGGCGCAGGACATTCTGCAAACTATTCGCTACGTTATAGTAATGATGATGCTGATAATGAGTTAATATCGTCTCAACGTTAATAGTTTTCGTAACATAATTAAAACACTCATAATTAGCGCGCTAGTTAACATTAAGTTGTTTTATCGTTAATAATTTTATGACATATATAAAGAAGTTAGTTTGCCATTGATTTCCTTCTTAGTAGTGACCATACTGGTCAATGACCGCAGCCATTGTCTCTCCCCAAAATACATACCCTCGTGAAGCTGGAGAATAACCTGCAACTATCTGTTGGCTGCTCTTCAACTTCATCCACCACCTGCACATATGGCTTCACGTAACCCTGGTCTAGAGACTAAATGGGTACTCCATCTTGCCCAAGGGTGTCCCGTAGACTAGCGGAGGGAAGCAGGCGCCTTACTTCTCCTTTGATTCGGGATACCCCTACCCTGCCACCTTATGAAATGACTTGGAAAACTTGGTGAAAAACTGGCAAGATCGAAGGGAAGAGACCAAGGGGATGACCGAGAAGTAAATACTTGGTTCGCTTGGCCACGTGGGATGCCAGAGAGAGGAACAGGGAGCTGATCCACGACTCTGGTGATCAAGTGAGATGGCGAAACATAACCACCCACGCTTACCGGCATGCCACATGATGGATGGGCGGATGGATCATTAACAACTTAGAAGTGGAGTTTGTTCCATCATCTGCACTTCGGTGCTTCATACTTAGGAATTAAAATGTTTAGTCAAGACAATCAACCACCCAACCCATTGCTACCATTCCAAACTCATATATCGTGATTATTATCTATTTTAAATCAATATGAATCTTTACATGAACATGAACTATCAGATGGTATTCTTCTTCTTCATTATCCTTGGTGGGATATTCTGAATGCACATATCATGGCAAACAACTAGAATCTCCTTTATTTACGCTCGCTTGTTAACAATACCCCTGCAGATGGCAATCGAAATACGTCCCTGCCCAGGATAAATTGCAATATGATAAAACCTACCTAGACAGTTTATGTGTAGCATGTTGTGCACATTTATGAAGCAATGTGTATGATTTAGAGTCCAAGCACCGTTCTGATATGTACAATAGTAATGCTGCGGAGTTCAAGCACTGATCTGAGATCATGCAGGAGTGATAGATGGGAGGATACTGTGATCTCAAGGGATAATTGGGGTCTGTGCCGACAGTTATCAATTACAAAATAACAAAATTAGTCTGGTTTAAAAGATAGTATTTTCTCATCTGTACGCATCACAACGAAGAATACATAACTTCGCTCTCCGCGTGTTTCTATTGGCATAAGGGATTGATTCATTGATTGATTGATTGATTTAGGAACCGATATCACATCATTCGGAGCATTCCCTTAAGCGTTCCGTCCCCATCCTTAGCAGCCAGCGAAGAGTTCCAACACCAAAAGTACCAGTAGCAATCTGATTATATGTCCGTTTCGCCTTTCCTCTGAGCGTCGAGTGTCATCCTGATCCCCTCGTCACTCCTCGCTGTCTCATTCTTTCCAGACCATGGTGATCCATATGCTCCTCCGAGATGTAGACGTGCTCCCACAAGGCCGCAACCACGTCTGCCTTGTCATGTATCAATACTCCATCAAGTTTTGCAGAGCCAGCCAATCTGTCTGCCTGTTCATTCCTCAGCACACCGGCATGCCCAGGAGAAACGATCCAGGCGATGCTTGCCACCCATGACCTCCGAAGCAAAGCAAGCTACTCTGCCCGAAGCTTGCCTGTCCTCACCTTCCTCAGCATGCCTTCTGCGTCAGTTACAATCACGATGTGTGTGTGAATATCGTATTCTCCGTCCAGCGTTTTCCTCTGAACGCCGAGCGTTGGCATAAGGGAAAATCCTAGAGGATTGAGGTACTTCATATGTTTTATTTGTGATGAACCTAGAGGGCACTAAAAATACATGCGAAATACATGTATTAGTATTGATTGTCAACCATGGTGGGGAAGTGAAGGAAATGGAGGTTTGTGAACGCAGTATACAATATAAACATTGCAATCTATTGGTACACGTTTTTCGTCAAAGGGCCAATTCTTCTTTCAGAGATTGAATGCTAGAAATCTGATGTGCGTGTAGTTGTGAATGGTGAATTTATTACAAGATCGTTCTTCGTAGATGTGTTCACTCATCTTCTATATCTAGCATTTGTGTATAACGTCATCGATTTTAAGAATAATGTCTTAGTCGAGCTCCCAATATTCTCGAAGACCGAAACGTTAATGCTGGACATGAGGATTACTTACATACGTTTTTTTCAAAATTTCTGAGCAAGCAAACCGAATCAGATATATAGAGAAGTGACATTCGACATCTAGTAGCAAAACAATATTTAATGCACAATGAAAACGTCGTTTAGAACCCAATTCATTGTCTTCCACAAACGTGCATTTCATATATTTGAATGACGAAGACACAAACCATAGGGTGTACCATTTATCGCCTGACATAATTCGCTGCATCTCGTCACGTACATACTGCAGAAGTCGCACAACATAGTGTAAAATAATTAGATACATCTTCTAAGCTGAAATATACACATAATCGCACAGTAATACCAATTGTTTACCATGGTAAATTTAAATGGACTATCATGTCTTTCTTTTTGCACAAAATTGGTCTATGTAGATTAATCATTATGGCTTCTGCAAAATTTAACTCTATGGTGTGTGACATCTGCAGTATGTACCTGACGAGATGCAGTGCAATATGCCAGTCAATATATCGTACAATCTATGGTTTGTGTCTTCGATATTCAAATTCACTACGGGAAAACATTGTTTCATTTCATATATGCCCTCGGAATATACAGTAAGGAGCGAAATAGTATAACAGCAGACAAGAGATGCGTCAGACGAGTTGAAGAAGTGTGATATATACTTGTAATTAGAAATAGGGATATTAGAAGACGACAACAAAGCGCATTGGAAAGGGCGTACAAAAGATCAAATCGGGATTATATCCCACATCCAATTTACCCCCCCCCCCCCCTCTAAATAACTTCACTGGGGTAAAAAGAGGAAGACAAGAATAGGTAATAGAAGAAACCTTTATATTAAATTTACATGTCTATATCATCGTGTTGTCCCTTTACATTATATTTGTTGACCATGTATTCACACTTTTCACAGGTACGACGCATTGTCACCCAGGAACGTGTGTTTGCCACTTTGACGTTCATCTTCCTATTCAGCATGGTTACCATAGCACCACTGTATGTGGTCAACAGATTGGACCTGAAATTTTATCCCAAGAGAAATAAAACCATGATTGGTCTGGTGTCCGCACCTAACCGGGACCCCGTGGACAAATTTTTGTATGGTTTAAATAGCGTGGCTATTCCGCTTCTAATGTTTGTTGTCGTCATTATATGTACGGTATTTCTTGTAATAAAATTACATAATAATACTGAGTGGCGACTACAATCTACCAACGCTTCTCAAGCTGATACTGTTTCCAAGAGAAACCAAAAAGTTGCCAGAATGGTAGTTATGATCTCTGCTATTTTCATTATCTGTTTTATCCCAGTTAGCATTATATTTCTGGCCATGTGCCTTGAGCCAGGTCTGTCCGTCGATGGAAAGTATAGGAATACTCTGATTGCCTGCGGTGGTATTTGCATATTCTGTGAATCTGTTAATTCGTCGGTGAATATTTTTATTTATTACAGTATGAGTCGTAACTACAGAGATATACTTCATCAAATGTTACATATTAAAAACGCCAGACAATGAGTTTCAGCTAGTATAATATCGATGGGTTACTTCTTGATCAATTCGCTATTAATTTATCAAGCATATATTAAACATTGCCACTTTATTATATTATTGAAATCCTCATTATAAGGATTATCATTATTATAAACGTCATCATCTGGCTATCAAAATACAATGACAACCATAAAATCATATCTCTACAAAACGCGTTTGCTGAAAATATTAAATTTTAGAGTTAGTTAGTCTATGCCATTGTACAAAACGTCACAACCAACTCCAGCATTTTATTGTTTGGTTGCTATCTTTTTTCCAGACTATCTTTACAATCACTAGTTTTCCACTGAATTCTGAAAGGCCGACGTTCACAACATTGTGCAAGTTAGCTCAAATCGATCTGCTTCAAATAACTGTTGCTGGATTCGAACCCGCTATGTTGGGATTCTGACACTGTGTTTGCTACACATAGGTTAGGGGCGATGACAAGATTTACAGATGACATCTGATTCAGATGCTAGAGGTCATTTCAAAGATGGGATCTGAACACATCTGGTTGATAAAAGTTATATATTAACAGATGCTTGCTTGCTTGCTTGTGTTCGTTGGCTTGAGCTCCAACGCAAAGTCCTGTATGTCGGATGAAGGCATCCTGTTGTCCAACATCAGTGTGATGTCATACAGGACCTGAGTTTTGCGTGAGTATCCGTTGTCCCATGTCTGGCTTATTGGTGTGCAGACTGGTGGTTCCTCGCCGTACAGGCAGACACTCTCCGACTTCGGAGGAATCGGCGATCCTACTGACTTTAGCCAGGACCCCGAGAGGACCTGTTGCCCAGGACGCTCGACGAGGACGCGTCAATAGGTCTTGGCCAGTATATAACCCGGCCCTGGTGCCTTGGAATCACCTCTGCGTCCCTATTAACAGATAATGCACAAGTAAAGTTGTTTACTAAAACTTCACTTGAAGGAATTGCAGCCGAGTATCATAATCGCCATCATGCACAGTGTCGAAAAGCGTGGCCGGTCATAGCTCACTATCTCATACGACAACCTCCGTTGGATCCAGTGTGTGTTCTTTTCCTGACAATTCTACGTGCCAAGCATTTCAGTTATTTATCTTTTTGCCTTTTCTCTCTCTCTTTTCCTGTCACTTTTAACAAATGTCACTAAGTTTTCAAGTGTATTTGTCTTCATAGTGGAGCGGCTGGCCGAGTGGCTAGAATGCCGGACTCACCTTCGGGAGACCCGGGTTCGATCCCTCGGTAAGGTGTGGGATTGTTTTCTGTCGGGGGCAAATAGAAAATCCAAACCTGCACAGTTCGCGGCGACTGCACTAGCCAGGGGACCTTAATTCCTCAGGCTCAAAGACCCCTCTCCCATACACCGCAATGTACTATATTGGCAGCAAATGACAGTTGACAGTTGTCTTCATAATGTTGATTTGCGCAAACATGCTTACTGTCTAATCAGTTCACATGTTTCCGGTGTTTTTCGTGAGGCCCTTCCGAAGGTTGTAGGTTCATTTACGACGAGTTTATTCGGTTCACACGTGCGGTTATCTCGAAGACTACATGGTGTCGTTGCTGGAGCAGTGGAGTCCATGTTCTGTGCCTGTGCGCTTACGGCAGACCGCTGTGAGCCAAATATGATACCATAGGGCAGAATTCAATCGACCCCTCACCTTTAAACACCATTTAATGTGTTTCTTGCAGAACTGTTTTATTCGTGTAACTCACCGCCCACGGCATTCTTTGAACGTTTCTCAGAAATTATATTTCTACTTTCATTAGATGTTTCTGGGCAAGTCTACTATTTCAGCATGTGACAAATGCATGTACAGTATATATTCAATATTGCAGGCCAATACGGTTTTCCCCACTGCAATTGGTGGCATGTTATTTGTCAATATGTTCTTTTTTAATCTTAGTTTAGTTTAGTCGACGGATCAACATCACGGTACACGGGTGTAACCCATAAGTGCTCCAATCTACTCCTAACTATAGCCTGTGTCCGAAAAATCTCAGCTCAGTGCACGAACTCCGTAGCACCAGCGAGAAACCTGAAATACTTTTAGTAGATTTTTAACTCGAAATTTTGCCCGGGCAGCACCGTCAGGCTACTCTTTTTCGATTTTCAACTGCCAAGGGATTTTTTTCTTGCGCAACAATACATACGAGCGTCCGATCTCACTACCCAGAGACCAGGGGAAATTTTGTTACTAGAAATCCACGGGAAAAAAATCCCGGCCCTCATAGGGGCTTGGACCCGATCTCTAGCACTCAAGGCGGACACCCTACCTTGAGACCACTCAGCCCCCCCCCCCCACTCATTTTTAATCTTGCAGGAGGTTATATTTGCCATAAGACTTCATGTGCTAATCTCTACAAGCCGTTAGATGTCAAGACTTCCGAGACAGTTGCGTCGATTAACTTGTTCATGAATTCTATCATTTACTTGGATGATGTTTATTGGGGCATTTCTTTCTCCTAGAAGACGAACATATACTTTGTTTTATAACACATTAACAGACCAGTCGTGATGCTCTAGGCATAAGTAAAAAATGTAGCTTGACATTGCTTTCCTTCTTGGCAGTGATTATGCTTATAGGTCACCGTAGTTTACCATATAAAAAACAACTGGATGCATTAAAATTACAGTTTATAATTGTTACATTGTCTAGTATGTCATCTAATCCCGACTTCGTTTCTTTACTTTTAAGAGTGCAAATAAATACAGATGAACATAGTTCCCACCCTCTTTCAACGGTCACAAGAATTCCCAACAATTGTTAGTTATTTGAATTGTAAAATTCGGCACAGACTCAAATGGGGTAGTGTCCTGACAGGACTGCAAATTGCACAAACGCAAATATCATAGTCAGAGAGAAAATGTATTCAGTTATAGCTGGAGGTTAATCTGGAGAGTCTGATAGTAAGAACATTGCATAACAAATGTGCACATGACTAGTTGATGATTGCTTGGCTTTTCACAAAATAAGAAAAAATAAAGATGGTATACGAGCATGGGATGGTGGAGCGGACGCCTAGATGTATCAGATAATGGCGAATTGCTCAGATGACCCATGTGCACGTTAACATACTTGGACAGCTGGAGCTTGAAAATAACAAACCACATAGGCCGCTGTTCATGCTACGAGGGTAGGTTAATAAGTATGTCACAAATGGCTGTAGAAAAATAACTAAATATGATAACAACTTGAAACCGGATTATTTGTATCCGTACATTGTCACTTTATTTCTCAACATAATTTCCACCAACATTGATGCACTTATTCCATAGTTTTATCAGTTCTCCCAAACCGGCTGCATAGAACTGCGTACTCTGTTTTTTAAACCCCAGTTTTCACGTCACATTCAACTTCGCCTTCATTCACGAAATGTCTCCCGCCAAGGTGGGTTTTCAGTGGACTTAGCCCCTAGCGATTTCTAGTAAAGCGGTGCGTTGTTGGGTAGAAAACGGTACGAGGGCTAGTCAATAAGTAAGTCACACAGTTCTGTGGGATGGCCTGTAAATGAAAACAGGACAATCAGATTTAAACAGTCGGTTTTGGAGAACTGATAAAATTATACGAGTTTCTGCCTCTTATTTCTATCTTTTAATATTTCATATGCTCTAATTATGTGTGTCAAGTTATTTTCAAGAGTGTGCTTCTCTTATAAACAGTTGTTGATGATGTACATATCAATAAATTAAATATTATTTTTAATGTAAACATGTAGATGTTAGATTTAGAATCAGTTTGTCAATATCTGGCTGTGAATGTTCGTTTGTTTTTTTGCTTTTTTTAAAATAAGGCGACAATAACCGCCTCGATAATGAATATAAATGACACATTTTCGCTATAACGTTATACAATCAATACTCAAAACTACATTAAACTTTCTATGTTAATTTTAAAACATAAAGGTAACATTCCCTTTGACTGTTTTAAATATTGACCGTATATCACCATTCAGCCCATTATACGTCCTTTACAACCTCTGATTTCATCGTAATTTTTACCGGTTATTAATTGACATGTCATGTTATGTACGCCCGATGAATATATGATATCGACATACTGCATAGTTTTTTTTGTTTTCATAATGCAAGACCAATAACATACCCGATGTGCATTTCCTAGTGTCTATTGTATCTGTGTTCTTTCACGTCGTGTATAGGATAACAGCGCTGTTGATCACTCTACATTGAGTATCCACATCTTTGATAACACAATGGTTTAAAGAGTTTCCGATCTGACAAAATTGGCAATGTTCAGGAAAAAACACAAGTCCAAAGCTAGTCCTGTGTATACATGCATGTGTTAGGAACATCGTATCTTGTGAGCCTGATGGTAGAATAAGTGGCTGTCTTGCCAACCCAGTAGAGAACGTTAACTTTCTGACAGATGTGTAGTTTAAATGTTTTATGGATAGTTGCATTGGAGAAAGAAGCCGAGCTGGCATACTGGTTAGTACTCATGCCTGTCAAGACAGTGGTCAAGATTCAACCCACAGATGAGCCAGCATTATTTACCCGGTTCTGAGGACAACACAACCTCATTAAAATGGATACCAGCCAATTTTTGCCATTGAAAAGAAAGGCGACGAAGAAACTAGCTAGCAACCTCACCTCGTATTTCGTGGCCTAGACTTTGTGAAATCACATCACAACTGCAGTATCTGATATGTAAAAGAACATTCTTACACATCTTAAGCCGCATTTGACAACTGCAACTGAACTCATACTTGTATAGGCCAATGGGAAGTCGGTAGGCGATCTTAATATTTGTTTGTTGTTGTTGCGTATCCCTTACGGGACGTTGCGGTCAACACCAGTATTTTTCAGCTGCTGTTGATGTGCTAGGCAAGTGTTACGTTCAGTAGTTTGCCATTGCTTTCTGAACGACCGACTCCCATACCAGCACGTTATAACACAACGCGACACGGTCTGCTGCACAAATCGGTCGCAGCTGAGCTTCGAACGCCTGGTACCCGGCTCACGAACAGCGTTCGCAAGCCTTTAGCCACGGAGCCGGTCTTGATATTATCACACGTGTATTTACCGAGGCACTTCCCATTACCCATGTCAGACTGGACCGACCTTGGCGATCAGGTTAATTATAGACACTCGCCACGAATTTGATTCCAATACGTGGCATTTGGACCAGCCGAGGGTCTGGACACACTTTACCACGAATCATATCTACTATGGTACAACTATATGTTTTTCTATAGAGCTCGCAATCTATTGCTTTAAGACCAACACTGTTCCCATTGGTGTTAGTTAGTTGTATATTCTTCAAAGAACGTCGCAGTCAATACCAGCAATATTTTGCTATTGTGATCTCTTGGAAAGTTTACGTTGAGTATTTTGTTATTGCATTCTGAACGATCGGCACCCATACCGTTACGTAAAAACCAACACAAGGCGGTCTTCTGCCAAATCACCCGCAGCTATGCTTCGAACGCGGGTGTGCTGGATCACGAACTGCGTCATTAACATCTTCGCCATCGGATTTATCTAATTTTCCGTCGTCGCTTGGCGTCCGAACATTCTATGTTGCTAATTTCAGTGTCCCTGTCCTTGTCCTGTGATTCTCTGTAATTAGGCGAATCATGGTAAACTAGGCAACTTTAAAGAAGGTAGTTTTCCGTTGCTTTCCTTCCTGGCAGTGACCATACGTGCCGCTGAGAGTATACAAAACAATAAGATAAGATAAGATAAGATAACAATCATATAATAAGAAGATTGGCATCGGGTATGTTTCAACAACTGTGAATATCAACAGTAGAAGAGGCCACCCGACACAAAAAGACATTATGCTAGAATATATATGCAGAGGATTGGAGGACTAGTATCGATACAATTTATTCAAAACAAAAGTGACCGAGAGAAATGGAGAGACATAAATACCTGCGCCATTTGGCAAGGCACATGCTGGTGTTAATGATACCATTTTTTTTTATTAAACGATGTATAATTTATGTTGCTTCGAATATACTAGTCTTTTCTTTGGCCGATGTTGTTGTTTTTTAATCATGTTTCATGCGCATCATAAGACATTGCTCTGTTCATCTCTTACAATACAATTATCAGATTATGCCTGAAGTGGGAATGTGAAGAAAAGACTAATAAACACATTCTTTAAATCTTCTATTTATTTGTCTTCGTATAGTCCTGGACGTTAGGTGATGATCATCTTGTTTGCTCATAGAGATCACGGTTACTGCCAATAATTGCACTACTATGTCGCGCGTGTAAACTGGGATGGCCAGGTAATTTCCTATCGCTTTTCTAATCGAGACCATACCCTGAAATTTATGAGAATTTTCCAGTGGCACTTTGTACGAATCAGAGTCTACCAGATGGCTTTTTTCATCAATAACGACCATCTGTCCCTATCACATCTGAATATATCTCTTACCAATGTCGGAGAAGATAGGGCATTAAACACATGCAACAATAGTTTTTGCCTGATCATTGGCGCTGATCATTGGCGCATGTGTTACGCACGCGATTCGTAACCTGGCATACCGCGTTCGAAAAAACAGCTGCGAGATATTTTACAGCAGACTGCTTTGGTTGCTATATAATGTTATGAGTGTCGGGCGTTCAGAAAACAATTGAAAACTACTGATCATACACTTGCAGAGAAATCATAAACAGCCAAAAAACAATGGTTTAGTAATAAAATATTCTTCTATTTGCAAACTCTCTTCATACAAGAACAAATATCAACGTTAAGTTGAGGCTTGACTATAATGTATACTCTCTATGTCTTCCTCTAGCAGTGGTCGTGTCGCCTAATACAATTATTCTTGTCTATAATTTCTTACAATCGTCAATGCGTTACATCCCTCATCCGTTCATGCTTTACATATTTCCATCAAATATAAGACAACAGCCGAAGTAAGCAGTGAAAATGTTTCACAACCCCAAATAACGTGTTCAAAATCAGATGCAAAAGGTTTAGAAGCAGATCACCCTATGTTGATTTCTAATAGTTAGTTAGTCGACAGATCATCCTCATTGCACATCGAACCATTCAGTCCATAAGTGCTCGGATCCCCTCCTCAGCAAATCCCGCAGCGTGTAGTGGCTAACGACGCCAGTTCTGTGTTGGTTTATCAATCTTCTTTGGCTTCCTGCGTAGTGTTCTTGTTTGGCCACCCCTCTTTTAATTTGCTGTTCTCGCAGTCTGGCCATGGTTGTAGATTCACAGTCATCACTTGGTTCACGCAAGAGTCTTACTTCTCGTAGAGCATTCAGAATGTCAGCCTGGTCCATGGCGCGTCCGCCCTCCACAGAGGCCTCACCTGCGAGCTTGTCAGCCCGCTCATTTCCTTGGACTCCCGCATGCCCTGGCACGAAGATGAAACTAATCTTTGTCAGCCGAGACCGCTCCAGAGGCAGCAACCATTCTCTTCGGATCGACCCCTCCTCTATCCTCTTGATCATGTTCATTGAGTCGCTAAGGAAACATGCCCTAGTGAATGTCTGCATCTCGAGCCATGTTATTGCTTTACTTACTGCCATGACTTCCATAGTCATGCTACTTGTGGTTTCAGTGAAAGCACCAGAGTCCTCCTTCACAATTCTCCCTCCGGCCCGAGCTGTAAAGGCCCATGAGCTTCTCACATGTCGGACGACCGACCCATCTGTGTAGATGACCGCATCACCGTCTAGCGAATTCTCGAAAATCAACGCTTGTACTTCAGCCTCCACAGCAGCCGGATTCTCTTGTCTGCATTTTCTATCTAGTTGGTTGCAAACTGAAAAGGATGTGCAGAAGTCTGTTGGCACTTGCACCCACTCCTCGCCAGGTTCTAAGTCCTCAAGTGAACACACCTGTTGAAGAATGTCTTCGGCTTGACCCATCCACGACCGACCTCTTTTTAACCTGCTGCCCTTCACCTTCATATATGCAGTGGATGTTGTATGTTTGCGTTAACTCTGAGGTAGGCGCGTGCCCGGCAAACTTGTATTCTCTCTTCAATGGTTGGAAAATCAAGAAGGTAGCGCATCGCCCTGCATGCTGTATCTCTTGTACATCCAAGAATAATGCGCATAGCTTCATTCTGTATCCTTTCCATCCTTTCTATCTGCTTACGGCTGAGAGTCAGGATTGCCAATGCATACTCCAAAACAGACATGACCAGCCCCTCGTACAGAAGACATAGATGGCGCTGCTCACAGTTTGCTACCGCCATCACCCGCATCGCAGCCAAACCCCGCTTGGCCTTTGTTATCACCTGGTCTATGTGCTCATTATAAGCAAGGCTTCGATCAAACCGTATCCCCAGGTAATTCATTTCCTGCGTTCTTTCCACCGTCTCTGAACACAGCATTACAGTTGGTGTTGGAGTGTTGACAATATGATTATTCAACGAGAACCAAGTCACTGTTGCCTTTGTTGGGTTGACCATTGCCTCATCTTCATCACACCAAGTACTTATGCGTTTGAGTTCGGTTTGTAGTTCCACAGCAACCTGCTCTCTATCCTTACCCTGACGATACACTAAAACATCATCGGCATATGACAATGTCGTGCCAGGTCCAGTGATCTGCTCACTGGTGATTCTCACTGTGTAGGCGTTGAACAGTACCGGAGATAATGGTGATTCCTGTGGTAGGCCAGGATATATTGTTGTTGGTTCCGAAGTCCAACTGCCACATCTAAAAACTACTTTCCGTTGGAAGAGGGCTGCAGCGATCCAACTAAGGAGGAATGGACTTACTTTTAGTTCAAGAAGCTGAAGCATTAAAAAATCCAATGGTACTCTGTTGTAGGCGTCCTCAAGATCAATCGCTGCAGCAAAGGTTTCAATGCCTGAGTGGAAGCCTTCATAGACATCATGGGCAAAGACTGCTGCATTGGTCCAGGTTTCTCTTTTTGGACGGTACCCACCCAGGGTAGGTGGGAAAACACCTTGCCTCTCTAGCTGGCTTGATATTTTCCTGGCAATTACCTTCTCCAGCAGCTTGCCTATTGTATTCTGCATGGTTATAATTCGATATCCCTGAATTTTTGTGTGGTCTTTGTCAGGCTTCGGCAAGGGAATCAGATAGCTGTGTAACCACTCCTCCTTGATCCTACACGTGTAGAGAATTATTACTATATTTAGCTGAGAGAATTATCGATTAGGGGATGGTAAATGTGTGTTATCCTCACATACCATATTAATTCGGAAGATTTTATGAGAAATTTAATGAAGATGGCCACTCTCTCGGCTGCATAATTAGTCGAAGCACACAATGTGTTTGCAGAATACAGCTATTGTAATGTGCAACCTTATGCATAAAAAGAAAAGCACATACCTTCACATTATCTCTCGCGTTAATATTACCTGTATAGCTTGCATCTGTCGTAGAGAGCACGTGGTTATTCGTTGTAATATATGCTTGAAGTTGACCTAATAACCAGGCGCACATTTAACAGGTACATATAATAATATCTCTTGCAACTTCTGAATCAATACCATTTGAAGCGAATCTTGACAAGATAAACAGTATGTTCTAGTTTAATGAGTATCATGCTAATTTTAGTCATTGGGTAGATAGTGTGCGTGACTGAACGGTTTTCATATTTTCGAATATGTATTTAAAAACACAAACATAGTTTTCATAATTGCATATTTGTTGTCTATAACGTCAATATAAACGTAATAGCATGCGGACTCGAATAATACACAGTTTACTGCAATGTAACATTTTAATAAATGTATATGGGTCAAGTACAATTATATGGTACTCACAAAACGTAAAGGAAAGGAGAACACAAGTAGAAAGCAAGTTGCACAAATAAAACATTTCAGTAATATAGTGTACTTGTCTCAGTATCACGTTATACTAAGAGAAGACACAAGGAAATAAGAGAAGAGAGGAGACACATTTACACAACATTAATGAGATGCATAATGCCACATTGCGTGAAGAACACTTCATCCGTTTGTCCGGAGGTCTTCTTTTAGTGCGTAACTAGAACTAAAAATGAAGACATTAGAAAGTAGAGTATAGGCAGCAAGCACTTTGCACAAATGATGCACACTATGTCTACTTAGTCTCCTCTTGTTACGGCGCTATTTAACAGTTCACATATAATCGCCCTTGTAAAATCTAATTGTATATCTTGCAAACAGTTGACTGTTGTGTAGTAGTGTACAATTACTTAATGCCGCCAAATCTGGTATAGTTTCTTGGTATACTACTTAGTCTACATAGCATGGCCTTTTAAGTAACTGTTCTACATCCAGACTCATTCGGGAAGTCAGTATGGCTACAACGAAAAGTGCCCTAAATGTATCACATATATCTGTTGACTTCACTGCCATTAAGCCCCAGTCAAATGCTCTAATAAATGATGGATTAATATTAATATTTAAGTGGATCCTATACACTGGTGTGTGTCAGCTGATTAATTGCTTCGGCATCGTCACCAACATCATCAACATCATCTGTTTTACCAAGCAAGGTTTCAAGGACACCACTAACATCTGCCTAACTGGTAAAGTAATAAATTACAATTCCTACTTTAGATAGCTCTTTTATTATACATATGTTTGAGCATGTCTGTCTACGATCTTCGGATCAAAGTCAGGCACATGAGATCACTTTGCGTTGATTTTCACAATGCAATCAGTGTTTAATCGTCCAGAAAGCGAACCTTCTTATTGTTTATAGTCCCTGCCGTGTGCTGTTAGTCATGGTGCCTGTGCGTAGACATATGTCTCTTGTAGTGCTGCTCATTTCTGATACCGACGTTCTCCGACGCCTAGGCGATAGACTGTCCATCTTCTGTTCTCTTGGTCCCCCTCCAGCCTGCTCGTTGTGACAACATACTCCGGTCTTCCCCTTCTCATGATTAGCCCATAGAAATGTAGACCATCTTCTGTTGTCCTATTAACCAGTTCTCTTTGCGAGTTATTTTCTGTCAATTATCTCCACTGCGCTATTTAGTCAACCACGGGGTTCTCATAATCCTTCTATTAAATCACATCTCGCAGCTTTCGAATAGAACCGTAAGTGCATGCTAACTATCCATGATTTTCATGCTTCCGTATATTAGAATTATCTCCATATACCTCTTAAGAGCTGTTTTAAAAGCCAAACTACCCAACGTATCAGAGAGATCAAAGAGAAGTCAAGAATACAATATTGGCACATTGCCGTCTTAACAGACGATAGTTTGTTATATTGTGCTTCAAAAAGGCATAATAACTACAACCCATGGAGGTAGCGAATGTGACTGATCAGACCAATTCGTGCTGTAAATGTTCGTCCATAATGGATGCATGTGAAGACATGGTCATGTTCACTCTCATGCAACATCTTACGCCTCACACGCTCGGTGTGTGACGTATCTGCACTAATTTTCTCCTTTTCTTTATTCCATTTCTGATATTTTCCCTCCATGCAACACGTTCAGCGGCGACTTGCTCCCAATGTGCATTATCAATGCCTATATCAATCATGTCCCGCATACACCCATCTTTGCCGACCATGAGATCTCTTACCCACCTGTAATTCACCAAAAAAGATGTCTTTTGGTATTCTACTATCATCCATCCTCCTAACATGTCCTATACATCTAAGAGTACGAAGACTGAGCATGGAATAAACCGTCACACAACCTGATCTTTCAAATACTTCAGTATTTGTGATTGTGTCTTGCCACTTAATACGAAATATTCTTCGCAGACAACGCATATAAAAGCTATTTACACGTTTCTCTTGGTGTAAGTTGTCCGGGCTTCACTTACATAAAGAAGAGTACTAAACACACAGGCTTGATAGACGAAAACTTGTCTTTTGGCAGTAAGCGTCCTGTTCTCCCAGACTCCTTTTCTTAACCTGTTCATTGTTGTTGCTGCCTTACCAATCCTGATGTTGATTTCCTGATCTAGGGATAGTTTGCTATTTACCTCTGATCCTAGATATGTAAGATGGTCTACTATGTCTAGTTCGGCGTCGTTTATAACGAAACCTAACGAAATAAACCTTGCCTTCTTTTTGCTAATTGTTAAACCAAATTCAGAACAAGCATTGGAGAATACAGATAGTAGACATTGTAATTCTTCCTCAGAGTGGGTCTTAATTACAGCATCGCCTGCAAACAGCAACTCTCTTATCAATACCCTAGTAAAGTTGGTCTTGGCGTTCAGTCTCTGAGCTATGTAAAGGCCGCCATCTGAGTGTGAGTGAATGTATATACCACCATCCTAATCACGAAAATCATATTTCAGTAGACGTGAAAAGTATATTTCAAAGACAATGGAGCTAGTACACAACCGTGCGTAACTCAACTCTTGATTTCAAACTCTTCTAAAGTTGCACCATCAAACTTGATTATACCCTTCATGCCTGTTTCGAACTATTCCACACTGGACAGAAAAGTTGGAGGGCAGCCAATCTTCTTTAGTGCCTTGAACAGACACCCACGATTGACCAAATCAAATGCCTTTGTGAGGTCGATGAAGGCAATAAACAGTGGTTGATTCTGTTCACGGTATTTTTCTTCTATTTAAAGCAATGAGAATATCTCATCAATGGCAGTCCGGTTCTGTCGAAAGCCACACTGTGACTGGGGAAAACTTGATCTCTCATGACTTAAAGTCTGCGCAGAACAATTCTGGCAAATACTTTCCCAACAATGCACAGAAGTGAGCTTGTGGGGTGGTTAATGACAATATTGTGAAATGAATCCCATGATCATAATGGCCAACTGTATAAGAAACTTAAACTGGCTCAGTAAGACATTCTTGGGGTATAGGCTAATTATAAGGTGATGTTTCCTAACAGAGGCCAATTGAACACTGGATATTTACAGAACCTTCGAGAGGATAGATCTCACTCTTTGTAAACCGAGGTTCCATGTGATTCTCAACCCCACATCCAACTCTATAATAATGTTGCACCTTTGTCAAGTATTATCAATGAGAACAAACGTGAAAAGACTCAAACACCAAATAACGAGTAAATCAACAACTCTCAAATACACATATAACATTATATTAGGATAACCTGGGGAAAGAGGAAAATATTAGTTGTTTATTGACATGGCATAATAGACAATAGTGATAAAAATGGCATTAATATGTCAATAAAAGATTTGGCAGTTATATCTAATTAATTAACTACTATTACCGATGTTGTTTTGATGAAATAATTAAGTCAACATCTTCCTATTTCCATTGAAATGCTAAGAGTTTCTAGATCCCACGGGGAAAAGTTCATGGTTCAAGGTAAACGAAGTAAAAGTCCATGATTTAATTAAACTGAGTCCATGAGTTCATGAAAGTCCATGAAACATACAAATACCTGGGTACAATCTTCAACTGCTCCAACATCATAAGGGAAGAAATACAAACTAGAATCAATTCTGGAAATAAGATATACTATGCACTACAACATCTACTAAAATCAAATGCGCTATCTCGTAACACCAAAATCACAATATACAAAACACTGATCAGACAAGTTGTGCTGTATGACACTGAAACCTGGAGTACAACGAAAGGAGACGAAGCCTTGTTACAAACCATTGAGAACAAAGTTTTATGACGCATCTTTGGACCCATTAGGGATACACAAAGTGGAGAGTGGAAAAGAAGAAGTAACAAATACATTTATGATCTGTTTAAGTCCCCGCTAATCACTGGTAACATGAAGGCTAATAGACTACAATGGCTGGGGCATATAGAAAGAATGGAAGATAATAGGGAAACAAAACTCGCTTACACTCAGGAAATAAATTACCGTAGACCCCGAGGTAGACCAAGAAGACGGTGGAGAGATAATATATATACAGACCTACAAGTACTTGGAATCAACGACTGGCAAGAGAAGGTCAACCAGAGAGACGAATGGAGACGGCTTGTATCTGCAGCAAAGAACCTAACTGGCTCGGAACGCTGAAAAAGAAGAAGAAGAAGAAGAAAGTCCATGATTTAACTAAATGGAGTGTAAAGTCCATGATTTATGAAACGGAGTAAAGTCCATGATTTAACTAAACCGCGGGGAGAAAATGTCCATTTCCATAAAAGAGTGCGAAATGGAAATACTGAGTTCAGACTCTTGCGGGTGTTGCCATTGAGAAGACATGAAGTAGTAATAAAAGAGGCCCAACAGCGTTTACCATGCTGTGGCTTGATATCTGGACAATGGTGAGGCCAGTGGTGATTAATGAATAATCGCTCTTTCAACAGTGGAAAGGCTTCCTTCTCCTGCCTCCTGCATTGAGGATCATGACCCTCCTCTTGCCATTAATCATTATTATTTTTTTTAAATCTCATTTTCATAACTGTCAGGAAAATTCTCAGTCCAACGAAGAAACCACAGTTTTCTTGTAGAAAATATGTGCCAAACAATTTAGTCATACCCATAGAAACAAGTGGGGAAATAAAACACAATCATCAAACAATAACAACAAGAGACAAAAAAAAGACAGACAGACAGACACACACAGAGACAGAGGGAGAGAGAGAGAGAGAGAGAGAGAGAGAGAGAGAGAGAGAGAGAGAGAGAGAGGTGGGGGGAGGTGAAGTGATAATGACACAAGGGTCGGTCGCTTAGAACTGGCCCTATCGGGCCTGAACATCTCAACATCTGATGCAGTCCCTCACTACCCATATTTACATGATATATTTCCTCTCACTACGGCCCTTTTGGGGGAGAATCATTTTCGTTCTTTAAAATATCTAGCGCCGCGATTATCTTATGGACCTCAGCAAGGGTGATGCCATTTCTCCGTCTTCGCAATGCTCCTCGTTCCCATATAAATGTATAGGTAACCTCATATTCATGAATGAATTTATAAATAAATTCACTATACATATAAGAAACATAGTCTACTCTGAATATAGAGACAAAGAAATTATAAGAGATTTCCCAGGAAAGTGTCATCTATAAAAACTACAGGTGATATTATAGAACAGCCTCATGATAATTCCGCGGAGGGACTCGGAGGTGTTTCCAAGGCACCAGGGCCAGGTTCTATACTGGACAAGACCTACTGACACGTCCTAGTCGCGCGTCCTGGGTAACGTGTCCCTTCGGGATCCTGGCTAACGTCAGTAGGATCGCTGATTCCCCCGAAGTCGGAGAGTATCTGCCTGCACAGCGAGGAGCCACCAGTCTGCACACCAATAAACCAGACATTGGGCAACGGATACTCATTTAAACCTCATTCCGGTATGACATCACACTGATTTTGGACAACAGGATGTCTCCATCCGACATTCAGGACTTCACGCTGGATTTCACAGCCAGCGAACGTAAGTAATCAAGCAGTTCCCGCGGAAACAAAACCACACATGAAAACTCCGAAGGACCAGATGATGTGTTCATCTCTCATAAATCGTATGAACAGAACAAGAATAAAGTTCAGTCACAATCTCACTAAGTCGATGAAATAATTGCCTATTCTCTTCCTAAGATTACTCTATAACTTTATAAAGAAACTCTGTTATAAAGTCAGATGTATGTGTTCCTAAGTTAACTATGGTTTTCAACTTAACAAAAGACATCATGAATATAAACAAAAACATAACACCACAACAACAGCAGCTGACTGGCCAATATGTACATCTCCTTCAATTCATCTCTAGTGACTGCCCGCCAATATGGCGCTATTTTTGAAACATGCCGTTGACTTCCTCATCCACATAAATTATGACAATAAGAGTACTCGTGGCGTGTCCAATGGATTGCCTCCTTTTTCGCGCGAACATGACGTTACTCCCAGAGTGGGTGGGGATTGTTGACATGACTGGAATTGGGGAAGTCGATGTTTCCAATTTCTGCTGGGATGGGCTCATTTCGCCATCTCGCCAGTGTTCAAACGCCGGGTGTCACTGTTGCCAATTCTAAAGCAGACAAATTATATCTTTAGCTGCAGTTTTGTTATGTTTAGAAATTACGGTGTGTTATGCCCCAACATAGAGACATATTTGATCCCTGTACCTTGTTTTTCAGTATGTTTCTGACTGAACAGAATATACTATGTTACAGAGATAACCCTATAATTGTTACAGTCTCTCGGATCCCCCTTGTTCTTGTACAATGTTATGATGCTTGAATCTTTGAAATCATGTACGACTTTCCTTCTCGCCAGCATAGTTCTATTAGATTGTGTATTTATAGATTGAGTGTGCCTTGCCGACTCCTGATAACCTCTATTGGAAACCCATTCTTACCTGGAGCTTTGCCAGATGCAATTTCATTAATATCAAACTTAACTTATGTTATGGTGGGAAGTGTGTCCAGGTGGTTAGGAGATGACAGGGCCCCTATGACACTGAGGGTACAATCCGCTAGTTTTGTCTCGCTTGAGTAAAGCTTCAAATAGTGCTCTACCCATCTATCCATTTGTTGTTTCTTATCAGTGATGATTTCTCCAGTAAAGCTTGTCAGTGGTATACTTCTTTTGATCATTAGACCACATACCTTCTTTATCCCTTCATGCATGTTTCTTATGTTTCCCTTATCACATGCATTTTGAATGCACTCGCATAACTTGTTCCGATAGTCAAGTACACACTGCCTGGCAGCCTATTGCACATCCTTCGTAGCTTGTTTCAGCCCACCTAGAGTGTTTCGCGTTGTTATTTCCTTCTTTATTCAGAGAGCTATCTTCTTTTGAATCAGTTAAGGGATGCAGTGTCTCGCTGTTTGCCGCAATCCAGTCCTTCCTCTTATGATCCTGTTTCATAAACCCTCACAGCTATTTTAAAAAGAGTTTCCTTAAGTTTACTCACCTTTCACTTGCTGTACACTTTTCTAATGTATAAGTTAAAGCGTCGTTAAGTTGCTGTTGGAATTGAAAACATTCATCAGGATCGTTGGTGTTAATAATATTAATCCTGGGGGTAGATTTGATTTTAGCGGTGTAGATACCGATACACGAATATTAATCGAAAGTCACAATATAAGCAATCTGCGCTATGCACACAGTACTGTATTGATGGCAGAAAATGAAAAAAAAAAATACATATAACAATAGTTGGTTTTTGTAATAATAAGGAGTGAAATGAAAGGAATCTACGTAAATAATAAGAGACCAGTAACTGTGGTGATATCAAAGAAAAAAGTGACACCATCATGTTAAATTGAAATAGAAGGGACAATTCTTTACCAAGTGGATAATGTTAAATACTTAGGGGCAACAAAGATTAAGAACATAATAGGGCAAGCAAAATCTGCATTTCAGAAAACGAAAGGTATCTTATGCTTATGAAATGCATCGGCAATATCGTACGTTACCTCTTATTCTCAGAGAAAGGAATAAACCACAAAAGATATAGTAAGATAAAAAACAAAATAATAAAGTCACCGCACTGCTCGGAGTTTACAATTCTATGACGCATGTTTGCACCAGAAGTGCCGCCATCGCACAAAGCGAACAGTCTGTTGTCTATCTAAATATGTATACAATTTGGTGGAACTGGGGTAGACCTGTGAAAATGTAAACAATATAAAATGACACAAAGTAGTGCAGCTTTACATAACAGAATTACGACACATACAGGACGTTGCGGTGATTAGCCTTCATCAGCAAACAAACACTATCACAAAACACAACATATTGTCACAGAGATCTCCTGTGACTACATTAAAACGTTACGACAAGACGAGAAGAATAAAAAGATTAAGAAATGAAAGCAATGAAGAGAAAAATGAAAATTGGACAAACATGTTCATTTTCTCTTCATTGCTTTTATTTTTTTTAATCTTTTTGTTCTTCTCGTAGAAATGTGGTTTCTGGGGAAAATGCAAAGAATGTCATGGGCAGACAGAAAAACCAATGAACAAGTCCTTCAAGAAACAAATTAAGATCGTAAACTGATTAGGGTCATTAGACGTAGACAGTCAACATTTTTAGGAATGTTATGAGAAGAAATGACTTGGAGAACTTGGTGACAACTGGTAAGATCGAAGGAAAGAGACCAAGGGGAAGAACGAGAAGTAAATACATAGATGGTTTGGCCACGTGGCATGGTCGAGACACGAACTCAGAACTCGTCCACGACACCGGTGATCGAGAGAGATGGCAAAACATGACCGCCCGTAAACCCTTAGTTACGAAGCCCGTATAGCATTACCATCAACTAAATCAACACTTGCTCTGATTTCCTGATTTAGGTCTGGCAATCTCAGATTTAGGGGGCCTAGTGACCATAACATGGACCAACATCTGTTTGAATCCAGAGTTCAGTACTTTGAGTTTGGGCTTCGATGCTGTGGAGGTACAATACTTGACAGGTGCCATGCCTCACTTCACCTTTTCACGGATCACTGCCTGGATCACTGCCTTGATCACATTTGAGAGATGCCTGTGTATCACGGTTCCTTTAAAGGTTTGTCTCTGACTAAATGTAGTTAATGGTAGTGGGAAACATTTCACGTATACTATATTACAATTGACTATGACTGCAAATGGAATCACAAGGGAAGCAATCATATTAATGAGTTAAGCCGCGTATTGTAAACATGGAATTGAGGAGTTAAATGCTGAAGAATTAATAAAAGTCCTTATATTGAAGCAGCTACGGTAGTATAATGGCTAGACACCCGCATGTCGGCCAGTTGATGATAGGTTTGACACTTGAGTTTATTTACATTGCTAAACATTGGCCCGGGCTTCAGGTCTACCCAGCCTAGTTCAGTGTTGATGTCCTTTTCTTTTGACATCTTGTGATTTGACGAATCATGACAAACTAGACATCCTTAAAGAAGGTAGTTTGCCATTGCTTTCCTTCCTGGCAGTAACCATACTGGTCGGTGACCGTAGCCATTGCCTCGTTGAAGAGATCATAGCGAAACTTGAGACCTTAAAGAACAGCTATCTGTCGGCTGCTCTCATCATTCAATCCAATACCTGCCTTCCGGGGATTCTTGTGAAAAACATTCCTAATACAGTTACGAAAACATAACATCCTTCCCAGAAAAAAACACTAAAATCGTCCCTCTGCGAAAATAAAGATGAGTCCATCGCCATGTTACCGGAAGTATCACTGACTTTTTATTGGCTTAACGAAAACTCGTACAGGATGCAGATATGTCGTAGTTTTGTTTTGTAATTGATGGTGAGCCTTGAAAAGAATTGGAATTACATGCCTAATAAATATACTAGTATCAATAGGCACACTAGGGGATATAAACATTGGAAACTGAAGACTGTAGGCACTTGTGTTCATTCAAAGATATTGCATGTTAATAACACAATGCAGTGTGGTTTGGACTAGTGAATTTATTTCGCATCTTTCATCACATATGTGTACACTCACCTTCTAAATGTGAGGTTTGTTTTTATTTATTTATTTATTTATTTATTTCGCTTTCGCGCGCTTTGAACTCAAGCGTAGTTCATAAACTTGCTACTAATTATACTGCAATGGACAAAATTGTGCGAGTTCATTAGCTTCCCCTATTATAAGTGTCTCTCGACATCAAGCGAACGCACTGGTAATTAACGTCTCCAATCCAAGGACAAGAAGTCAACATGTTAGTCCAATTGACCGGTATAGGAGTTAAACCCGCTAGCTCAGCAACTGGATGTGTATTAACGATAGATCTTATCTATTCGGTCATGATGACCCCAGCGTGTGATAATAACATCATTTATTGTGTGAATTATATCTTACCTGAGCTGTCAATATTCTCGGAAGGTCGAAGCGATAAGGATGGAAATGGGGGTTACCGATATATTCTTTCTGCCATATATGCCTAGGCAAGCAAAGAAGTGACACTCAAAATTTGTTTTCAAATCAATATGGTAAGCACAATAAAGAAGTAAGTTTTCACCCAAATCGCTGTCTTCCACAGACGTGTTGTTAATATATGCCTTAGGAAGTTAAAATAACGAGCGTTAAAGTGTAATATCAGCGAGAAACGCTTTAGAAAAGTAACGGGAGTAACTGAAATATATAAAGAGAAATTTAAGAACGACTGGGTTAAAAACAAATCATGAAATACAATAAAGAACAACACAATACAAGGTTAGGCCAACACACAAGACTGCACTTGTAAAATCTACCACAAAGACACACACTGAAGAAATATGATGGATACAGAAAAGGGAAGGACCAAGTAAGAGATGGAATGATGATCGTAAGAACGCATTCATAGTAACAATTAAGACCGTCTTGCACAGCGCATTTAAAATTGCGTTCAACAGATAATTAGAATCCCCCCACCCCCTTGTAACGGAGTGTTTCGGGTTCACCTTGGGTAGTGAGAGTGAACCACACCCGAGGTGTCTCTAGCACTCCCGTGTATTCTAGCCCCAGGGGTTGGACGAGCAGATACACTTTTTTTTTTCTCTGTGGTTGATCTCAGGTTATTTAGTTACGTCTACACACCCCTCCAGATTCTAGACCCCTACTAACTACCTACCCCTGTTGAACAATGAACACTTAGGCATCGTCCGAGACCACACTCACTCATTATACAAAGAGCAAGTCAACTTACATAAAGTTTATTCTACCCTTGAGAATATAGAACTGAAATGAACTTCCTGATAGAAGAATCTATTTACACAAATAGAAGATAGAGTAGAGACAGAATTAGAGATGTAGGTGTCTTCATCGAGTTGAGAAGTAGAGTGGATGCAGATGTCCCGTCCAGTTGGTCCGCCACTCACCCGGCTTCCTTCCAGTGAGATGACTAGAACCTTGGAGACCACTCCGTCTCCCGAACGTGGAACCACAACAATAGAGTCACTGCTGGACCACACTTCACTGGACCAACTGCATCTATAACACTCCCACGGAGTCACTGGTAATACAGTTCTCGAACACTACCGAGTTGGAGACAATCTTCCTGGACTTGGCTCCAAGTATTGGTTACTTCGATGAACTACATAGTCACTGACCAACCGAATGGTCTGTCACTCATAGCACAGTCCCACTGCAGAACCGATATGGCATTGACCAATTCAATGGTCTCTTACAGTCACACTTTGTAGGATCAGATATGGCTACTGAAAAGTTACTGAGTCCTTCTAGAACACAGTTGATAATCTGGATACGGTAACAGTACATGAATAGAATCAGACATCTATTTTACGGAAACAATTCAGGTTGGACTATAATCCCTAGTCCCTTCCACCGGGTTACACTTGACACACGTCCATACTGGTGTAGTTCTTCTCAAGACCTGCCACTCGAGCTGTCCAAAGAACCATTCAAGTGTCTGAAGATTAGTTACTTCTGCGTTTAGGCAGAACCCCCGTCAAACCAGACGGACCGGTGTTCCCTGTCGAGCATGATTACTCAACATGCTGAAATGTTCCTGGCAAAAACAGAGTATCTTCTATTTTAACCGATCACAAACCATCTCTTCCCACACGTGCACCTTCAGGGCAGTTGTATGTCTTGAAGAAGCCTTCACGCGGTTGGGATTCCCAAATCAGGTCCTCACGGACAACGGGTCCCAGTTCTGTGGAAAATTGATGGAAGAGGTCTTCCGAATATTTCATACCAACCACATCACTACCAGCCCGTACCACCCTCAATCCAATGGGCTAGTCGAGAGGTTCAATGGAACCCTCATGACGATGCTCAGGAAGCTGGCCCAAGATAAGCCTGAGAGATGGGATGAGTTCATTCCAGCAGCTCTCTTTGCTTATCGAGAGGTTCCCCATGGGTCCACGGGGCTGCCACCCGCGACGTTGTTGTTTGGGCGGCCGATCAAGGGACCCCTGGAAGCCTTATTGAGGTGTTGGACCGAGGATCACACTCCCGAGGAGGTGGTGTCCTCGTACCAGTATGTCGAAGAGTTAAAAGACAAACTCAAGACCGGCTGGAAGTTAGCCGCGACGAATTTACGGAAGGCTCGGAAGAGACACGCCGCCTATTATAATAGGCGCACCAAAGAGCGGTCTCTCCAGGAGGGGGATAAGGTGTTACTGTTGCTCCCCATAGGAGGTAACAAGCTGGAAATCGGATGGCAAGGACCTTTCCCAGTGGAACGGGTGATCTCCCGGACCAACTATGGGATTAGGATCCGGGGAAAATCTAAGATTTTCCACATCAATCTCCTCAAGAAATACGAGGAGAGATCCGATGAAGACTCCTCCCACCTCATGGCGATGGCCGTCGCCATGGAAACAGAGATAGGACCTGACGCTGATACGGAATACCCTTTAAATCCCCGGGAAACCTATAGGGATGTGAAGGTAAATCCCGATCTATCGCTAGCGGATCGAAAGAAATTCAGCTGTCTGTTAGAGTCCCACAGTGATGTACTCACTGATAAACCAGGTCGGACGGGGCTAATCGAGTTCGACATGACCGTAACTAGTCCAGACCCCGTCCGGCAACGGGTCTACCCGGTGCCTTTCTCGAAGGAGAAAGCCCTGGAGGCCGAGATCCAGAAGCTTCTGGAAGATGAGATCATTTCGCCCTCGACATCCCCGTATAATGCGGGGGTGGTCTTATTGCGAAAACCCAGCGGGGAACACCGACTGTGTATCGATTACAGGCTTTTAAACAGCCATACCCACTTTCAGGTAGAGCCCCTACCGAATCCAACCCAGCTGTTTTCCCGGCTGCACCAGGCCAAATATTTCTCAAAGATTGATTTGAGTCGGGGTTATTATCAAATCCCAGTGAAGCCGGAAATCCGGCCCCTCCTAGCATTCAGTACCCATAGCGGTCACTATGAGTTCAACGTAATGCCGTTTGGGCTGAATAACGCTCCGAGTGTGTTCACGCGCATGATGCGGCTGCTATTAGATCCCCTTCGGGATCCCGCGATCGTTTCCTTCATGGATGACATCCTCATTGCTTCGGTCAGTTTGGACGATCATATAGCTTCCTTAGACCGCCTTTTCCGGAGACTGAGAGAAGTGGGGCTCACCGCCCGCCCCACCAAGTGTATGATGGGGTATGGGACCCTAGAATTCCTAGGACACACTATAACTCCCGGCCAGATGGTCCCCGAAGCCAAAAACATTGCGAAAGTGCAGCTGGCTCCCCGTCCACAGACGAAAAAGGATGTGAGATCCTTTGTGTCCTTGTGCGGTTTCTATCAGAAATTCATTCCGCGGTTCAATATGGTAGCGGCACCATTGACCGACACTCTGAAAAAGGGGGAGCCCGAAAAACTAGTATGGACTCCAGCATGTGAGGAGGCGTATGGTAAATTGAAACAAGCATTAACCGCGAAACCGGTACTGCAATTACCTAACCTGGAAAAACCCTTCGTGCTGCGAACGGATGCCAGCAACATTGGAATCGGAGCAGCTCTACTACAGGAGGGGCGAGAAGATCAGTCTATCTTATGCC
Source organism: Cepaea hortensis (assembly GCA_963921405.1). Taxonomy (NCBI): domain Eukaryota; kingdom Metazoa; phylum Mollusca; class Gastropoda; order Stylommatophora; family Helicidae; genus Cepaea; species Cepaea hortensis. The sequence goes on along the minus strand of OY992881.1, from coordinate 97,632,250 downwards.
CCGTGGCATATGCCAGTCGGAAGTTGTTACCCGCTGAACGGAATTACTCAACCGTGGAACGAGAATGCCTTTCTCTGGTCTGGGCAGTTCAGAAATTCCAACCATATCTATATGGGGTACAGTTTACTGTGCAATCTGATCACCAGCCACTTACGTTTCTGGCATCATCCCAGAAACTTAATCCACGGTTGTTGAGATGGTCCTTGCTTTTGCAACCCTACCAATTCAGGGTAGAATATATCCCAGGGAAAGAAAATGTCGGAGCCGACTTTCTCTCCCGCCATCCGGTCTCTACGAAAGAAGAACGAACGACATAGACAGCTTCTGCGTAGAAGTGGAACGACGGGGTCGATCCTCTTAAAGTGGGGGCCTATGTGACGAAACGCGTTTATCTGTCTTGGGTCGTCAACAACCCGCACTATTTTGGCGCGTCATCGGGGACTTTCCCAGCTAAAAATAGACTGAGGGAAGCCGATGGAGGACTTATTATCTAGAATCGTCTCGAAACACCGGAATTCGAGTAACCCGTGATGCTGGGTATCGCTCTAACTTCCCGTGCAGAGAGATCTAGAAACTCTAGGCGGGGAATGACGTTTTCCCGAGAAAGTATCTTTTCTCGAGAAGCACTCGCTTCTTGTGCGCATTGAGTTGGCACGAAGCGGGAAATTGGCTACAGCAGTCATTCACTTACTTTTGTTCGAAGAGAACAGACGCTGGCCTGAATGTGAGCCATTTTTGTGTTGCGTCTCACCTCAACCATGATTCGGCTGACTGTTATGAAAAGGAAGCTGAGAAGCCCTTGAACAGTTCGGAAGCTGACTGGAGAGCTGGTTTCACCATGCAGGTAGATATTTGGTTAAATCATTTAACTTTGTACGTGTGTTCCACACGCCATTGTTCTAACCTCATTACCTATGCGGATGTCCTTGCATACTAATTAGCAAACCGATCGATAACGCAGGTGACAATTAATCGTGGGTTTGTTTACCGTGTGCTCGCGAATCAGCTGTTAGGAACGCCGTAATGTGATGTGGGCGATTTGGGTTCCAAATATATGTACCATATATTGCCAATCGTTGCATCTATTAGGTTGCTGAGTTAGAATAAAACCTAGTTACTTGTGCCGGATGGAAACTTAGATTATGTCAGTCAGTTGCTGAAGCCAGAAGAACGGTTAGAAAACCAGGTAAGTTGGTAGGTGGAGATTCAGACAAAAGTGTGCTTAGTTACTAAGTAAAGGAAGAACTTAGTTCTGTGCTCCAGGAATGATGTAACTATTATGTAGTAACTTAATAGTGAATTCATTGTGTGGAACAGCGGATTTCTGTGGAAAGGTAAGTGGCTTTGGTGCTATATCTATATATATATGATGTGACATTGGGTATATATATTTGGTCATGGCATGTGATACTTCCTGGGGTAATTCCGAACGCCGAATAGATCGACGCGTGATAACACTGCGTGCCGTCGCGATGTAAATATGCGTTCTGAAATCTTGTCTAAGCTATCCTGTTTCTTTCCTACTGGCGCTAGTGCGAGTGAATGCTAAGGTGCTGGAAGTATGGAAGGATGCAGGAGGCTGTATGAGACTGGGGAAATATAGATTATGGGGGATGTGAAAGCAAGTTATGAAAGTATGTGTTGGTAGACCAAACCAACGATGAAGTTCAGTCCAGGCCAAGGCTAAACCACTTGGGAGGACAGAACTGGAACAGTACCCTTGGAACATGGGGGGGAACATGTATTCTCAAGAAGGCTTCTTGACTCTAAGGCAGAGTCTGATAAGAAGAGTTTGCTGTGGCGTGGGCAGGTGGTCCCACCAGCAAACAGGCTTGTGTACATATTGGATGTGATCATGTACTATTCCTATATCCCGAGGGATGGTATATTGATCAAGATTATGTTTCTTAATGTACATTGATTATGTTAGGAACGAGTCTAGGGACTCTTTACCTATTTGTTTAGTTCGATTAAATTAGAACAATAACAGCCTTGTATCATTACTGACGTTAGCGACGACTGGTAGATGATTAGGGATAGGTGAGACCAATGATCAGACTCGTCATTCTGATTTCTTGCTCTGTTTGACGGGCTGTTCTGTGAGGCCAGCTGACATTTGTGAACCCCTGCTTGACTACTCTCCATATAGAGATAATGCTTTGGTTATATGAATAACTAACTAGCATGACTGAGAATTGAGTAGTTTTGGTAGGATGCATGTGAACTAATGTTTGGGCCAGTATACTCTCACCGGTCGCTCTTCCTTTTCAGGAGTTTGCCTGTTGAGGAACCAGTCAACTATAATTGTTGTTGGCAGAAAACCACTTCGTGTGACAGAGCGAAGGGTTCAGTTCTTTACTTATCACGCCAGACTCCATCACACCAGGTACCCAATGTGATTCACCATGCGTGAAGGTTGCTTCAAGACATACAACTGCCCTGAAGGTGCACGTGTGGGAAGAGATGGTTTGTGATCGGTTAAAATAGAAGATACTCTGTTTTTGCCAGGAACATTTCAGCATGTTGAGTAATCATGCTCGACAGGGAACACCGGTCCGTCTGGTTTGACGGGGGTTCTGCCTAAACGCAGAAGTAACTAATCTTCAGACACTTGAATGGTTCTTTGGACAGCTCGAGTGGCAGGTCTTGAGAAGAACTACACCAGTATGGACGTGTGTCAAGTGTAACCCGGTGGAAGGGACTAGGGATTATAGTCCAACCTGAATTGTTTCCGTAAAATAGATGTCTGATTCTATTCATGTACTGTTACCGTATCCAGATTATCAACTGTGTTCTAGAAGGACTCAGTAACTTTTCAGTAGCCATATCTGATCCTACAAAGTGTGACTGTAAGAGACCATTGAATTGGTCAATGCCATATCGGTTCTGCAGTGGGACTGTGCTATGAGTGACAGACCATTCGGTTGGTCAGTGACTATGTGGTTCATCGAAGTAACCAATACTTGGAGCCAAGTCCAGGAAGATTGTCTCCAACTCGGTAGTGTTCGAGAACTGTATTACCAGTGACTCCGTGGGAGTGTTATAGATGCAGTTGGTCCAGTGAAGTGTGGTCCAGCAGTGACTCTATTGTTGTGGTTCCACGTTCGGGAGACGGAGTGGTCTCCAAGGTTCTAGTCATCTCACTGGAAGGAAGCCGGGTGAGTGGCGGACCAAGACAGATAAACGCGTTTCGTCACACCCCTTCCCATTTTACCAAGCTCCCTACTTCCCATCATGTTATTGAGGCAAACGGAGTCAGATAAGAAGACTTAGAAGAAGATATATTTAAAACCAAGACCAATTAAGACCAATAGCCGGCTCCGTGGCTAAAGGCTTGCGAACGCGGTTCGTGAGCCAGGTACCAGGCGTTCGAAGCTCAGCTGCGGCCGATTTGTGCAGCAGACCATGTCGCGTTGTGATATAACATGCTGGTATGGGAGCTGGTCGTTCAGAAAGCAATGGCAAACTACTGAACGTACAACATGCCTAGTACATCAACAGCAGCTGAAAAATGCTGGTGTTGACTGCAACGTCCCGAAAGGGATACGCAACAAAAAAAAATATTTAAAATAATGACCGATTTTAATCTCATCGTGTTGTTTCTGTGAATTATTTGTGTTGACCATGTATTCACACCTTTCACAGGTACGACGCATTGTCACCCAGAAACGTGTGTTTGGCACATTGACGTTCATCTTCCTATTCAGCATCGTTACCATAGCACCACTGTATGTGGTCAACAGACTGGACCTGAAATTTTACCCCAATAGAAATGAAACAATCATTGGTATGGTGTCTACAGCTGATCGGGAGCCCGTGGACAAATTTTTATATGGTTTAAATAGCGTGGCTATTCCGCTTATAATGTTTCTTGTCGTAATTATCTGCACGGTATTTCTTGTAACAACATTACATAGTAAAGCTGAGTGGCGACTAAAATCTACCAACTCTTCTCAAGTTGATACTGTTTCCAAGAGAAACCAAAAAGTTGCCAGAATGGTGATTATGATCTCTGCTATTTTCATTATCTGTTTTATCCCAGTTAGCATTAGCTTCCTGGCCATGTGTTTGGAGCCAGATCTGTCCATCGACGGGAAGTATAGGAATATACTCCTTCTCTGTGGTGGAATTTGCGTATTTTGTGAGTCCGTTAATTCGTCTGTGAATATATTTATTTATTACAGTATGAGTCGGAGCTATAGAGATATATTTGATCAGCTGTTTCACATTAAACATGGCAAATCCTGAGTTTCAATGAGTTAATTAAATTGTGACTATTTCTCATGCAGTATGCTTACAAAACGCCGGCTTCCTGGCCTAGAGGTTAGCAACTTTTCTCCGTAATCTCATATACTCTCGTAAGTAACGTGACAACGGTGAGAATCAGAAATGGTTCGAATAGTGTCGGTTACTTACGGGGTATGTGAGCCGGACGCGCAGAAAGCAATGGCAAACTTATGAGCGTAATCTTGACAAGTAATCAACAGTCAGCTGAAAGATGCTGATGTTGACAGCGATGTCCTGTAAAGGATATGCAAACATTTTTATTTATGCTTACAATGTCTACCAAATATATTATACGCTGCCATTTTATTATAGTATTGAGGCCATCACTATCATTATTACCATTAAAATATATGTCATCATCGGGCTCCCAAAGTATAATGATAATTAAAACACGAAAAGTCTACAAACAGCGGTTGTTAAAATTATTACGTTTTAAATTAAGTTGCATGCCGCTTTACAAGACGTTGCAGTCAACTCCAGTATTTTTTACGGGATATGTTTGACACTCTAGTCAATGTTTATATTCATTAGTTTGCCACCGCTTTCTGAACGACCAACATTAATACTTTTGTGAAAACCAAATCATATCGGTCTGTCTCATACCCGCTGCTGCTGGATTTGAATCATGTATGTCAAGATACTGAAAAAAAATGCATGTACCACACAAAGGCAATAGACGCCAACACGATTTCAGACACCTTGATTTCAAAGGTGGGATCTAAGCACAGTTGGTCGATACATGTTCTCTGCATACAGATACTCTACAATGTAGAGTCTACATGTTAAGTTGTTTACTAAGACGCCCCTTGAAAGGTGTGAAAGAATAATGCACAAACAAACAAACACGAGAATTAAACTGCATTGAATTGAATTGAACTTAATTTTAAAAGGGTTACAAATTGGGCACGCAGGACCGTCTTACATTCAGCCCTTCCAATCACTCATCTTTCGTTCATCAACAGTGCATGATACATTCGTGTAGGAAAAAAAAACATTGTCAAATGAATGTTGTAAGAATAAACAATGCATATTATCATGTTATGCGGCACATCCCCCCTTCCAACCCAGACATCCTGTACCAACCCACACACACATTTCTCACCCACTCACACATAACCTACCCTACAAACACCCCCACCCACCACACATCCCCCACCCACCACACATCCCTCCACCCACTCACAAATCCCCTCACCAACCCAGACATCTCGCACCCACCATCACAAACATTCCCACCCACACACAACTCCTCACTCACACATACCCCAACCCACACAATCTCGCCCACACACACATGAACCACCCACCCAATCACACACCCCACACACAGAGAGAGAGAGAGAGAGAGAGAGAGAGAGAGAGAGAGAGAGAGAGAGAGAGAGAGAGAGAGAGAGAGAAAAGTAGACGGTAAGCTTTACTAGAACACAATCACAATTAACAAATATGGCGTTAAGAACTATGACTTCTTCTGCACAGAAACAAAAAGTATTGAACGACTTTCAGCTGTTATAATAATCACCATTTACTGAGGAGTAAATACTTCTAGTACATAGATTCTAGTTACTAACTAACTAACTAACTAACTAACTTACTAACTAACTACTAACAAACTAACTAACAAACTAACTAACTAACTAACTAACTAACTAACTAACTACTAACAAACTAACTAACAAACTAACTAACTAACTAGCTAACTAACTGACTGACTAACTGACTAACTAACCAACTAACCAACTAACCAACTAACAAATAAACTAACTAACTAACTAACTAACTAACTAAAAATAACCATTATGTACCATATCGATAAGCGTGGGAGGAATTGGCTCACTTTCTCACACAATAACCAGCCTTGAATCCGGTATGTGTTCTTTTGCTGACCATGAGACGTGACCAAGTCATTCAGTTATTTATCTGTGTGTCGTAGAGAACAGACAAAGAGAAACACCCTGGTCCTCCAGGTTGGGGGTTGAAGCGTGGGGTTAACATCCCCACCTTTGTAAAAACCATTTTTTTCGAAACAGATACAAGAGCCTCGAATTCGGACTGGCTTATCTGGACAACGACCTTGGAACGTTAAAGGACTTTTGAGATTTGGAACATAGAATGTACGGACACTATATCGAGCAGGAGCGGCCGAAGAACTAACCCGGGAGCTGGTTGAATATCAAATGGATATAACAGCAATTCAAGAAATAAGGTGGCCAGGAGAGGGTACTTAGAGCAAAATGGAATGATTATAATATATGGAGGAAACACCCAAAATAAACATGAATTAGGAACAGGATTTGTCATCACAAAAGAGTTATGGGGGAACGTTTTAAACTTTAAAGCTGTTAATGGCAGGATTAGTAAATTACGAATAAAAGGTAAATGGAAAAATATGGCGATGATTGGTGTGCATGCGCCTACTGAAGAGAGGGAGGATGATATTAAAGGGGACTTTTATGGTGATCTGGAGGATGTCGTAGAGGAGACCCCCAGGCGGGACATCCTGATTGTGCTGGGAGACCGGTGCAAAAATAGGTGGAGAACAGGCTGGTAAAAGGGTGGCCGGTGTGGAGGGCCTACATGCGACTTCAAATGATGGTGGATGGAGAGTCATCGACCTGGCGGAGGCCGAGGGACTGCGGATTGGCAGTGCCGGACTGCAAAGAGGGGATATACGCAGGCGGGCTTGGAGGTCATGTGACAAGAGAACCTATGGTCAAATAGATCACATTTTGATTGACAACAGGGGTGCATCGGGCATACGGCAGGTTGGAAGTTGTGGAGGAGCTGGGTGTCGTGGTGACCACTTCCTCGTTGGAGCAAAATTTGGAATAAAACTTAGGAGAGCTTTCTATGCTAAATTACAAAGATTGCACCCAACATGTGGCAGAGAAAGACTGCAAGAAATTATGGTCAGGGAGAAATTTGCAGATGAAGTAAAATGTGGACTTGAGACTCTGCGGGGCCCTTTGGAGGAAGGCGTTGACCGGGCTTGGTTGAGCATCAAGAGTGCAGTTCAATCTGCCACAGAGGAATGTCTCGGTGTGTTGGCCGCGCATGGAGGGAACAGATGGTTCGATCGGAAATGTGGGGAGGCAGTCGTTGAGAAAAGGAGTGCCGGACATTTATGGTTGGGTGACATCGGCGGCATCCGGGGGGACGAGCATTGTGGAAATGAATGTAGGGAGGCTTACAAAGGTGGTCCGACAGCTGAGGCGAGAGTATATGAGTGGTATAATCAGGGATGTGGAACTGATCACAGGAAAAGTGAATCCAGAGGGTTTTAAAAAAAACTGAGGTCGGTGGGACGAGGGCGCCAACAGGACACATATGGTTTAAGAGACAGAAGTGGTAGTATGATAAATGCCAATGAGGGGGTGTGCAACACATGGAAAGAGTATTTTGGTGAATTGCTAAATTGTGAAGCTCCAGGTGGCACTTTCCCACAGGAAGAGGTTCTAACATGTGAACCACAAATTGAAGAACCTATATTTGGGGAGATCCTATGTGTGATCACACGACTTGAAAACAATGGGGCAACTGGGACTGATGGAATTGCTGCTGAATTTATAGAGGCGGGTGGCCATGCATTGCATCTAAAGCTATGCGAACTAGTGGTAGGAGTCTGGAGGACAGGGGAGTTGCCCCATGACTGGAGGGAGTCATTATTGATGCCTGTCTTTGGGAGGGGAGACAAGTTCCAGTGTGAAGATTGTAGAGGAGTGTCGCTGCTGTCCACAGGCTGTGGGATACTATCTGCAGTGTTGCTGGATAGACTAGGAGCGTGTTCGGAGGACGTGTTGGGTGGCTGCCGGGCGGGTTTTGGACAAGACGGATCAACGATGGATCAGATATTTGTCTTGCGACAGGTGGCCGAGAGAGATTGGTAATATGGGAGAGATCTCCATGGCATTTTTGTGGATTTTGAAAAGGCTTGTGATAGTGTCCGTGGGAATAGTCTGTGGAATGCTGTGCGGGAATTTGGAGTGCCGGGGGGGGGGGGGGGGAGGGGGTTGGCATGGCCAGACTGTGCATGGAAGATGCTTATGATATGGTAACATGTGGAGGCAGGAGGTCAGACCCTTTCCAGGTGGCTTCTGGCTTGAGGCGGGGTGATGCAATGTCGCCGCTGCTCTTCAATCTGGCCCTAGAGAAGGTTGTAGGGACGGTGGGGAAGGAATGTGATGTTGGAGGAACACCCGGGCTACTTGGTTGTGCAGATGATATAGATATTATGGGGCAGGGTGAACAGGGGACATTGGAAATGTTGACTCACTTAAAGGAAGGGGCCCAACGGATGGGGCTGGTTGTCAGCCAAGATGAGACAGAGTATATGGTGGTTTCAGGGGACGGAATGGCTGTAGACTCTGGCCACGTACAAATAGATAGTATGACCATTGAGAGAACGGGGACATACAATCTTCAACTTCTCCAACATCATAAGGGAAGAAATACAAACTAGAATCAACTCTGGAAGTAAGATATACTATGCGCTGCAACATCTGCTGAAGTCAAATGCGCTGTCTCGTGGCACCAGAATCACAGTGTGCAGAACACTGATCGGACCGGTTGTGCTGTATGGATCTGGAGCCTGGAGTGCAGCGAGAGGGGACGGGCCTTGTTGCAAACCTTTGAGAACAAAATTTTAAGACGCATCTTTTGACCCATTGAGGATACACAGGGTGGAGAGTGGGGGGGGGAGGGGGAGGAGGTGGCAAAGACATTTGTGATCTGTTTGGGTCCTCGCTGATCACTGGTGTCATACAGGATGGTGGACTGCGGTGGCTGGGGCATGTGAAGAGAATGGAGGATAGTAGGGAGGCAGGGCTCGCTTGAACTCAGGAGGTGAATGACCGTGGACCCCGGGGTGGACCAAGGGGACGGTGGAGAGATAATACATGTGCAGACTTACAAGCACTTGGGGTCAACGACTGGCAAGAGAGGGTCCACCAGAGAGACGAATGGAGACGGATTGTGTCTGCAGCAAAGAACCTCAATTTCTCGGAACGCTGAAGAAGAAGAAGAAGTCGTTCCCTTGCTCTTTTCCCGACACTTTTGCCAGTTGCTGCTAAGTTTTCTAGTGTGTTTCTCTTCAAAACGTGCCCAAAAATTGTTACTGTCTGTGCTTAATTTCTCAAATTATTTCACTGTTTTCATGTGTTTCTCGTGATGGAGTCTACATGGAGAAGTGGTTAAGCTCTAAGAAGGTCGTAGGTTCAAGTATGACACCGTTATTCGGTTCAGCGTATCGTTGTCGCCGAGACTCCTTGGCGTCGTTGCTGGAGCTATGGAGTTCGTGAGCTGTTAGATTTTGGCAAGCCTCTACGATAATTTAGACCGAACAAAATGGGATCAAACATGGTGGAATTCAGTCGATTCACTTCTCTTTATTTCCCATTTATTGTGTTTCTCGTAGAACTATTTTATTGGCTTTTCTCACCGTTCATTGTATTCTTTGCATTTTCCTCAGAAGTAACATGTCTATTGTCATTAGATATTTATGAGCATGTTTGCTTATCGGCCATGTTTCAAAAGCATACAAATGATATATTCTATATTGCACGTCAAGACTCATTTCTTGTTTGTCTGCGTCCCGAGATAGTTGTACGAATTCACTCGTTTACGATTTTTCTCATTTACTTAAATGATTTTAACTGGAGTGTTTCTTCCTTCCTAAAGATTACCATAAACTTTGTGTTCTAACACTTTTCTTGACGAATCGCTATGTTCTAGGCATATGCAGTTTGTAGTATGCCTTTGCTTGGCAGTGATCACGCTGATTGGTGACCGTAGCTTACCACGTACAAACGAATATGATGTATTCATATACGTGCAGTATACCCTTTGCATATTTTAAAGTCTCCGTATACCACCAATCAGAGCATTATACAGAAAGGCCACGCTATACGTCGCCTCGGTATACGTCGTTTCGCTATAACGTCGTTGTCACAAAGGGGACTAACTTCACTTTACGTCGCTTTACGGGATGTGTTGGTGGGGGAGATTGTGTGGGTGGGAGAAGTGTGTAAGTGGGGGATGTGTGGGTGGGTGCTGGTTTTGTGTGTGGGTAGGTGCGGGATATGTGAGTTGGCAGGAATATGTGTGTGTGGGTGTTGGATATGTGGTAGGGGGATGTGTGTTTGGCTGTGTGGTTGGGGTGTGTGGGTGGGTGGTGGAGGATATGTGGGTGGGTAAGTGTTGGTAGGTTATTGGATGGGTGGAGAATGTTGTCACGAAAAATAAACTTGATGGTTCGATCGATGAAAAAAAGAGACATTCGTCTGCACAGACACCGGCAACCCTTTGATGTTGTATAGACTGAGGAAAAAAATAAGTCGCGTCAAATGTCTACACCCGGTCGGCATTTTGTTAACAAGTTGTTGCTCGAGACGGGACAAAAGAGCCATCCGTCTGCAAAGGCGGTAGTCAGACTTTGATGTTGTAGACGGAATGTCTGGACAGACGTCGGAGAGGTCTAGTGATGTAAGGGACATGATTCCCCAGATCCCAGACTAGCGGGACTCTCGGAAGTGCCGGGAAAAGTCCCAGATGAAAGCAACATAGACGGCGGATTGATTCCAGTCAGTCGAAAACAGGCGGAGAAAACCAGACTCTGGACTGATTAGCGTCTAGACTTGTTGGTGACGTCACTCAAGCCCCGATATAAACCAGTTGCGGTAAACAAAGTTCGAGGAGTCGACCAAAAATTCTGAAGTGTTAAAGATCGGCGCAGTTTTCCGAGTTGTGTTAATTGAAAGAGACTATAGTGTCAAAGTGTTGATTTATCGGCGGACATAGATCAAGTCTGTGATTGCATAGTCTCAATCATCAACCGGAATAGGCATATGGTAGTCTATTAATCATATCTAACTTAGAGTATGATTAGGAATAGAGTACAGTACTGTGCGGTGATATAATGTATTATAGGTGCGGTGATACAATGTTCTATAAGTGCGGTGCTAGAAAGTATTATAGGAGCGTCGGCACTAGTGTCCTAATATATGGCTTTAACTAGCTTGTGTGATATATCATTTTACTCAGGGAGGTGAGGACAATGTGGTGGGATAATAATTAAAGAGATTGAGGATGGTTGGGAGGGAGGAGGGGAATGTGAAAAGGTAGGATCTTCCAGTAGGGCATCTGCTGGGTTTCTACCCGTTCCTTTATTCTTTCCTGGTGTTGCCATGTCTAAGACCAATGTGATGAGCTATTTGGCCGTATGACAGAGATCGGATCTCTGTTATAGATCTGAATGTTGCTAATGGCCTACACTCACCTAATTACGGTCAGGATTGAGTTGCTCTCACCATGATGTTCTCTACTCAACAGGTTCCACTTGAGTGTGCGATGATTTATTACGAAGAAGCAGTTTCAAAGTTTTATACAATGATGGCTCGCGGAATGAAGACAGAGGTTACTGAGAGGCTTTTACACAGGGCTCAGAACCTAGTTGGTCTGCAGAAACCTGGCTTCTGCTGAGCCGGACTTGATGAACATAAGTGTTGTGTTTACTGAGTGATAAGCTTCATCACCGAAGATTCATAACTCATATACCAAGGACACACAAACACACACATACACACACACACACACACACACACATATATATATATATATATATATATATATATATATATATATATATATATATATATATATATACATCTACCTAGAAACATTAATATGTCGTTTGTTAAAGAGGGGGAAAATCGTATAATCAGAGACTTGTGAACAGTAGATTTTCCCAAGTGACGTTTTAGTTAATTGAAAGATTCTCTGTTCAAGAAACATTATTAAACAGAGTAACTTCACCGTGTTTGTTAGAGTGAAGACCAAGATCGAACAGTGTCTAACTGATGACCAGCATCCTGTTTGTTCGAGCGTTATCGGAGAAAGTCGTCACGTGGACGGAGAAACATCTTCTGGGTGAGGTTCACTGTCCGGAATACATGGTGCTGTTGTGTGCTCAGCACAGTGATGTAACAGACTTTGCTTCTGATTCACTGGTCTGATTCTACATACACATTAGAATATTCAACACACATTCTACACATGACACACACACACACACCTCTCACACACATACTCTTTGTTTTAATAAATTAATTGTTGTATTTTTTTGTTAAAGCTAGAGTTGTTGAGTATGTTGTGTTGGAGAAGAATGAGAGGGGGCATGATCCAGGGGTGAGTGAGAGTAAGAAAGAGGTGTCTACAGACCGAAGGAGTTTTGTGGACGGATTCTGGTGGTTTCTCTAGGACAATAATATTGGGAGAAAAAAAAATTGTGCGTGTTGATTCCCCTCACTCCAGGGACGACACTAAAGTAATAACGGATTACTACGACAGATGTGTGCGTGTGGGTGGTGAGATGTGTGAAGGTGGGGGGATACATGGTGGCTGATAGATGGGTGGATGCATGCATATGTGTCTGGGTTTGTGTGGGTGGTTGGGGGATGTGTGTGGAGGAATGTGTGGTGGGAGGAGTTGTGTGTTTGGGGGGGGGGGGAGATGGTGTATGTGGGGGTGTGTGTGGGATATGTGGGTTGGGGGATGGGTGGATGGATTGGGGAATGTATGTGCCTGTGGGTATGTGTGTGGTTGGGTGGTGGATGTGCATTTTTAACATGCATTGTTTGTTTACAACATTCATTTGACAATGTTTTTTTCCCCTATATTAATGCACTTTGCACTGATGTACGAAAGATGGGTGATTGGAAGGGCCGAATGTAAGACGGGCCTGCGTGCCCAATTTGTTACCCTTTGAAAATAAAGTTCGTTCGTTCGTTCTTTCGCTACTTTTCGCCATAACGTCGTTTTGAGTCTGGTGATCGGGCTGTTGATATCGGTGAAGTCCATGGTTTACCTTCAACTACGGTAAGGTCAATTCATGCAGGTGCTGACAAAATCAAAGAGTGTGCTAAAAACGTAACCCTTTTGAGTGCTTCCAAGATCACTTGTACCAGAAGTATTCTTATGGAGAACATGGAAGTACAATTGGCGTTTTGAATTGACGACCAGAACCAACGGAATATGCCTGTGAGCAAGATGATTATCGAAGAGAAAGCAAAGTCTCTCTATGAAGTTCAAGCTAAGAAAGCGGGTGAGAGCAGTACTAATAGTGCCGATAATAGTGTTAGAGCGAGTCGTGGTTGGTGTGAACGCTCTAAGAAGCGTTCACACCTTCACAACATTGAGACAACAGGTGAAAAGGCGAGTGCTGATACTGAGGAGGGTGATTACAGTGCAGCAGATATTGGACACATCTTTTGTTCAAGCAGAGAAGAGCCAGGAAAAGAGGCAGGAAGAGGTTATGGTTTCATTCTCAGATGAAGAGGCAGAATTTAATGCCTCTACGTCCCAATAACTCTACCACTCGCCCTCCAACCCACCTCTATTTAGCCAATAAATATCAACAACCATACAAATAAACATTACTGTGGTACACAATACATAGTGTTTCATTTAATTCTATGGGAAATAGTGTTTCGCTAAACGTCGTTTCACTTAACGTCGCGTTTTCCAAGAACGTAACCCCGACGTTTACCGTGGCCTACCTGTACTACGTTTCCATACTCTCATTTCATTGTCATGTGTATCAGCTGTTAGTCTGCTTTCTCTATTCCTATATCTGCCATGTAGTGTAAGGCTTGGAAGGTCATGTTTAGCAATCCTATTGTCCAGAGAGTACCAACAGATATATGCCATTTCTGGTGTAATGACATCATTTATCTCGTTACACCAATTCATCAAATTGTCCAGTATCACCTGCAGGTATTAGGCTATTTAATTATGTCCCTCCCTGCCTGTATGCGAGATCATCATCTGCAAATATTAATATTCTTCTAGCATCTGGTGCTTCGAGGTTTGACATCATGCTCGTATATACATTGGAAAACACCAGTGAAACTGATCACCTCGGTGGCTCAGAGACCCATGTACCCAGTCGGAGAGCCACTCTAAGAGAATACAAATCAGCTACAATCCAGTTCACCAACCAATTACAGATTATCATCTCCATGAAAGGGTACATCAAAATATCATATTTGACACTGGTGTGCACATTCTCGAGATCCAGTGCTGCCACAGCCGTCTCCTGTGTACACATTGTGATTGTGAGTGATTTACAAAGCATGTTACATAAGTGAAGACTGGTATGGTTCGTGCTGAATAGTTTGCATCAATTCAGAGGTGGTCATTGTGAGCATTCGCTGGATCTTTTGTCCAGGACGCTCTGGTGTGGTTGAAAATGAAAAGGAATGGCTGGTGCTGATTCATTGAGGAGGGATTTGAAGCACGGTATGTTTGAAAGCTCTCATGTAGCGCTTGTATGAAGCAGTAGAACATATAGAATATTATTGTCCAGAGATAATGCGGCAGCAGGGTGTGTGTCATGAAAACCACTATCGTTAGCAATCAGATGATAGAAATTACAGAAAACAGTCTGTGTTTACAGCTGCAAGTTGTTTACTTCTAGTCGGTGAGATCAGAACAATCGGGAAACCCTGAGAATTCTCCGACATCAAACGAATTGGCGGCTTGTTATTGAGACCCGAATTGGGAGAATGCGGGAAACAGGCTACTTTGTTTTGAATGTTGAATCAGGGGGAAAGTCTCTTGTATTGGTGGAACAAAAGGAAGAGAAGATTTCTGAAATGGATTGTGTGCCCCTTGAGAGCACCTGTGTGGACATCAAAAAACGTCACGTGAACAATTCAAGGCTGTTTGACAAAAACATGATTTGTTTACAGCTAGTGTAACTCAGACAGTGGACTTAGGCAGACGTGCTTTGTCACTGCAGTTATGGATTTTAATAACATCTACCGTGTGCGGGATTAATTAGATTTAATTTTACACGTGCCTGTCATGGCAAAATGTAGATGTGATTTAGGAGAACTGCGGTGCTGTACAAGGTATTACATATAATATAGTGTAATAAGGCCTAATTAATTTAGGCAGTAGCATGGTTGAAACTAGCTAGAGTGTGATGATTAGCTCTGTTAGTTGAGAATAGAGTAGTGAAGTGATGATTAGCTCTGTTAGTTGAGAATAGAGTAGTGAAGTGATGATAAGCTCTGCTAGTTGAGAATAGAGTAATGGGGGATAATTGAGAGACGGGGAAATTGTCCAATAGTGGGATCTTCCAGTGGGGTGCTCCCTGGGGGTTCTGCACACTGTTTCTTGGTTTTTTTTTTCTTGTCTTGGCCTGATGCAGACCTATGTGATGGGCTCATCTGTCCCTAACAGAGTTTGGTTCACTGTATTTTTCTGAGAGAGGCCAGTGGCCTACGCTCATCTAATAAGGATCAGTGACTGGGTGGCTCTCACCAGGTGTGTTCTCTATTTTACAGGTATGTAAAATGTACAATGACTGTTTTAAGAGTGAAAACTTTAGAACATTTCGTAAGAGGGAAGAATGCCATGTTCATGGGACAGTGTTCCGCTTTTCACTGTGCAGGAATTGTGTGGTCTCAGTTTCTATAAACCATTAGGAACAGTTTTTTTTTAGGAACAAAATATTATCAGTCCTAGACTGTATAATTGAGTGGGGATCAGGCCTCGTGGTTATCAAAGCTCCTGGAGGTGGACAATGTCTTGCGGGAGAGATGCAGTGTTTGGTGAGGTCCATTGTGCTGATTCTTGTGATGTCGTGTAATCCTTGCCATGATGAGTGGACTCTGATCCTGAGCTTTGTGGTCTGATTTCTACATTTACACTAGAACATACAACACACATTTTCTTCGCATACACGTCTCACATACATTACACTTTTCTTTTAATACATTAATTGGTATTAATTTTTAGAAGCAAGAGTTGTTGAGTATGTTCCGTTGGGGAAGAATGAGAGGGGGCATGATCAGGCGTGTCAGAGGTGTCCATGAACCGAAGGGGTGTGGTTGACGGAAGCTAGTGGATTCTCCAGGATATTGATAAGGGGGTAAATATAATGTGGGTGTTGACTCCCCTCATTCCAGGGACGACACTTTAAACGAATTCACGACAGGGTGGTCAGAGGATCTGGTAGACAGTCGTCACTCGGAGGTAAAGCAAGACGAAAATATAATCAGATTGAAACGGGCACCAGTAATATAGGAACCTCCAGCTTGCTGTTGAAGATGATGACTGCGCTCTTACTGGAATGCACAAAGACACATGATGTCGGCTACTGACTCAACTCAACTCAACTGAGCTGTTGGTTGAAATTTTATATTGCGTCCACTCGATGTATATGTGGTATCGAAATACCATACTTGTTTTTGGTCGTGTTCATATTGCAAGATGAACACAATGCGAGATGTGCAATTAATATTGCCTTTTGTATCGGTGTTCGACCACACATTGCAGGGGGCAACATAGCTGCTGATTACTCTGCTTGCCGAAGGTAATCTTGGTTAGCAAAGTGGTTTAGGCCATTTAAGTATTGACGAATCTACGCAAACATAAGTACATATCAATAACGTGATGTTGGTTTGTGCAGTGCTAGGAAGATCATATTTTGTTGGCCTGAGTGCAAGCAGGAATAAGGGGCTAATCTGCCTCACCCCCAGCGTAGAGAACTCCCCCATTCCGACATATATTTCCAGTCACTGTTTAGTGTGGTCTGTCACCATTGAACTCATTCAGGGAGCGGCGTACAGCAATTTTTTCATGTTCAGCAGTTATATAAAACAATACACAACAATATGTTCTTCCATAGTATATTTTAAGACTAGTTGGTATGTAGTTTAATAGTGTTCTGGATAGTTACAATGATAAAAGGAACTACGGTGGCATACGGGCTAGTGACCATCCCTGTCAAGACAGTGAACAGTATTCCATCAAAAGTTGAGAGATGATTCTTTATCCAGTATTTTTTTTATCATACTACATGCGCATCATAAGGCATTGCTCTTGTCATTTATTACAATACACTTTAGGAATACACTTTTTTTACAATACGCCTTAGGAATGTTGACATGTCATGTTTTTGGATCTTCTCTTCTGTGTCTTTGTATAGCCAAGTTAGACGAATATTAATACCAATAAATGCACTACTAGGTCGCACGAAGGTGCACTGGCATAGCCAGGTAAGTTTCATCGATTTATAACCTAGAACATGCCGTGGACGTTATGAGAACAATCCAGTGGCAGTTTGTCGGAACGGGTCTACCAGAGAGCTGTTTTCATTAAAAAAGACCACGTGTCCCTACCACATCTGGTGAATATATCTCTTACCAATGTCACAGTAACCAAGGCATCAACTGCATGTTACTTTAGTTTTTGCCTATTCGTTGTCGAAGGTCTTAAACATGTAATACGTAATCCAGCATACCATGATCGAAAAACAGATGCGGACGGATTGGCAGCAGATCGCGTTTCTTTTTATAAATTGGTATGCGTGCCGGTAGTTCAGACAGCAATGGAAACTACTGAGCGTAAACTTGCAAAGAAATGACACACAATAAACAAAAAAAAAAAAAAAAACGCTGTCCTCTAAAGGATATACAAATAGCTTTTTAACTAACTTTATACATTACAGCACAATTATTATAAATTGAAATGTATAACGCATTTATATTTTACTAGCTGACCCGGCCCGGCTTCGCCCAGACCCTGGTGGGGAGCATCTCATTTAATTCATATAAGTAGTCATATAAGTTCTCGTTCCCGTTACCGACTATCTGTCTGTCTGTCTGTCTGTCTATCTGTCTGTCTGTCTGTCTGTCTGACCCGGCCCGTCTTCGCCCAGACCCTGATGGGGAGAATCTCATTTAATTCATATAAGTAGTCATATAAGTTCCCGTTCCGACTATCTATCTGTCTGTCTGTCTGACCCGGCCCGGCATCGCCCAACTCCTGGTGGGGAGAATCTCATTTAATTCATATAAGTAGTCATATAAGTTCCCGACCGTCTGTCTGTCTGTCTGTCTGTCTGTCTGTCTATCTATCTATCTGGCTGTCTGTCTGTCTGACCCGGCCCATGCCATGGTGGAGAGCATCTCATTTAAATTATATAAGTAGTCATATAAGATCCCGTTCCCGACTATCTGTCTGACTGTCTGTCTGTCTTGGGTAAATGGAGGAGGGAGGAGGAAGAGGGAGGTGGAGGAGGGAAGAGGAGGGAGGAGGAGGGAGGAGACAGGAGGAGTAGGGAGGAATAGGAGGGAGGAGGAGGGATTAGGAGGAGGAGGGAGGAGTAGTGTGGAGGAGGAGGCGAGGAGGAGGGAGGAGGAAGAGGGAGGAGGACGGAGAAGGAGGGAGGAGGAGAACGCAGGAGGAGAAGGGAGCAGGAGGAGGAGAGGGAGGAAAAGGGAGGAGGAGGGAGGAGGAGGAGAGAGTAGGAGGATGGAGGAGGCGGAGGGAGAAGGAAGAGGGAGGAGGAAGAGGGAGAATGAGGAGGGAGAAGGAGGAGAAGGAGGGGGAGGAGGAGAGGAGGAGGAGGAGGGAGGCGGAGAGAGGAGGAGGAGGGAGGAAGAGGGAGGAGGAGGAATGTGAAGGGAGGAGGAGGAAGGAGGTAGAGGGAGGAGGAGGGAGGAGAGGAGGTAGAGGGAGGAGGAAGGAGGAGGCGGAGAGGGAGGAGGGGGAGGAGGGAGGAGGAGGAGGAGGGAGGAGGAATGATGAGGAGGAGGGAGGAGGAGAGAGGAGGAGGAGGGAGAAGGAGGAGGGATGAGGAAGAGGGAGGAGGAGGAATGTGAAGGGAGGAGGAGGGAGGAGGTAGAGGGAGGAGGAGGGAGGAGGAGTGAGGAGGAGGAGAGGGAGGAGGAAGGAGGAGGGGGAGGAGGGAGGAGGAGGAGGAGGGAGGAAGAAGGAGGAGGAGGGAGAAGGAGGGATGAGGAGGAGGAGGGAGGAGGAGGAAGAGGGAGGAGGAGGAATGTGAAGGGAGGAGGAGGTAGAGGGAGGAGGAGGAGGGAGGAGGAGAAGGGAGGAGGAGGGATGAGGAGGAGGAAGAGGGAGGAGGAGGGAGGAGGGGGAGGAGGAGTGAGGAGGAGGAGGAAGGAGGAGGAAGGAGGAGGGGGAGGAGGGAGGAGGAGGGAGGAAGAAGGTGGATGAGGAATGTGAAGGGAGGAGGAGGGAGGAGGTAGAGGGAGGAGGAGGGAGGAGGAGTGAGGAGGAGGAGAGGGAGGAGGAGGAAGGAGGAGGGGGAGGAGGGAGGAGGAGGAGGAGGGAGGAAGAAGGAGGAGGAGGGAGAAGGAGGGATGAGGAGGAGGGAGGAGGAGGAAGAGGGAGGATGAGGAATGTGAAGGGAGGAGGAGGTAGAGGGAGGAGGAGGAGGGAGGAGGAGAAGGGAGGAGGAGGGATGAGGAGGAGGAAGAGGGAGGAGGAGGGAGGAGGTAGAGGGAGGAGGAGGAGGAGTGAGGAGGAGGAGAGGGAGGAGGAGGAAGGAGGAGGGGGAGGAGGGAGGAGGAGGGAGGAAGAAGGAGGAGGAGGGAGAAGGAGGGATGAGGAGGAGGAGGGAGGAGGAGGAAGAGGGAGGAGGAGGAATGTGAAGGGAGGAGGAGGGATAGGGAGGAGGGGAAGAGGAAGAGGGTAGGAGGAAGAGTGGAGAGGAGGAGGGAGGATGTAGAGGGAGGAGGAGGGAGGAAAAGCGAGGAGGGAGGAGGAGAGAGGAGGAGGAGGGAGGAGGAAGAGGAGGAGAAGGGAGGAGGAGGGTGGAGGGAGGAGGAGGAGGTAGAGGGAGGAGGAGGGAGGAGGTAGGAGGAGGAGGAAGAGGGAAGAGGGAGAAGAAGGGAGAAGGAGGAGTGAGGATGATGAGGGAGAAGGAGGCAGCAGGAGGAGGAGGGAGGCAGGAGGAGGAGGAGGGATAAGGAGGGAGAGGGAGGAGAAGAGAAGATGAGGGAGGAGGGGGAGGAGGCGGATGGAGTAGGAGGGAGGAGGATGGAGGAGGAGGGGAGAGGAAGAGGGAGAAGAAAGAGGGAGAAGGAGGAGGGAGTCGGGAGAGGGATGAGAGGGAGGAAGAAGAGAGGAGGAGAGAGTTCGCCATTCCGAATTCATACTCGTCTAGTTCTTCCCTTCTACAC
Source organism: Cepaea hortensis (assembly GCA_963921405.1). Classification (NCBI taxonomy): domain Eukaryota; kingdom Metazoa; phylum Mollusca; class Gastropoda; order Stylommatophora; family Helicidae; genus Cepaea; species Cepaea hortensis. The sequence goes on along the minus strand of OY992881.1, from coordinate 97,611,974 downwards.
GACTGTAGATAACTTCCTTACACATAAAAAGATGAATTGTTATTGATATTGCCGTGGCATGGAGGAATATCAGCAGCAGAGTTGATCCAAAAAACCAAAGACTGAGATCTACGGAGAGCCATGAACGCCTACGCCAGCCGGCACGGCACTTGATGATGATGATTGCCGTGTGACGATTCTGTGTAGTCACGTCATTTTCTTCCCTTTCCCTAGCGTTTTGGTTCGGGGATTCTTTCATCATCATCATCATATATTTACTTACGTATTTTGGGAGGGGGAGGAGGGAGGAGGAGGAAGAAGAAAAAAAAAACTATGACAGTTGACAGCTCTGGAATGAAAGGAAGGCGTGTAGAAAATTTCATCTCAATCGGATGGGCCGTTCGCGAACAAATAAAGGACATACATATTTACATACATACATATATACATATACACATACACTTTGTTTTATAGATATAGATACTCAGGTAACCAAATGATAGTTTATGGTTAGTAACCTCCTGCTATCGTTTAACATACAACATTGTTACACATCTTGAGGCGTATTGGATAATGGCATTATTACTGTATTAATAGACAAGTCGTCACTCGATGTGTGGAGATGGTAATACCATCCCGCTTTATCTGTATCTCCCCAGGGTATTTTCTGGTACCCATTTCAGGCTGCTGGACCTGACATCTGAGAGTTTAGTTCATTAAAAACAAATCCGCCACGATGGAAATTAGAACACCAGTTTGGCAAGCAAGCGAGTTAGCCACTGCCCTACCACATATCTCTTGTTATCTTTTTATTGGCTAGTTGCATGCATTTTACAGGTCGCCACAATCAACTACATCATTTGTTTTTGGCAGGTACTGATTTTGTTTAAGAAATTAAAGTTTAATTACCAATAATTGCTTTCAGAATTAACGACGCTCATAACTTTATGAAAATCAACGCAAGGTGATCTGCTTCCAAATCTTTTGCATCTGATTTCGAAGCCGTTATGCGGCACCGTGAAACTCGTTCACTGCTCCTGCGCCGTACACTTTGCCTTTATTTTAAAGTTTCATATCCCTTACAGGACGTAGCAGTCAACACCAGCATTTTTAAGCTGATGATGATGTTCTTGGTAAGATTAGGCTCAGTAGTTTGCCATTGCTTTCTGAGCGTCCGGCTCACATACCCCTAAGTAACCAACGCGACGCGATCCGCTGCTGAATCTCGCGCAGCTGTGTTCCTCGCGTGCATATACGTGATTACGGATAAAGTCGTTAACTACTTCGCCAGGAAGACCGGCAAACTTTGGCTGCTATCTTATATTTGAGTGAAATATGTAATCCATGAGTGGATGAGGGGAATAACGCATTGACGATTGTAAGAAATCATAGAATAATGGAATTAGGCAGCACGACCACTACTAGAGGAAGACATAGAGTGTATACATTGTAGTCAAGCGTCACCTTAACTTTGATACTTGTTCGTGTATGAACAGAGCTTGCTAATAGACGATTAATTAAACCATAGATTTTCCCCACTGTTTGTGATTTCTTGCCAAGTTTAAGTTCAGTAGTTTGCCATGGTTTCTGAACGACATGTATCCAAACCAATTTTAAAAAAAACAAAAAAAACAACGTGGTCTGCTGTCAAATCGCTCGCAGCTGATTATCGAACGTGGTATGCTGGATTGCGAACTGCATGTTTAACATCTTTATGTATACCATTTTATAAAAACCAATACAATGTTTTCTGCTGCCAAATAATCCGCAGCTGTGTTTATAACGCGGTATTCATATTTATGAACTTTCTCCGTAACACCTTCGCCACAGAGCCCATAATGTATAATGTAGGCTGACCTAATTCTGATGGCAATATACAATCATAAAGTCATATCTTCTTCTGGAAAATATAAATGTAGTTACCAGGAGTAACACCGTGTTTTAATAATGTAATGTGCATGCGAATCGCTTACTGATATAAGAATTCCTAGATATGCAGTAGAAGGGAGGCGCAGGAATAACCACAGAACAACAAATACAGTTTCAATTCAGGTGCAGTGTCCACTGTAAATATGAGAACATGACACTTTATTTCCCATCTGGGAATATGAATCAACAGTTGGTTTCAACTACATTGTGAAGTTTAGTACATTAATTAGGTTCCCTGTCTCAGATGTCTAGTCATGTATAGGACTATAACAATCAACTATTTAAATTTTAGAAACAAAATTGCTTGCTTTAGTTTGTTATGTTGGAAGAACTCTATATTCAAAGCTTACTTCATGGAGATCAATTAGGCATCGCCTGAAGGTATTTTCTACACTGTGTATCTTGGAGTCATTGAGTAGAAAATTACTACTAGAATTATCTGAGATTATTATCGAATAGATGATACAGATGTATGCTATATTTAACAAACATAATGTTACTGTTTCTATGATCATTTTAGTGGAGATGACCTCTCTAACGGCTACATAATGTCTCATGACACACACGATTTTACGGAGTACAGTTATTGTAACTTTCGATTTTATGCCTATATGAAAAGCACATAGCTTAACAATATGTCACGCAATAATAATATCTGTATATCTGGCAAATGTCGTAGTAAGCGTGTATTTATTCGTTTTAATAGATGCTTGACACGGACCTGATGAACAGGCGTACCTTTAACAGTAAATAATATCTCTTGTAACTTCTAAATCAATACATTTTGAAGCCAGTCTCGACACGATAAGCATTGTTTTCTAACGTAAATTATCATCATGCAAATTTGAGTCATTGGATAGATATCTTGTGTAACTGAACGGTTTTCATATGTTCTAATATGTATAAACATTAGTTTACACGCAGCTACTTGCAACTATGTTAACTCAACTCAAGCGATATGGCATGCGGACTAGAATAATACGCAATTTATTTTACTGTACAAATGAAATAAATGTGTATTGACCCAATACAAGTGTATGTATAGAATATTTATTTAAATAATCTAGTGCCTTGACTGCTGGCGTGGCTGGCATATATATATATATATATATATATATATATATATATATATATATATATATATATATATATATATATATATATATATATATAATAGTAGTTATAACCAATATGAAAAATGCTTAAATTATTTGTTTTATTTTAATCGTATTATAATTAGTCCATAGTAGGACACTTACCTGATCTATTAGAAGGTAACTGCCGTAACGCAGATGTAGTCTACTCACGGTTGGAGTGGACAGCAATGAGAAACCATTCACTAGCTTCTATCCAAATGTATATGAATTAAAGCAAACTAGCGTCAGAGAACGACGCTAATTCCTGTCTTTGAACATCGTTCTATATAAGAGTTTAACATGAGACGTAGTTGATACGAGTCCGTAGTTGAAATCAAAGGGAAAGCATTAAACATCTCAAATTTACTAGTATATGGACCAATAACACGCGTTGGTGAACAACAAATAGACAGGTGCTATTGTACTAATGCCGGCTTCGTGGCCTAGAGGTTATGACTTTTCTCCGTAATCTCTTATACTCTCATAAGTAACGTGATGACGGTGAGAATCAGCAGTGGTTCGAATCTCATCGGTAACTTACGGGGTATGTGAGCCGGCCGCTCAGAAAGCAATGGCAAACTACTGAGCGTAATCTTGCCAAGAAATCAACATACAGCTGAAAGATGCTGGTGTTGACAGCGATGTCCTGTAAAGGATATGAAAAGAAAAAATTGTACTAATACCAGTGGGGGTAGGTTGGGCGATGGGTACACTTTACAATATAGGATACGTTTTGGCCAAGTCTCGGATGTAGTTGGTCTCCTGACCACTCACATGTCCCTCGACTCTGCTTTCTCTCACTCACGCAACCTACGGATTTTCCCCTCTAGGGGCTTAGTCCAGAAGACTCGATTCAACTCCTTTGCTAGTGCCATTTGCAAGAGCACTCAATGTATTAAAGTAATAGTATACTAGAGGACATGTTGCGATGAAGAAAGTAGGTATAGCATTTATATATAAATATATATCATTGGCACCTTTCCATCTTGGCAGACGATAGTTTGGTACATTGTGCTTCAAAAAGGCTTAATAACTACTACCCATGGCGGTGGCGAGTGTGGCTGATAAGGCCAATACACGCTGCAAATGTTTGTCCACAGTGGATTCATGTGAAAACATGGTCATTTCCACCATCATACACCATCTTACGTCTCTCACGCTCTGTGTGTGCTTTATCTGCAATCATTTTCTCCTATGTCTTTATTCCATTTCTGATAGTTGCCCTCCATGCAACACGTTCAGCGGCGACGTGCTCCCAATGTGCATTATCAATGCCTGTATCAATCATGTCCCGCTTACACACATCTTTGTATCGTAGTAGAGGCCGAACCTTAGATCTCCTACCCGTCTGTATCTCACCAAAAAAGATCGCCTTCGGTATTCTACCATCATCCATCCTTCTATTATGCCCTATTCATCTAAGTCTACGAAGACAGAGCATGGAATAAACCGTCACACAACCTGATCTTTCCAATACTTCAGTATTTGTGATTTTGTCTTACCACTTAATACCAAGAATTCTTCGCAGACACCGCATATGAAAGCTGTTTAAACGTTTCTCTTGGTGTGAGTAAGTTGTCCAGGTTTCCCTGCCATAAAGAAGAGTACTAAGAACACAGGCTTGATAGACAAGGACTTTTGTTTTGGCAGTAAGCGTCAAGTTCTCCCAGACTCTTTTTCTTAACCTGTTCATTATTGTTGCTGCCCTACCAATCCGGATGTTGATTTCCTGATCAAGGGATAATTTGCTATTTAACACTGATCCGAGATAAGTAAAATGGTCTACCATCTCCAATTCGGCGTTGTCAATAAAGATTGACGGTACCCCATGTGCACCTTGTGACATAAGCTGTGTCTTCTTTTTGCTAATTGTTAAACCGAATTCACAACAATCATTGGAGAATGCAGATAGCAGACATTGTAATTATTCCTCAGAGTGGGTCTTAACTGCAGCATCCTCTGCAAAAATCAACTCTCTGGTCAGTACCCCCCCCCCCCCTAATTTTGGTCTTGGCATTCAATCTCTGAGCATTGTAGTGGCCGCCATCTGAGCGTAAGTGAATGTATATTCCACCATCCTGATCACGAAAGGCATATTTCAGTAGAAGTGAAAAGTATATTCCAAAGAGGGTGGGAGCTAGTACACAACCTTGCTTAACTCCACTCTTGATTTTAAACTCTTCAGAAGTTGCACCGTCAAACTTGATTATACAATTCATGCCTGTGTGGAACGATTCCACAATGGACATAAGAGTTGGTGGGCAGCCAATCTTCTTTAGTGCCTTTAACAGACCCTCACGACTGACCAAATCAAATGCCTTTGTGATGTCAATGAACGCAATAAACAGTGGTTGATTCTGTTCACGGCATTTTCTTGCATTTGTCGCAATGAGAATATCATATCAATGGTAGACCGGTACTGTCGAAAGCCACACTGTGATTCGGGATAGACTTGATCTCCTAGGACTTGAAGTCGGCGCAGAACAATTATGGCATATACTTTTCTAAGAATACATAGCAGTGAGATACCCCTATAGTTGTTGCAGTCGCTCCAATCGCCCTTGTTCTTTTACAGTGTTATGGTGCTTGAATCTTTCAAATCATGTGGGACTTGTCCTTCTCGCCAGCATAGCTCTATTACCTGGTGGCTCTGTAGAGTGAGTGTGTCTTGCCACTCCTGATAACCTCTCTTGGAATCTCATCCTTACCTGGAGCCTTGCCAGATGCAAGTTCATTTATAGCACACTTAACTTCTGTTATGGTGGGAAGTGTGTCCAGGTGGTCAATAGTTGGTAAAGCCTCTATGGCGTTGAGGGCATCATCCGCTAGTTTGGTCTCACTTGAGTAAAGCTCCAAATAGTGCTCTACCCATCTATCCATCTGATGTTTCTTATCAGTGATGATTTCTCCGGTCAAGGTTTTCAATGGTGCACGTCTTTTGATCATTGGACCACCGGCTTTCTTTATTCCTTCATACATGCTTCGGATGTTTCCCTTATCACTTGCTATTTGAATGGACTCACATAATTTGATCCAGTAGTCATTTGCACACTGCCTGGCAGCATTTTGCACATCATTCCTAGCTTGCTTTAGCTCATTCAGAGTGGTACGCTTTGGTTTTTCCATGTTTCTTAAGAGAGCTATCTTCTTCTTATCAATCAGGGGCTTCAGAGTCTGGCTGTTTGCCGCAGACCAGTCCTGCCTTTTATGATCCACAGTCCCGAATACCCCTACGGCAGTTTTATAAAGAGTTTCCGTATGTTTACCCCACTTTTCACTTACTGTACAATTTTCTGATGTATCAGTGGCTTTCACTTAAAGTTGCTGTTGAAACACACTCACCCGATTTCTGATGATCCTTTTTCTGGCCGTGTAGACTATGCAGGTTGATAATAGAAGGTACCCCGCACTCCCGCATAAATCCAGGCTCCAGTTGTAGTTCTGGTGGACTCACTGGAATCGTTGACACAAACTTCTCGTATTGTTCAGACGACTCATGAAATTGTTCGAACTCCAGCAGTCGCCCTGGTGGACTAACTGGATTTGGTAGATACACAGGTAACGCAATGTGAAATGTTAGACAGTAATCCCAGTGGACCACTATCGATGGTAGCCCTTTCAATAATCAATGTTCACACTCTGGGCCCACAACTGGTGCCAGGTGTCGCCTCAAAATCTCTTGCAGACGAACCTGCTCTTTGGAGCGTGGTCGCTCGTAGCACAATCAAAATTGTCACTTGTGTCTTCATTGTGGTACGGCAAGATAGTAATTGCACCACATGTGCTAATATAATGTCTATAAGGCTTACTCTGCCGGTGTGATCGTGATCAAGGTTTGTTGGAGGGAATTTTAGCCCTGGTGGTATTCTCTTACGACGGGAATGTTACCGGCCGGAGTCCAGTGCGCTGGTCCAACACTGGTGACAATTCATCGTCACTGGATTCGGTCACTCGCCTGGCTTCATCTCGCCATTCTCGTCATCGGCTTCGGCTACAGTCTCCACAGGAAGATCGAGTCTGAATTATCAGAACCCTTGGTTGGGACATGTCACATTGAACCAAACACATGTTGAACTTGGCAATAGTACTGTCACGATCCTTCAAGAGCCAACAGACAGACTGGCTTACTAGAAGACAGCATTTCACCATTAAGACTTCATCACAACTGTCGCCAGGCAACCGTTCGACCTTGGTTCTATGACCACGTCTCAGGAGAAAAGCGAGAAGTTCTACTTAAAAATCGCTTAAAAGTCGACAGGGTTGAATTCATTGCAGCGGGTGTTATCTCATATGGCTCGGTCTCTTTCGGCGTCGTGGAAAGCGTCGCTCAAAGCACGAACTCCGTAACTCTAGCGACGACCCACATGAGTCACCGAAAAAATGTATCTCGTAAACCGAAGGACCGGCCCCGGAATCGAACCCACAACATTCGGAGCCAGAGTCAAACGGCTTGACCACTTCGCCATGGAGACTCCGAGAAGTTCTACTATTGTGGGGAACTCTAATTTCTATGAGTTTATAACTCATAATCACGTGTAAAAGGAATTATGTTAGGTCAATTCCCTCCGGGTAAAAAGAAACCCCTAAAACTGAACTTCTGGAAGACAAGAAACTATTACAACAGGGACAATTCCCTGGGGATGTTGCCGGCAAAATATAGCATGCTGTTTCTCCGCACCTGAATGCGACAAGAGGACACGCCTACTTGCCGTTCTGTGACCGTTATGGTGAAATAATGTAACGATGTCTCAGACAAAACCTAATGTAAATATAACACATCGGGATTATAAAGCATTCGTAGGAACCGAGAGAAATAAAGATGAGTTAGGTGCCTATATTTTACGAATAATTAAAGTCTGGGAAGAACGCAAATAATAGAAACCAATAACATAGATAAATGATATAGTGATTGGACGCACTTGGGTTACACTCGATAGGGGACCAGTGCATACATGTGTAGGGTCCTGTTAAGAAAACAAGCAATTAAATTGAATACACTCGGGTTAATACAAACGGTTTAGAAATGCGCTAGTAATGTATATGTCATGTATTGTAACAGCAATAACGTCCAAATGTGTGTACAGATAACAAGCCACAAGGCGATTGAAAAGCGGTGACCGACATTTGAAAACATTAGATTCAACAAAGATAGTCTAGGAAAAACAAAGACAAATGGCCAGTCTGTTGAAACGTGCGTATTTGTGTTTATTACATTGACTTTGGCTTCCAGATGAACGCAGTCTAAAATTGGGTGCCGTGGTATGTTCTAGGTAGTAAATTCAGCTGGAGAGATTTTCACAATATTATCCGTCGAGTGCATATTGGTCTATAGTCTATACAGATGTAGAGCTGGTAATATATACCTAATACGGCTCAAGGGCATGGGCAATGATCCTTTACTCAATTGTTACTTACCCAAAGAATGATGATGTGACCAGTAATAGATCATGCCAGCAAAACGGGTAGTTTTCCAACCAGATCCAAAGTGATTAACAGTAAATGAGTACGCACAGTTTAGAATAAATATTGAACTACTTAGAGTATAATGTTACCGTTTACAATTATATGTTTTGAAGTGTTAGTGAATTTCATAAAACGCGTTTATAATTCTTTAGATATTAAGAATTTCTCTGTTTGTTTGGATATATTGTTAATGTTAAACGCTTAGGTAATTGTCTCAACATAATGTTATACTGAGAGAAGACACAAGCATATAAGAAAAGAGAGAAGACACATTTACACAAAATTAATGATATGCTTAATGCCACATTGTGTGAAGAACACACACTCCATTTGTTCAGAGGCCTTCTCTTAGTGTACAGCTAGAACTAAAGAGAAAAATATAAAAGCAAGTATAATGCAAGCAGCAAGCAAGCTGCACAATTGCTGCATATGATACCCTCTTAGTCTCCTTTTGTCACGGCGTAGCTTAAACAGTTCATATAGAATCGCCTGGAACAATCTTATGGTATATCTTGCATATAGTAGAATCTTGTGTGATAGTGTAAAATTAGTTAATGTATCCCAGTCGTGTATAATGACTATTTATACTAATGAGTCTATATAACATCACCTTTTAAGGAACTGTTTCACACCCAGACCCAGTCTGGAAGTCACTATGGCTTATATGATAAGTGTCCTAAATGTATCACATGTATCTGTGGATTCCATTGCCGTTAAGCCTAATTCAGATGCGCTAATAAGTGATGAATTAATAGTAATATTAAATTGGATCATGTACACTGGTGTGTGTCAGCTGATTAATGGCTTTGGTATCGTCACCAACATCATCAACATCATCTGTTTTACCAAGCAAGGTTTCAAGGACACCACTAACATCTGCCTAATGGGTAAAGAAATATATGTCTTTTGCTACATTTAAAAGCATGCCATTCTGCATATGTGTAAGCATGTCTGTCCATGAGTGATTTGTTTTCACGATTCCAAAATCATATTGACGTCAACTGCATGCTTCATAAAATTACATGACTGTATGGACACAGTATACTATACAAAGGTCCGTGTCTATATCTTAGCTGTAATGAACCCAATTTCACAATCCCGATATCTCGGGATCAAAGCCAGGCATGTGAGATCGGACTGTGTTGATTTTCACAATGGGATGAGTGTAGACCATTTAGAAAGCTAAGGCTAACTGCTTTCTTGCATAGTCCTTACCATGTGCAGTTAGTTATGCCTGTCGATAGACGTGTGTTTGCAGTGTCACTAATTTTTTTTAATGCTGACGTTCCTCCATACCTTGATATGAAACTGTCTGGCGTCTTCTCTATTGGTCTCTCACTGCCTAACTCCCATCTCCCCCATCCTTCCCGTTGTGACAACATACTCGAGCTTCTCTCTTCTCATACCATGCACAAAAAATATCATCATCAGTGCCGACTGGTGTAGTCGTTCATGAGTCTCCACAGATCTCGGTCTTTGGTTTCCTGGATCAACTCTGCCGTTGATATTCCTCCATGCCACCGTCGCAATACATCCAGCATCAGTTCTCGTGATCTGCCTCTGCCTCGCTTCCCCTCGATTTTTCCAGTCGCCACGATGTTCTCCAGCGCCTCTCTTCTCACCACATGACAAAAAACAGCTGTTTGTCACTTTCATATGGCTGTATATAATGTTCTAGTTTCGTTAGCTTCATTAAGGCAGTTGTTGTTAGTTACTTTGGCAGTCCAAGGAATTCGGAACATTCGTCTCAGGAACCACGTCTATGTTGCTTCCAAGCTCTTCCTAATGTGTTCATTTATATTCCAAGATTCACAGCCATACAGCAAAACAGGTTCTATATAGCTCTTCAGCACTCTCTTTCTTACATTCAATAATAGCGACTTATTGTATAAGATATTCTTCATTTTCTTAAATGCAGCCTTTGCTTGCCCTATTCTGCTCTTGATCTCTGATGTGCATCCTCCATATGATGTTATAAATATACCTAGTTATTTAAAACTATCCACTTGGATAGAATTTTCCCTTCTATCTCTTTTTCACATTTGGGTGTCAACTGTTTCTTTGATATCACTATTTTTTAATGTTTTCTTGATATTCAAGGAGAGTCCTTTCTTTACACTCTCTGTTACTACAATGTCCAACAACTGTTGCAGATCTGTTGCATTATCCGCTATCTAAACTGTTATAACCTCCGAATATTATTCCTTGATTTTCTTTGATCTCTCTCAATATTACTTCGCTATAGAGGGAGAATAGATCCGGTGACAAAACACATCCCCGTCTTACTCCCAAATTTACGTGTTCATAATTTCTTTCTTTATTTCCCATTTTAACTGCTGTTGTTTGGTTCCTCTAGCCGGTCTCTGTGGCTGAAGGGCTTGCGAACGCGGTTTGTGAGCCCGTATACCCGGGTTCGAAACACGGCGGTGCTGGTTTTTTCGAAAAAGGTATAGAGGCCGGTCGTTCAGAAAGCAATGGCAAACTACTGAACGTAACACTTGCCTAGTACATCAACAGCAGCTGAAAATGCTGGTGTTGACTGCAACGTTCCGTAAGGGATACGCAACACAATTTTTTTTTTTTTTTTGTTTGGTTCCAGTACATTTTTTTGTAAATTATTATTCTAAGATCTTTTCCATCAATGTTAATATCTTCCAACATTTTAATCAATTCATCATGTTTTACTTTATCAAATGCCTTAGTATAATCTATGAAGAACAAATATATGTCATTCTTTGTCTCTACTGCTCTTTCTTATTGTGTTCGTAATGTGTATATTGCATTGTTTGTACCTTTTCATTCCACAAATCCATACTGTTCTTCACCAATATCCATTTTTATTTTCTCCCTTGTTCTTCTCATTATAATTCTGAGTAGAAGCTTAGTGATATCATTAATAAGGTTAATCGTACGAAAATCTTCACATTCAATTGCTCCTGGTCTTTTTGGTATAGCTATAAATACATATTTCAACATATCGCTTGGTATATATCCACTGCTATTAATATCAATCAACATTTTGGTTAATATATCTACTTCAAATTCTCCCATTACTTCTAATTCTTCTATTGTGATTCCATCTGGCCCAGCTGATTTGTCTTTCTTTATATGCTTGATAGCGTCATAAACTTCTTGTTTTAGAATAGATGGACCTTGTAAGTTACTTACAAAGAATATGGACCGTCTTTTTGTGTGCTCGTAACCAGCTCGCTTTGTGAGTTAACTTCTATCAGTTATATTCACTGCGCTATCCGTCTATTAAATCGCATTTCGCAGCTTCCACATAATTCCGTACGCGTATGCTAATTCTCTATTATTCGTTTCCGTAAATTATAATTGAATCTATTTAACACTTAAGGCGATGCTAACCCTAAACAATTACATGTTTTAACATAATTTAATGTTCTGATGTGGTATAGGGTTTGATACTGAAGACTGCTGATTGATACAATACTGTCAAATTGACTTTGTACTTCACGGTTGCCATGAAAACCAACATAAACGGCGACCATATTGGATGACTTAAGTATGGTCTAAAACAGTCATATTTTAATCTACAGGCTTCATGTGTGAATACGTGTACAGAAAATTAACCTTTATATTCTGACAGAGGCTTTTAATGATATCCCTTGGCATTTCTTTTCTTCATAATTGAAACCAAATTTTAACATTTTCATTGACAATGTTTTTTTTTTGTTTGTTAGTATTTTGCCTGCTACACAAAAACTAAATCTTAGTTTCACAAATGCTCTTGACAAAATTGTAAATAACACAATGAAGAATAAGTATGCAAAGTTTCATTGTAATCTGACAAACAGATTTTGAAAAAAAAAATTGACACAAAGTAAAGAAACAAATATGGCAAAATGATACAACGGGGAAAACGAATTATGTTTATGTTTTTTTTTTTTTTAATACCAGGAAAGTTATCTTAATAGTAAAAATGCTTATTTTACACAGGAAACCAGTTTATAACTGTACCTGAAAATTAGAATGATCCTGCTGCATGTGCAGGACCTCCCCCTAGGGCGTGCAGCTGACCTTGTCGCTTCAGTTTGGCCGCTTGTACACTGTCTCTTCTCTTAGTTTGTTTGTCCTTCATATATTTTAAGCTATTTATAACTCGCTTCTGCATCCTAGATGCTCCTAGTCTCTGCATATGCAAGCCTGTAAAAAATGTAAAAAAAAAAACACCAAACAAAAACTGGGTAGTGTCTTGGGCAGCATCAGCTCCAAAGTTGAACTCTCGTGCGGCAGTTACAACTGCAAACAGAACGAGCTTGAGTGAGGCAAAGATGTCATTAGTACATCAAGCCTATATTAAGCTGTGTAAACACTCATTTGAATTATGAGTTTGTCCTGACACACAACTACTTTCATGAATTGGTAAGAAATATTTCTCAAGCTTGTCACGGTTGAGCTATGCGTGTAACATCTTGTTATGAGTGACCTGATTCTTAGCCAGGGCAGACAGACCAAAAAAAAAACCCACAAAGATTGTTCTTCACTTGGGCACATTTCATGACGTGGACTTTTGTCTGTTGAAAAATAGTGATGCAGTGAAGCCATAACAGTTTTCCTCATGGACTCTACACTTGTGTTGTTTCTTATGGCTAATTGTAATAAATTGTCAGCCTACGGATGGCATTTTGTGTAAGCTGACCTTTACCGCGTCCTCCTAGAGTCACGCCTTGCTGTCAGCAGTCAGCAACAACATTACTGAGTGCGTTCCAAGGCGTTTACTGACATGGTTGATACACTCCTCTTTGTCTATCTGAATATCATCCCCACATGGTTTGATCTTGGTAAGCTCTGTAAATGTTTTGGTGTCACCATCCGAAAGTATTGACGTATAGCGAAGCTTATGACGCACAGACCGTGGATAAAACACCCTTGCAGCCTCCACCTCCATCATCCCAGCAGATCCTGTGAAATTCGAATCACAGTTTGGAAGATGTACTGTCTTCCATACTGCAAATGCATCTGGTTGTCTCTGGAAAGTGTCTTGCCAGTGCTAGTAGATGTATAATGGGGGTTTGGGGCCAAAAAAAATTCATGGTATCACATGGACCCATATGGACCCCACATAGCAGCCAGATAGGCTCTACATAGCACCAGCCTAGCACCCTGCTAGGCTGGTGCTGGCACCAGCCTAGCAGGGTGCTAGGCTGGTGCTATGTAGAGCCTATCTGGCTGCTATGTGGGGTCCATATGGGTCCATGTGATACCATGAATTTTTTTTGGCCCCAAACCCCCATTATACATCTACTATCTGGCTCTAGAGAAAGTTGTAAGGAAGGTAAAGGAGGAATGTGATATTAGAGGGACATCCAAGCTGCTTGGTTACGCAGATGATATAGATATTATAGGGCAAAGTGAACAAAAGACATTGGAAATATTGACTCACTTAAAGGGAAAAGCCCAACAGATGGGGCTGGTTATCAACCAAGATAAGACAGAATATATGGTAATTTCAAGAGACGGAATGGCTAGAAACTCTGGCCACATACAAATAGATAATATGACCATTAAAAGAACGGAAACATACAAATACCTGGGTACAACCTTCAACTGCTCCATCATCATAAGGGAAGAAATACAAACTAGAATCAACTCTGGAAATAAGATATACTATGCACTACAACATCTACTAAAATCAAAGGCGATATCTCGTAACATCAAAATCACAATATACAAAACACTGATCAGACCAGTTGTGCTGTATGGCTCTGAAACCTGGAGTACAACGAAAGGAGACGAAGCCTTGTTACAAACCTTTGAGAACAAAATTTTAAGACGCATCTTTGGACCCATTAGGGATACACAAAGTGGAGAGTTGAAAAGAAGAAGTAACAAAGACATTTATGATCTGTTTAAGTCCCCGCTAATCACTGGTATCATGAAGGCTAATAGACTACAATGGCTGGGGCATATAGAAAGAATGGAAGATAATAGGGAAACAAAACTCGCTTACACTCAGGAAATAAATGACCGTAGACCCCGAGGTAGACCAAGAAGGCGGTGGAGAGATAATACATGTACAGACCTACAAGCACTTGGAATCAACGACTGGCAAGAGAAGGTCCACCAGAGAGACGAATGGAGACGGATTGTATTTGCAGCAAAGAACCTCAATGGCTCGGAACGCTGAAGAAGAAGATATATATATATATATATATATATATATATATATATATATATATATATATATATATATATATATATATATATATATATATATATATAAAGAAGGATGTGTGTGTGTATGTCCGTTATGCGTTCGCGAACGGTCCATAATATTGAGATGAAATTTTCTACACGTCTTCCTCTCATTCCCGCGCAGCTAACTGTGATATTTTTTTTAGTGTGAAATCGGCTGCTTACTTAATATTATTTAATTTTGTCATTTTTCATAATAATTTCTATATAGCAAGGGGACTTAACTCTAAAAAAGTTATTTCAAGGGGGATAACTTTTAATAACTTTTCTGTATACATTATAGTCATATTGTTGCATCGTTTTCAAAGATTTATAAACTCTTTGGCTATAGTTATATACAGGCATATGAGTTATAATAAATAATGATACAATCTTTAAGGCATTTTCAAAGTTTTCATAAAAATAATTCATAATGCATAACATTGTAATTCATCTTTTTGTGCTTAAGAAGTAATCTACAGTCATGTAGGTGATTAGAAAT
Source organism: Cepaea hortensis (assembly GCA_963921405.1). Lineage (NCBI taxonomy): Eukaryota > Metazoa > Mollusca > Gastropoda > Stylommatophora > Helicidae > Cepaea > Cepaea hortensis. The sequence continues at coordinate 97,596,767 of OY992881.1, read as the reverse complement.
AGTTTTCATTAAAAATAATGGATAGTGTGTGGAAGGACATTCTTTTAAGTTACTTTTTTTGTTGTTGTATGAATTTCATGAGACGCTTCCCGCCAGGAGCTGGGCGAAACCACACCGGGTCAGATAGATAGACAGACAGACAGACAGATAGTCGGGAACGGGAGCTTATATGACTACTTATATGAATTAAATGAGATGCTCCCCACCAGGGACTGAGTGAAGCCGGGCCGGCTCAGACAGACAGACAGTCAGATAGACAGACAGACAGTTAACTACATGCATATGCGTTATAAGCCTCCTCCCCTCCTCCTCCTTCTTTCCTCTTCCTCCTCCCCTCCCCTCCTAAATCTCCCTCCACCTCCTCCATCATCTTCCTCCTCCTCCTCCCTCCTCTTCCCTCTTCCTCCTTCTCCCTCCTCCTACCTCCTTCACCTCGTCCTCGCTCTCCTCCTCCCTCCTCCTCCTCGTAATCACTCCTCCTCCCTCGTCCTCCCTTCTCCTCCTCTTTTCTCCTCCTCCTCCCTCTTCTTCCCTCCTCCTCCCTCCTCCTCCCTCTTCTTCCCTCCTCCTCCTTCCTCCCCCTCCTCCCCCCTCCTCCCTCCTCCTCCCTTCTCCCCCTCCTCCCTTCTCCATATTCTCCTCCCTCCTCCTCCTCCCTCCTCCTCTTCTCTCCTCCTCCCCTCTCCTCCTCCCTCCTCCTCCTCCCTCTTCCTCCTCCCTCCTCCTTTTCCCACTTTCTCCTCCCTCCTCCTCCCTCCTCCTTCTCCCTCCGCCTCATCGCTCCTCCTCCCTCGTCCTCCTCTCTCCTACTCCTCCCTCCTCCTCCCTCTCCCTCCTCCTCCCTCTCCCTCCTCCGCCATCCTCCTCCTCCCTCCTCATCCTCCTCCCTTTCCTCCTCCCTCCTCCTCCTCCCTCTTCCTCCGCCTCCCTCCTCCTCCCTCTTCCTTCTCCTCCCTCCTCCTTCCTCTTCCTCCTCCTCCCCTTCCTCCTCTTCCCTCATCCTCTCTCCTCATCCTCCTCCTCCTTCCTCCTTCTCCATCTTCCTCCTCCTCCTCCCTCCCCCTCCTCCCTCCTCCTCCTAATCCCTCCTCCTCCCTCCTACTCCTAATCCGTCCTCCTCCTCCCTCCTCCTCCCTCCTCCACCTCCCTCTTCCTCCTCCCTCCTCCTACTCCTCCTTTTTCTTCTTCTGCTGCTGCTGCTGCCGCCGCTCCATTTACCCAAGTTAATTGTTGGGGGAAGATGTAAAGATCTTTCAAGTGCTCTTTCTAATGCTTTTTGTAAGTTGGTCTTCGTTTATCTAAGGTTGTTCTAACTGCAACCAATAAATGATTAGACAGACAGTCAGACAGACAGACAGACAGACAGAGAGGGACGGACGGACGGACGGACAAACAGACAGACAGACAGACAGACAGACAGACAGATAGACAGACAGACAGACAGACAGACAGACATATTGTCGGGAACGGGAACTTATATGACTACTTATATGAATTAAATGAGATGCTCCCCATCAGGAGCTGGGCGAAACCGGGCCGGGTCAGACAGACAGACAGACAGACAGACAGACAGACAGACAGATAGATAGTCGGGAACGGGAACGGGAGCTTATATGACTACTTATATGAATTAAATGAGATGCTCCACACCAGGAGCTGGGCGATGCCGGGCCGGGTCAGACAGACAGACATATAGACAGACAGACAGACAGACAGACAGACAGATAGTCGGGAACGGGAACGGGAGCTTATATGACTACTTATATGAATTAAATGAGATGCTCCCCACCAGGGACTGGGCGAAGCCGGGCCGGGTCAGCTAGTGTATATATATATATATATATATATATATATATATATATATATATATATATATATATATATATATATATATATATATATATATATATATATATATATGCATATCCATTACAGGATATCGCTGTCAACATCAGCATCTTTCAGCTGATTGTTGATTTCTTGGCAAGATTACGCTCAGTAGTTTGCCATTGCTTTCTGAGCGGCCGGCTCACATACCCCGTAAGTTACTGACGCGATTCGAACCACTGCTGATTCTCACCGTCGTCAAGTGACTTATGAGAAAATTCGCTAACCTCTAGGCCAGGAATCCGGCATAAAAACAATAGATAGACATAATAGTGGTTTAAATACATTTTGATGCCTTACATTTTATAGCTGTTCTTTGATAATTTTGTATCACTGATTCCAAACATGCAATCGTATTTTTTTTTTCCAGCTTTTATTTTTGAGATAATATAAGAATGCACTTCTTAGAAGGGCAATTATTATGTACAAGCCTAGAGTTAGGTCATCAGTAGCAGTTGGGTTGAGTTGAGTTAAGAACCGACATCACTGGGCATTCACATCCGCGCACAGTTTTCATCTTCAACAGCCATCGAAGAGTTCCAATTATGTTGCTGCCCGTTGCAATCTGATTCTATGTTTGTCATGATTTACCTCTGGATGACGACTGTCTACCAGATCCTCTGACCATTCCTTGCTGCTGCATTCTTTCTACACCATGATAGTCTATCTGTTCTTCTGCATCATTCACCTGCTCCCGGCGCACCTTCACTACAGCTGCCTTAGCATGCATGAAATCACCCCTCAATGATACGGAACCAACCAATCTGTCTACCCGTTTTTCCAACCCCACCAGAGTGTCCTGGAAAAAAAGATCCAGCAAATGCCCACAACCCGTATGCCATTCAACAGGAAGAATGGCATTCTTCACATTTGTCAGCATGTATTGTGAATCAGTTACAATCACCGTTGTTTCTCCAAACAGCGAACAGCAACAGTAACCGCCTCCATTCTCAGATTTGAAGTTGTGGTATCATATGCCTCCTTTACAAAACATTGCCATTCGCTTTTGCTATGAATCCCTATGCACCTTTTCCCCCTAAAACACAGCCATCGGTATAAATAATCACATCGCCATGACAAGAGTAGTCATGAATTAATTGCTGCATTTCTACTTTCGTAGCGCCTGCAGCCCACTCCATGCACTCACATCTAAGTAAGATTATAATCCGACACCAATTTGAATATCCTTTTGGCAATCTGAATCTACGCCTTGCCTCTGTAAATCTTCTCAAGTATGCATGCTTCACTGTTGATAAATTCAGCCTGGGTCATCCATGATCTTTCTTTTAGCAGCCCCTGACTGCATTCTGGGAATCATACAGGTGGTGTTTTTTTGTAGGAGGCTACCTTGAGATATGTCCTAGCATGCAACACCTTGAGTTGTCTGCAATAGTCGGTAGCGTCAGGATGTATCACATACACACTACTGGGATATATATATCTACCCCAGAATCACCTCATGGCTTCATTATCTGCAATAATCGGTAGCGTCAGGATGTATCACATACACACTACTGGGATATATATATATATACCCCAGAATCACCTCATGGCTTCATTATCTGCAATAATCGGTAGCGTCAGGATGTATCACATACACACTACTGGGGGATATATATATATATATATATATATATACCCCAGAATCACCTCATGGCTTCATTATCTGCAATAATCGGTAGCGTCAGGATGTATCACATACACACTACTGGGATATATATATATATACCCCAGAATCACCTCATGGCTTCATTATCTGCAATAATCGGTAGCGTCAGGATGTATCACATACACACTACTGGGATATATATATATATACCCCAGAATGACCTCATGGCTTCATTGTCTGCAATAGTCGGTAGCGTCAGGATGTATCACATACACACTACTGGGATATATATATATATACCCCAGAATGACCTCATGGCTTCATTGTCTGCAATAGTCGGTAGCGTCAGGATGTATCACATACACACTATTGGGATATATATATATATATATACCCCAGAATCACCTCATGGCTTCATTGTCTGCAATAGTCGGTAGCGTCAGGATGTATCACATACACACTATTGGGATATATATATATATATACCCCAGAATCACCTCATGGCTTCATTGTCTGCAATAGTCGGTAGCGTCAGGATGTATCACATACACACTATTGGGATATATATATATATATATATATATATATATATATATATATATATATATATATATATATATATATATATATATATACCCCAGAATCACCTCATGGCTTCATTATCTGCAATAGTCGGTAGCGTCAGGATGTATCACATACACACTATTGGGATATATATATATACCCCAGAATCACCTCATGGCTTCATTATCTGCAATAATCGGTAGCGTCAGGATGTATCACATAAACACTACTGGGATATATATATATACCCCAGAATCACCTCATGGCTTCATTATCTGCAATAGTCGGTAGCGTCAGGATGTATCACATACACACTATTGGGATATATATATATACCCCAGAATCACCTCATGGCTTCATTATCTGCAATAGTCGGTAGCGTCAGGATGTATCACATACACACTACTGGGATATATATATATATACCCCAGAATCACCTCATGGCTTCATTATCTGCAATAGTCGGTAGCGTCAGGATGTATCACATACACACTATTGGGATATATATATATACCCCAGAATCACCTCATGGCTTCATTATCTGCAATAGTCGGTAGCGTCAGGATGTATCACATACACACTATTGGGATATATATATATATACCCCAGAATCACCTCATGGCTTCATTATCTGCAATAGTCGGTAGCGTCAGGATGTATCACATACACACTATTGGGATATATATATATATACCCCAGAATCACCTCATGGCTTCATTATCTGCAATAGTCGGTAGCGTCAGGATGTATCACATACACACTACTGGGATATATATATATATATACCCCAGAATCACCTCATGGCTTCATTATCTGCAATAGTCGGTAGCGTCAGGATGTATCACATACACACTACTGGGATATATATATATATACCCCAGAATCACCTCATGGCTTCATTATCTGCAATAGTCGGTAGCGTCAGGATGTATCACATACACACTACTGGGATATATATATATATATACCCCAGAATCACCTCATGGCTTCATTATCTGCAATAGTCGGTAGCGTCAGGATGTATCACATACACACTACTGGGATATATATATATATACCCCAGAATCACCTCATGGCTTCATTATCTGCAATAGTCGGTAGCGTCAGGATGTATCACATACACACTATTGGGATATATATATATATACTAGCTGACCCTGCCCGGCTTCGCCCAGACCCTGGTGGGGAGCATCTCATTTAATTCATATAAGTAGTCATATAAGTTCTCGTTCCCGTTACCGACTATCTGTCTGTCTGACTGTCTGTCTGTCTGTCTGTCTGACCCAGCCCGTCTTCGCCCAGACCCTGATGGGGAGCATGTCATTTAATTCATATAAGTAGTCATATAAGTTCCCGTTCCCGACTGTCTGTCTGTCTGTCTATCTATCTATCTGTCTGTCTGTCTGACCCAGTCCAGCCCATGGTGGAGAGCATCTCATTTAAATCATATAAGTAGTCATATAAGATCCCGTTCCCGACTATCTGTCTGACTGTCTGTCTGTCTTGGTTAAATGGGGAGAGGGGAGGAGGAAGAGGGAGGTGGAGGAGGGAGGAGGAGGGCGGAGACAGGAGGAGTAGGGAGGAATAGGAGGGAGGAGGAGGGATTAGGAGGAGGAGGGGGAGAGGAGGAGGAGGAGGGAGGGAGAAGGAGGGAGGATGAGGGAGGAGGAGGGAGCAGGAGGAGGAGAGGGAGGAGGAGAAAGAGGGAGGAGGAGGAATGTGAAGGGAGGAGGAGGTAGAGGGAGGAGGAGGAGGGAGAGAGGAGGGAGAGGAGGGGGAGGAGGAGGAGGGAAGAGGAGGTAGAGGGAGGAGGAGGGAAGAGGGAGGAGGAGGGAGGAGGGAGGAGAGAAGGAGGGAGGAGGGAGGAGGAGGTGAGGAGGTAGAGGGAGGAGGAGGAGGGAGGAGGAGGGAGGAGAAGGAAGAAGGAGGAGGAGGGAGGAGGCAGAGAGAGAGGAGAAGGAGGAAGGAGGAGGAGGGAGGAAGAGGGAGCAGGAAGAGGGAGGAGGAAGAGGGGGAGGAGGAGGAGAGGGAGGAGGAAGAGGAGGAAGAGGAGGGAGAGGGAGGAGGGAGGAGGAAGAGGGTAGGAGGAGGGGAGAGGAGGAGGAGGAGAAGGGAGGAGGAGGAGGAGGTAGTAGGATGGAGAAGTAAGAGGGAGGAGGTAGGAGGAGGAGGGACGAGGAGGCAGGAGGAGGAAGAGGGTAGGAGGAGGAAGAGGGGAGAGGAGGAGAAGAGATGGATGAAGGAGGAGGAGAAGAGGAAGGAGGAGGAGAAGGAGGAGGCAGAGGGAGAAGAAGGAAGGGAGGAGGAGGAAGGAGGGAGAGGAAGGAGGGAGAATGAGGAGGGGAGGAAGGAAAGGGAGGTGGAGGAGGAGGAGGTAGAGGGAGAGGAGGAGGAGGAGGAGGAGGGAGGAAAAGGGAGGAGGAGGGAGGAGAAGGAAGAAGGAGGAGGAAGAGGGAGGAGGAGGATGGAAGAAGGAGGAGGAAGAGGGAGGAGGAGGGGAGGAGGATGGAAAAAGGAGGAGGAAGAGGAGGATGAGGATGGGGAGGAGGAAGGAGGAGAGGAAGGAGGAGGAAGAGGGAGGAGGAGGAGGAGGAAGGAAGAGGTAGAGGAGGAGGAGGAAGAGGGAGGAAGAGGAAGAGGAAGAGGGAGGAGGAGGGAGGATGAGAACGCAGGAGGAGGAGGAGGAGGGGGGAAAGAGGAAGAGGGAGGAGGAGGAGAAGAATGGAGAAGGAGGGAGGAGGAGAAGGAGGAGAAAGAGGGAGGAGGAGGGAGGAAGAGGAAGAGGGAGGAGGAGGAAGGAGGAGGGGGAGGGAAGAGGAGGAGAGAGGAGGAGGGAGAGGGAGGAGGAGGGAGGAGGAAGAAGGAGGAGGAGGGAGGATGAGAACGCAGGAGGAGGAGGAGGAGGGAGGAGGAGGAAGATGGAAGAGGAGGGAGGAGGAGGATGGAAGAAGGAGGAGGAAGAGGGAGGAGGAGGAGGGAGGAGGGAGAGGGAGGAAGAGGGAGGAGGTAGGAGGAGGAGGAAGAGGGAGGAGAGGAAGAGGAAGAGGAAGAGGGAGGAGGAGGAAAGGGAGGAGGAGGGATTAGGAGGAGGGGGAGGGGAAGAGGAAGAGGGTAGGAGGATTAGGAGGGGAGAGGAGGAGGATGTGGAGGAAAGAGGAGAAAGAGGGAGGAGGAGAGGAAGAGGGAGGAGGAGAAGGAAGGAGGAAGAAGAAAAAAAAAACTACGACAGTTGCATCTCTGGATTGAAAGGAAGGCGTGTAGAAAATTTCATCTCAATCGGATGGGCCGTTCGCGAGCGTATAAAGGTCAGCTGTTATCGCGGACCTCAGAGAGAAGTGTCTATGTAGAAGACCATTTACTGGACGTACGTATTTTGGGAGGGGGAGGAGGGAGGAGGGAGGAGGAGGAAGAAGAAAAAAAAAACTACGACAGTTGGCATCTCTGGAATGAAAGGAAGGCGTGTAGAAAATTTCATCTCAATCGGATGGCCCGTTCGCGAGCGTATAAAGGACATACGGACAGAGATACATAAATACATACAGAGATACATACGCACATCCTAATTTATATATAAGATACCCCAGAATCACCTCATGGCTTCATTATCTGCAATAGTCGGTAGCGTCAGGATGTATCACATACACACTACTGGGATATATATATATACCCCAGAATCACCTCATGGCTTCATTATCTGCAATAGTCGGTAGCGTCAGGATGTATCACATACACACTACTGGGATATATATATATACCCCAGAATCACCTCATGGCTTCATTATCTGCAATAGTCGGTAGCGTCAGGATGTATCACATACACACTATTGGGATATATATATATATACCCCAGAATCACCTCATGGCTTCATTATCTGCAATAGTCGGTAGCGTCAGGATGTATCACATACACACTACTGGGATATATATATATATACCCCAGAATCACCTCATGGCTTCATTATCTGCAATAGTCGGTAGCGTCAGGATGTATCACATACACACTACTGGGATATATATATATATACCCCAGAATCACCTCATGGCTTCATTATCTGCAATAGTCGGTAGCGTCAGGATGTATCACATACACACTACTGGGATATATATATATATATACCCCAGAATCACCTCATGGCTTCATTATCTGCAATAGTCGGTAGCGTCAGGATGTATCACATACACACTACTGGGATATATATATATATACCCCAGAATCACCTCATGGCTTCATTATCTGCAATAGTCGGTAGCGTCAGGATGTATCACATACACACTACTGGGATATATATATATATACCCCAGAATCACCTCATGGCTTCATTATCTGCAATAGTCGGTAGCGTCAGGATGTATCACATACACACTACTGGGATATATATATATATACCCCAGAATCACCTCATGGCTTCATTATCTGCAATAGTCGGTAGCGTCAGGATGTATCACATACACACTACTGGGATATATATATATATACCCCAGAATCACCTCATGGCTTCATTATCTGCAATAGTCGGTAGCGTCAGGATGTATCACATACACACTACTGGGATATATATATATATATACCCCAGAATCACCTCATGGCTTCATTATGTATGCGCTCTAGCTTCACTAGCTAACTCATTGAGACAGTGATCATGCCCAGTCCATGCTCTACCAATGAAACAATCAAGTGCTGAAAACGTATGAATAGCATTTTCTGCTGCATGTCAGTTGCTGCCTTACACTTCAGTGCATTTAGCTCCTTCAGACATTTTGTAATCGCCACTTCGAAATGGTCGCTAAAGGACGTAGTTCTATCAAAAGTGATTCACATGTGCTTCAGTCTGCTTGACTGATGGTTATATTGTCATGGGCCTCTTCCCAAGTATGAGGGCAATACTGGGGTGGCCGTGTGCGAACACTCATAAACATTACGTACATGGTACTCAATTTCATTTTATTTCATCAGTGGCATTTTGACTGTAATCTGTATTTATATTGTATGCTTGTCTGCTTCCTTGGTTGATTCGAAAAAAAAAAAATTCAAAATTCGGTCTCGTTCAACCTGCTTCTTCAGCGTTGGCTAGAGTTGAAATCCATAGTGGTGTGGGTTTATAATCTGTTTCTATCTGTCCGCTCTTACGTTCTTTGTTCAATGTTGGCTTCTGGCTCATCTGTTTTGTTAGGATACAGTCATTATAAGAATTCATCCTTTGGTTTGCTTGCTTTTGTTTCCTTGTTTTGTGGTCGACCCGAGAACAATCTCATCTTAGCTACCATCTCAACATCTTCTTCGGGCCAGTCTATTACCTTGTCAGGCAATTCGCAGTTTTACAGGACTATCAGTTTTCGCATCTGGGCTGGCCAGGCTTGTATCATATTTCCGGTTGAAGAGTTATTTCTCCTTGAACGTATTCGTCATTGAAAATGGGTTGCTTGCTTCGTCTTAAAGTTTCTCACTGGTCGTTGGCTTGGCTCCAGCTTGTGACTTCTCTAAGGTCTTTTGCATGACTTATGCTTGTTTCTTTTTGTAATGTTCCGTTTCGGCTTTCATCAGTTCGCTGTCTGAATTGATAGCTTTTAGGACTTGTTTGTTTTCCTTCTTCATCTCGGCCATGCGCTCCATATCTTGTTGGATGCTGCGCTGGATTTTTTTGTCATGTCCCCCAGCAGTTGTTTGTTGTCGCTGGTCTGAGCCGGCGTCAGCAATTCCTTGACTTCCTTCTTCAGCTCGTCAATCTGGTTTTGCAGCTGTTATTTTTCGGCTTAAGAGATGCCTGTTGCTGATTCGCACCTCCGCAATTCCCCCATGTATGATGTCTTTGTAGTTAAGGCGGATTTTAAGATGTCTCTATGTCTGTGGAGGTACGGACAGCACAGGTATCTTGCTCCATGCTTGCGAAGGCAGGTGGCACACTTTTTGTTGTCGTTGGGGGGTCGGAAGTCCTTGTCCTGGTTGGCCAGCGGACATCAGAGCTGTCAATTTCGTTTACTCAGCCGCCTACATTAGTACAAAACGCAAGGCTGTGTTCTTTACAAAATTATGGAAGAAAACATTGCTCTCCGCTGTGATCAAATGTAACCTTTATTTCGGAATTCAGTTGTTTGTTTCTTCCAATCTTGCAACCAAAAGGTCTGAAGACTCCTCGGATATATATATATATATTTGTGTGTGTTTGTGTGTCTGATTAGATCATTCAGTTTACGATGGTCGAAGCGTTAAGCAGCCAGCCAATTAGCTTCGAATACACTATCACTGTCACTTGTCGGTCCACATCCACTGCGGTCTAATCTTCTAGCAAGAATCCGAAACCTTAATAAAAGCTGGAATTAGTCATCCTTTTCTGTGTGGAGCAGGTCGTCAAGCAGCATCTAAATCTTAATATTCCCATGCTTTCCTATGTTTCATTCATTAATTCCCTTAATATTGACAAAACATAAATAATATCATCTTAGTTGTTCTTGGGTAGTTTCATTTTTTAAGGGACTAGAGAGCAATCTTTTGATCTACGTTTTTATCTAAAAATATAGAGCTGCTACATATTAATGAATGTGATATTTTGATTTAGCAGTCCTCATTTATATAAAATGTGTAAAATGTTTTGCAGGACACAATAATGTATTTTTGTAGGGCTGTGCAATCTTATTGGTGTTGATTACATCTCCCCTGTAATACTTGCTAAAAACTCGAAACAAAACAAAGCATGCTACTGAACCTGATCTCATCCCACAAAAAGTAAGTAAATAAGTGCATCAATAAATATGTAAACGGCCCTTTACACGTGTTTACGCGCATTGTGCAAATGGTACTAGATCCATATGTAATAGACAAATGGGCACTCGGTGGTCAGAAACATGCTAACAGTCTTTACTTCACAAGACATTTCTTTGCGCCCATGCTACGCTGGGTTGACCTGTGAGCTAAGGTCAATTTAACGCATTCGAACTCACCCCGATGCGAATTGAACCCATGACTACCAAGGCGGAGGCGAAATACTAGACACTACCCTACAGCGGCCTCCATAACGCAGTGGTACATTGTTTTTTGTTTGTTTCACAGACGTGCACGAAAGGGGAGCCAACAATATCACACATTTGTATTGCATTACTGCTGGCAGTATTGTACCATTTGCTCTGACTTTCTAATATAGGTCTGGCAATCTCAGATTTAGGGAGCCTCGTGACTGTGACATGGACAGATATCTGTGTGAATCCAGAGTTTAGTGCCTTGAATCTCGGTTTCGATGCTTTGGAAGTACAATACTTGACAGGTGTCATGCCTCACTTCACGTTCTCGCGGATCACTGCCTGGATCACCGCCATGATCACATTTGAGAGATGCCTGTGTATCACGGCGCCTTTAAGGGTTTGTATGTGACTAAACGTAGTTACGTGTTGGAGAATAGTATAATATACAGTTTAAAAAAAAAAAACAGAACATTATTGCAGGTTTAATTGCAAACGTGTACCAACATTTTATTGACGACGCTAATTCGCCCATTGCAGTCGCTTCTGGCGATGCCGGTCCGTAAGAACAGGACCTCTGTAGGTTCTCCTAGCCAAAAGACAGGCGTCGTGCAGCCGGTTCTTGACCATTTGATCTGAAATTCGACGGGCTCCCGGCATTGATGGACTGTGGAGGACTCAGATGCAAATAGATTCCTAAGGTGGCGCAGTCGTATGAAGCAGTCTTCGGCAGCAGTTGTGATTCTGGGTCTTTCACTGCGCGGCCGGTCTGCACTGAGCCAATTTCTTGAAATTGCCTCCAAAGACTACTAATGGTGCTTCTAACCACATTAAATTATCCGGCTACTACTCTTTGTGACTGTCCATCCTGTAAACATCCAAGGATGATTAGTCGTTGTTCTGTAGTGAGATGAGCCATACTTGCGCATTGAATTTTCAACTGAATTTATTCGAGGTGCATCAATAATATGATCAGAGAGTTTTGTGTTCAGTACATTTTACGGGTATTATCATGAACCTGTCACGAGGTATTGTCAAAAATATTGTTTTGACCTTGACCTCTTTCATGATCTCACGAATCATGAGGTGAGTACCATTCAGGTAACTACGAGACGTTAATGATCAGATAGACACATTCAATAGGTTGGCTGATGTCCAATCAGCGAATATCTTTTATAAAAGTATCACCAAAAATGTTGCGTTTTTTTTAAAAACCGACTATGCAGACTTGCTACTGACTATGATTTAACACGGGATTGAAAGGGAAATAACCGTATTAATAAGTGTTGCCATCTATTGTAAACATGGAATTGAAGGGAGTCAATACACGTCTTAAAACTGGAGCAGCCACGGTAGGGTAAAGGCTAGACGAACACACTGGCTTGTCGGGCATTTGGTCTTAGTTTATGTAGATTGCTAAACACTGACGTGGGCGTCCAGGTCTACACAGCCTAGGATAAATTACAATATAACAACATCGATCTGTTTAATTGTAGATATCGTGGTTACATACACACCAAAGAAGAACACTGAATTTTGCGAGCACATTGAACTGTACCCTGCCTTTGTATTGGCTTAACGAAAACCCCAATAGGATGAAGACACTTAATTTTTTTGTTTTTTGGCATATTGTAAGTTGAACCCTGTAGGTCAATTGAACTGCATGCCAAATACTTTTACTAGTATTGATATGCATTTATGGTGAGGAAGTGAAGATTAGTGAACACACTATACAATATAAACATTGAAAACTGTAGGTACATGTGTTCCTTAACGGATCAAATTTCCTCTTTCAGAGATGTTTGCATTCAATCTCTTTGAACTTCAGTGTAGTATATGTACGTGCTACTGGTTCTAATGCATTGTATTGATTTTTGCGTATAGATTACCTTTGCCTATTACTAGTGTCCCTCGCCATCAGGCAAACCCACTCCGATTCCATATTTACTTGTAATTAACTACCCAAGTCAAGGACAGGAAGTCAACATATTAGGTCATTTGATCGGCATAAAGGTCGAACCCGCTATTTCGGCATCAGGGCGAAGGATGATCAAGAACGAGAGCTTTTATCCATTCAGTCATGCTGACATTCAGTGTTTCTTTATAACATGATCCATTCTTAGAATAATATCTTACCGCCATTACTCTCGGAAAGTTATATATATATATATATATATATATATATATATATATATATATATATATATATATATATATATATATATATATATATATATAAAACATATTTTGATGGAAATATGTTATATATATATATATATATATATATATATATATATATATATATATATATATATATATATATATATATATATATATAACATATTTCCATCAAAATGGATTATATATATATATCATGACTGAGCATGCAAACAATTTACCATATAATGAAGGGAATCTCAAAATCTGGCTGCAAAACAATATAGACAGCAAACAAAAGAAGGCATGTATAACCCAATTCATTGTCTTTTACATATGTGTAGCTCATATATGCCTTGGCAACATGAAATAACGAGCGCAAAGGTATAACATAAGCGATGCGGCGCTTTATGGAAGTAACGGTGGTTACAGTGAGATATATAATAAGAAATGGGGAAATTAAGAGACAAGTAGTATTGAAACAAATCGTTCAATCCGTTAAAGAACAACACATTGCATAGCTTGAAAACCTCACACAACTGCTCTGGTGTCATCTAGCACAAAGACCCATATTGAAGCACTATGATCGATACAGAACAAGGGGTGGACCAAGTAAGAGATGGAACGATGGTATTAAGACCATTTGTATAGAAATGTTGAAGACCACCTTTCAAAGAGCTGACAATATGTCCTTAACCCCCCCCCCCCCACCTCCCAGCAATTCACTGAAGCAAACGGAAGAATATAAGAAGAAGTAGAAGAAGAAACATTTACAATCATTCCAAATGTCAATCTTATCTCACTGTTTCTTTTAATTATATGTGTTGACCGTGTATTCACACTTTTCACAGGTACGACGCATTGTCACCCAGAAACGTGTGTTTGGCACATTAACGTTCATCTTCCTATTCAGCATCGTTACCATAGCACCACTGTATGTGGTCAACAGATTGGACCTGAAATTTTTTCCCAAGAGAAATGAAACACTGATTGGTCTGGTGTCTACTGCTGACCGAGTCCCCGTGGACCAATTTTTATATGGTTTAAATAGCGTGGCAATTCCGTTTCTATTGTTTGTTGTTGTTATTATCTGCACCGTATTTCTTGTAGCAAAATTACACAGTAAAGCTGAGTGGCGACTAAAATCTACCAACGCTTCTCAAGCTGATAATGTTTCAAAGAGAAACCAAAAAGTTGCTAGAATGGTTGTTATGATCTCTGCTATTTTCATTATCTGTTTTATCCCAGTTAGCATTATCTTCCTGGCCATGTGTGTGGAGCCTGGTCTGTCCATCGACGGGAAGTATAGGAATACACTCATTGTCTGCGGCGGTGTTGTCATATTTTGTGAGTCCGTTAATCCGTCTGTGAATATTTTTATTTATTACCGTATGAGTCGTAACTACAGAGATACACTTCATCTGATGTTGCATAATAAAAACGCCAAACGTTGACTTTCAACGAGTGTAATGTTGTATGTGTACATCTTGATCAATTTGCTGTTAATGTATCACATGTATAATAAAAATTGTTATTTGATTATAGGATTGCAATGATCAGTAACAGGATTATCATGTATAAAAGCGATATCAACGGACTCCGAAATGCTATGATTGCAATAAAAACAGATTTCTACAAAAAGTGGTTTTTCAAAATATTCGATTTTAGAGTTTGCCGCATCCCATTTTACAAGTGGTCGCAGCATTTTTGTTGGTTATTTGCTATTTTCCAGACACTGTTTTAGTCAGTAGTTTGCCACTGCTTTCTATACGGCCGACGTTCACACTATTGTAAAAATCACCGGAAATCTTTCTACTTCATAATCGCTGCTGCTGGATTCGTACCTGGTACTAGCAATATATGTCTCTTTTTCCCCTTTTTTCAGGAGCCGCTCCTGTAGGAAATTGTTCTTTGAGTATACTAATTATCCCGGTCGACGTAACAAAACGGCTTCTGTAGGAGCCGATCCTGTGAATTATCGATATTTGTTTCCTTATATACCCTTACTAAAATATTACCAAGAAAACCCCGTGTGTCAGCCTAAGAAGCAGAGATTAGGAATGTGGAATGTGAGAAGTCTGTATTTTTGGAAGCTAAAGGTAGTATGTGATGAGACTGAGATTTTAACTATACCTATTTTAGGAATTAGTTAACATCCTTGGAGAGGCAAGGGACAAAAAAAAAAAGGCAATGGAACTCTTGTAAAATATTCTGGTAGAGATATGTGCGGCCATAGTGGGGTGTGTTTTGTATTGATAATACAACAGCAAAAGCTTTAATTGAGTTAATGCTAGAATCCTTACTCTCAGACTTAGAGGCCATTCAAAAGACAAAACACCCATACGTATATGCTCCTACGGCAACAGCAGAGGATTGAATATTTTTTACAGCACACTGCAAGTCGCATTCGATAATATTGTTCAGAAGACTTAATAATAATGATTGACGATGATAAAGCAAAGGTAGATATAAGAAAAGCTGAAAAGGAGAGGTCCAGGAGAAGTTTGAACTGGGAAACAGATATGATGTAATTAAAAAATTAATTGAATTTTGCACAGAACATGATTTGGCGATAGCCAGCCCGCTTAAAAAATTTAAAAAAACATCCAAGAAGACTCTTCACACGATCGATCAGTACTACCTACAACCAGATAGATTATATTGTTATACAAAGAAGATGGAATCAAGCTTAACATCAGCAAAACCGCTTCAAAGTTCAGTCTTGTATACAAATCATCAGTTATTAGAAGCAGAGGTAAAAGTAAAATTCAAAAAGATTACCCGAGGACAAAGGCCACATCTTTTTGATCTCACATAAATAACAGATGCAAACAACATAGAAGTGAATATACGTTTTGGGGTCTTGTTGCATATACAGGAGGAAATGACACCTGTTAAATTGGCAGCACATTCCAATTCCAAAGGAAAGGCAACTTGAAATCAAGCACCAACTGTAGAACTGTTGCCCTGATCAATCATGCAAGTAAAATTCTACTAACAATCATAATGGAAAGACTACGCAGGAAAATTGAAAAAAGTGATTTACGTGGTTGAAGCTGGATTTAGACATGGAAGATAACAAGAGACCACATACTCACCATCATCATCATGTACCATGCCGTTAAGCATGAGTGGTCATGTCTCGCGATCTCACTTGATTACCAGAGTCGTGAATCGGGTAGGTTCTCCAGTTCCGACCATGCCAAGTGACGAAACCATCCAGACAACCACTTCTCTGCCATCCCCCGTTCCCCTGCCAACCACCACCAAGTTCCCCAATTCACTTCTTCTCAAAACGTGACCAAAGCATTTTGACTATCTACGTCCTATTTCTCCAATCATACCACGATTCTCATCTGTCTCCCGCAGTGCTTGGTCACTGGTTCTTCTGTCTGTCGATGGCACTCCCTGCACCCTCCTCAGAAACCACATGTCCACAGCCACCAGACGAAGTTCAGCCCGTTTGCTGCCCACGCTACACATCCATACAGAAGCACAGGCTCCATGCAGCACGCCAGCACTCCCTATCCCGTCGCAAAATACATCACTCTGGTGGTCGGCATGTTTTCTATCCCGCAAAAGGCCATTCTCGCTATGGCGACCCTTGTTCCAATCTCTTCAATATATCTACCACCAGATGCCACGACCGCTCCGAGACAACTATACCTACTCAAGAACACTCCTATCTACTTGCATACCTCATCGTGGCATTTCGTTCTTCGCAGTGGCGGCCACAATCGGTGTCCTTGTACAATTAAATTCCAATCCAAATTGCCCACTGTGTGCAACAGATCCTGCACATTGTCTTCAATCAATACTGCATCATTCGCACATCCATTGCCACTGATGTCCCTTCCCTTAATGACGAATCCTTTCACATCTTCCACACCCCGGAAAGCACTTCAATTGCACAGGGAAAACAAATCCGGCGACATTACACATCCCTATCTCACAACTCTCTTAATAGTGTTAATAGAGATCTCTCTTAATAATATTGACCTACTTCATTATCAATCCTTATGGCAGCGTGTTGTTTTCAATATATGTTTTTAACAAGTCTAAAGTCTTTCCAAAATCATAACTAAAATAAATGCATTTAAAATAAGTGCATGGATGTTAGAACTTAAATGAGCTTGAAAAGTTGCACAATGTTATTAGTGAAATGGAAATCATGAAATTTGAATATCCTAAACATACGTGAGATGAGATGGAAGGTTTCAAAGGTTGAAAAACACACAACAATTTATTATATAGGGGATACACTCTAATAAGGTGCATGACTAATTAAAAAAAAACCACACACGTCAATTAATGGTTACTGGTGAGGTAGTATGGTCAAAATTAAAAGCAAAAAAAAAAAAAAAAAAAACTCCGGATGAATGCAGCAGCAGAAGAAGAAGATATCAAGAAGCCTGAAATGTGCACCAGGAAATGCCCTGGGGAGTTACAAAGCGGTATGAAATTAATATCACCACACATCGAGAGAAGAATGCTCTAAACGATACAGAAATAGCGCCATCACCTAATAAGCCTCAAGGTGTGTGACGATGTTGTATACTTAAGGACAGCAGTAGGTTACTCAAGTATAACATATCATATGGTTACTCGAGTGTAAGATAGCAATATGTTATACAGTCAACACTGTAATAATGTTGCTGTAATGCATAATGTTAGTTAAAAAGGTATTTGCATATCCTTTGCAGGACGTCGCAGTCGACCCCATATATGTTTACTGTTTGCGATTTTTTGGCATGTTTACGTTAAGTAGTTTGATATTGCTTTCTGAACGACCATCACTCATATCATTTCATAAAAACCAACGCAAGGCGGTCTGCTGCCAAATCGCCCGCAGATGTGTTTAAAAAACGGTAGTTGGGATTACGAACTGTGTTCCTAACCCCTTCGCCACAGAACTTGTAATGTATATTGTAGGCTGACATAACTCTGATGGCATAAGACAATCCGGAAGCCATATCCTCTTCTGACAAATACAACTTTAGTTACCATGAGTAACAATGTGTTTTAATAACGTAATGTATATGCGAATAGTTTCAGAGCATCGATGTTTACTGATATGAGAAACTCTAGATCTACAGTAGAAGTGAGGCGCACGAAACACCATAGCACAACGGATACAGTTCCAATCATTGTGCAGTGCCCACTGTAAATATGAGAGCATGGCGCTTTTATTTTCCATCTGGGAATATTTCAGGATCCTCGCCGGTGCTACGGAGTTCGTGCACTTAGCTGAGTTTCTCCGGACTCAGGCTTGAGTTAGGAGAAGAAAGGAGCACTTATGGGTTACACCCGTGTGCCGTGATGTTGATCCGTCGACTAAACTAACTAAACTATCTGGGAATATGAATCGACAGTTGGAGTGCACTAAATTGTGAAATTTAGTTCATTAATTTGGTTCACTGTTTTAGATGTTTTGTGATGTGTAGAACCATTAAAATCAACTATTTAAATTTCAGAAACAATATTACTTATTTTTGTTTGTTTTGTTGGAAGAACTCTATATTCTAAGCATACTTCATGAAGATCAACTAGGCATCAGATGAGAGTATTTTCTACACTGTGGGTGTTAGAGTGCATGTATAGAGAATTACTACTTGACTTATCTGGGATAATTATCGATTAGATGATTATAAATGTATGATATCCTTGACAAAAATACTGTTTCTGATATTTCTATGAGCAATTTCGTGAAGATGACAGCTGTCTCCGTTACATAATTTATCATGACACGCAATATGTTTTGCAGAGTACAATTATTGCAACGAGCAACAGTATGTCTAGAAGAAAAGCACACAACTTCACATTATCTCTCGTATTACTAATACATGTATATAGAGTAATTGTCGTAGAAAGCACTATTTATTCGTTTTGATAGATGCTTGACACTGACCTGATGACCAGGCGTACCTTCAAAAGTAAATATATCTCCTGCAACTTCCGAATCAATACATTTTGAACCAAGTCTTGACACGATAAACGATTACTTCTGACGTAAATTAGAAACATGCTAATGTTAGTCATTGATATAGCGTCAAATATATTGTGTGTAACTTAACGGTTTTCATATGTTCCAAATATGTATAACCAACCTTGGTTTCCATGCAGCTACTTGCATCTATATTAACTATAACGCAATTATATACAACATTTACTGACATGTAAAACCGTAATAACTGTATATGGATGTATTACAATTATATATATATATATATATATATATATATATATATATATATATATATATATATATATATATATATATATAGATATATACTACCACTTATAGCTAATATAACTGCTACTGCTAACATAGAATATCTAATTTGCTTTATTTTAATCGTATTATATATTTAGTACATAGCAGGACACTCACGTCATCTGTTAGAAATTAACGGCTGTAAGGCAGATGTAACCTGTCCACGGGTGGAAGTGGACAGCAATGGGAAACCATTCACTCACTATCTACTATCCAAGTCTATCGAATAAAAGCAGACTAGCGCCAGAGAACGACGCTAATTCCTATCTTTGAACATCGTTCTACATTAGAGGCTAACATGACCCGTAGTTGATACGAGTCCGCAGTTGAAATCAGAGGCAAAGCAACAAACACAGCCTAGTTACAAGTTTTTTTTCCCGCATATCCTTTACAGGACATCGCTGTCAACAGCAGCATCTTTCAGCTGTCTGTTGATTTCTTGGCAAGATTACGCTTTCTGAGCGGCCGGCTCAGTTATCCCGCAAGTCCCCACCGGGGGTCGAACCGCTTCCAGCTCTCGTCCGCTACGAGACTCTGCGTGATAAACGGGATTACGGAGAAAGTGTTGTAACCCCTCGGCCAGAGAGACCGGCTAGTTACTAGTACATGGACCAATAACAAGTGGTTGGTAAGACAGGTGTTATTGTGATATGATGTGGCGATGTCTCAGACCAAACTTCATGTAAATATACTACATTTGAATCGTAGAAATCGTAGAAACTGAGAGACATAAAGATGTGGTTGGTGCACATCTTTTACGAATAATTAAAGTCAGGGGAGAACGCAAAGCATAGAACCAAAACCATAGATACATGATATATTGATTGGACTCACTTGGGTTACATACGATAAGGTACCGCTGCACACACAGGGAGGGTCCTTGGAAGAAAACATGCAATCACACTGAATACACTCGGGTTAAGAACAACAGGTTTAGAAGTGTGCTTCTGATGTGACCTGTTGCGTATTGTAACATCCAACTGTGTGAACAGATAACAAGCCGACTGACACGAGAAGAAATGAATTTGAGAACATTAGATTCAACAAAGATAGTCTAAGAAAAAGAAAAAAATAAATGGGGAGATTTTTGAAGCCACCAAGACATTTCATAAATAAGTATGCAGTGTTTATCTTTTATATATTTGGAATAAACAAGTAGAGGCTATATGATGCACTAGGCGGCATGAACATTTATAGCTATTTTTAATTACTAGGATTCGAACCTGCCATCTTCCAATGACGACAACACATCACTGCAGAAACAAGTGTACTTTGACGCACTACGGTCTAGACACCCCTAGAAAGAGTCACTGGGCAGAGATGGTAATATCCTGGACTGAAAATTGTGTTCGAATCCCAATGAGTCGTGAATATATGTATATATATATATATAAATTAAAATGTTTTGCGTATCCTTTTACAGGACTTAGCTGTCAACAGCAGCATCTTTCAGCTGTCTGTTGATCTCTTGGCAAGATTACGCTCAGTAGTTTGCCATTGCTTTCTGAGCGGCCGGCTCAGTATCCGCAAGTCACGAGCGGGGGTCGAACCACCTCAGTTCTCGCTCCGCTGCGAGACTCTGCGTGATAAACGGGATTACAGAGAGAAAGTGTTGTAACCCCACAGCCAGAGAGACCGGCATATATATATATATATATATATATATATATATATATATATATATATATATATATATATATGTGTGTGTGTGTGTGTGTGTGTGTGTGTTTGTGTGTGTGTGTATTACATTGACTTTGGCTTCCAGGTGAACAGTCTAAAAATTGGGGACCTCATGTGTTCTAGGAAGTAAATGCAGCTGGAGTGATATTCACAACATTATCCGTCGAATGGTCTATAAGAATGCAGGGATGTTAACATTTACCTAATAGGGCTCAAGGACATGGGCAATGAATGATCCTTTACTCAATTGTTACTTACCCAATGATGTGAAAACTAATAGTTCATGTCAGTGAAACAGGTTATATTTCAACCCGATCCTAGGAAATGATTAACAATAAATTAGTACGCATACTTTAGAATACATATGGGAATGCTTAGTGCATAATCTTTTCGTTTAGAAATATATCTGTTGAAGTGTTAGTAAATGGCATAATATTATAATAATCGTTTTAAAATTATGTAGGTGTTAAGAATGTCTCTGTTTACTTGTATATATTGTTATTGTTAAACACTTAGGTAATATCATGCGCTTGTCTCAATATAATGACATACTAAACGAAAGACATGATTAAATAAGAAAAGAGAGAAGATATATTTACACAAGATGAAAGACGTGCCTAATGCCACATTGTGTGCAGAACACACCACCAATTTCTACAGAGGTCTTCTCTTAGTGCGCAGCGAGAACTAAAGAGAAAGGCATTAAAAAAAAGTATAACGCAAGCAGCAAGCAAATTGCACAATTGCTGCATACAATGCCATTTTAACCTACTTTTGTTACGGCGTTATTTAACAGTTCACGTAGAATCGCCCTGGAACAATCTTATGGTATATCTTGGATATAGTAAAATATTGTGTAGCAGTGTACAATTAGTTAATGTATCCCGATCGTGTATAGTGTCTGTTTATACTTTTTTTTTTTTTTAGCATATCCTTTACAGGACTTAGCTGTCAACACCAGCATCTTTCAGCTGTATGTTGATCACTTGGCAAGATTACGCTCAGTAGTTTGCCATTGCTTTTTGAGCGGCCAGCTCACATACCCCGTAAGTTACCGATGCGATTCGAACCTCTGCTGATTTTAACCGTCATCACGTTACCGACGAGAGTATACGAGATTACGGAGAAAAGTCATAACCTCTAAGCCACGAAGCCGTCCTGTTTATACTACTTAGCTTATATACCATTACCTTTTAAGTAACAGTTCAACATCCAGACCATTCTGGAAGTCAGTATGACTACTATGATAATTGACCTAAATGTATCACATATATCTGTGGATTTGAGTGCCGTTAAGCCCAAATCAGATGCGCTAATAAGTGATGAATTAATAGTAATATTAAACTGGATCCTATACACTGGTGTGTGTCAACTAATTAATGGCTTTGGTATCGTCACCAACATCATCAATATTATTTGTTTTACCAAGCAAGGTTTCAAGGACACCACTAACATCTGCCTAACCGGTAAAGTAATAGATTACTGTTGCTACTTTTTAAAGTTATTATGCATGTGTGTAAGAATATCTGTCTATGAGTGATTTGTTTTCAAGAGTCCTAAATCATATTGATGTCAACTACATGCTTTAAAATACCACATGATTGTATAGGTACTGTATACTTTACAAAGGTCGGTGTCTGTCTCGTAAGGAAGTGAACGCATTTTCTCAATCCCAACATGTATGGTCAGACATATGAGATCGGATTTCGTTGATTTTCACCATGTGGTGAGTTTCGACCATTCAGAAAGCGAAGTCTTCTTTCTGTTATAGTCAATGCCGTGGGATCATGCCTGTCGACAGAATTGAGTTTCGTGCTTCACTCATTTTTGATACCGATGTTCTCCCATGCCTTAGTGTTAAACTGTCCGGATTCTTCTTTGTTGGTCTCCCTCGGCATGTTGTAGGAATTATTTTAAAAACCAAACTATTCAACTTAAACTTGCCTGAATTTTTTTTTTTAAGCAACAGCGATTAGATGATGGTGTTAAAGGAAAACGTCTTTGAGATAACTAATAATAACTTTCTTAATATGGCACGTGTTATGTATAAGAATATAATTAGGTGCCATCAGTGGCAGTTGAGTTAAGTTGAGTTAAGAACCGACATTATTGCACTATGGACATTCCCACAAACGTTCAGTCTTCATTCTCAACAGCCAGCTAAGAGTTCCAATACTAATGGTGCTCGCTGCAATCTGATTATACATCCGTATTGATTCACCTCTGAGTGCCGACTATGTACCAGATCCTCTGACCACCCTTGCTGCCACATTCTTTCTACACCATGATAGTCTATCTGTTCTTCAACATTATTCACGTGCTACCAGAGGACCTTCACCAGATCTGCCTTATCATTTATCATATAACTCATAAATGATGCGGCACATATCAATATGTCTGCCCGAATACACCAGTGTCCTGGAGAAAAGACCAGCGAATGATCACACACCGTTACCTCTGAATTGATGCATGCCATTCAGCACGAAGCATGCCAGTCTTTACCTTTGTCAGTATACTTTGTGAATCCGTTACAATCACAATATTCGTATACAGTTTATTCTCCAACCAACGTAAAGCTGCAGTAACTGTCTCCACCTCCATTCCAAAACTCGAGGTTGTTGAACCACATGCCAAACTCTCCTTTTCTAAATATTGGTCATTTGCTGTTGCTATGAATCTCCAGACACGTTCCCCCCTCTTAACACAGAGCTATCGGCATAGATAATCACATCGCCAGGACTAGAGTAGTCATGAATTAATTGCTGAATTTCTACTTGGGAGGTGTTATTAACAGAGCACTGCGAATAATACTGAGCGTTATTCGCAGTCGCGGCTGATCACATGATGATTACTACTGCGTCGATTGGCTTCAGAAGACTCTATTATTCTTTCTTCCTGTCTGTCTTTTTTGCAAGTTCTTTTTCTTCAAACCTTACTGAGACGATAGTTTAGTCGTTTAGTTTAGCCGCGGTTCCAACTTCACGGCAACGGGTCGTCCCCATATTGCTCTGTTCCTGTGCCAGTTAATATCACACAAAACGCTCCTCACTGCCCAATGTGAACAATGGAATAGACAGGAGTATCAGCAAGCCAACAGCCCGCACAGGCACACTGTGCATAATGTCGGCGCCAGAATGCCAACACAAAAGTCCTCCATGAAAAATACAATTCATCGTCGATGGAAACGGCAGTCACCAGAAAGACTTCATTGACCCGGGTTTCATGCCATATGGCTCGGTCACTTTCCGCAGGGCGACCTGCCGAAAGCGCCGCACAAAGCACGAACTCCGTAGCTGCAGGATTCTCCTGAAAAATGAACTCGTGAACCGAAAAGGCAAACCAGTCAATCCAGTAACAGCCGGCCGCCATCATTCCGAAACTGCAGTTCACGCTACAAACACCCTCGGACAGATGTAAAAGCATACCACGCAAAATTTACAGCTCACAGTGTCGCGCCACGCTCTCACTCAGTAACAAGGCGACGGAACCATAGCCTCCTTAGTCGCCTCTTACGGCATTTTTAGGCAACAGTGTTACTCTGCTCCCAGTACGGGCCCCGGCAACACACTGAGACGATATTTGTCGACAAGGACACACACTACGGACAGCGATATTTTATTTGGCAAATGAAATTCACGTTAAACAAATACATCTATTAGATCCATCGATTTAGACACTCGATCACTCTGTCGCATCCTGCGTTTCTCAAGAGTTTCTCAGTCCTATATTTTAGTTCGTAATGTTTAATATTTTGCATATCACCTAATTAATTTCTGAAAAGTGGAAAAAAAAATTGCCTGCTAGTGGAGAATCAGATTCCGGTCTCCCGAGTGACAGCCGGGGATATTTACCCTATACTAGCGAGGACACGATAATAGTTCCACAACATTTAATAATATAGTCAAACACATATCCCGATGACGTAAACGTACGTCACGTGACCAGCCGCGACCGTGAGTAACGCTCAGCATTATTCGCCGAGCACTGCGAATAATCACTTCGTTACTACGTCTGTAGCGCCTGCTGGCCACTCCCTAAACTCACGTCCCAGTTTGAGTATAACCCCATGCACGTTCCAGTGTCTGCTCAGCACTCTGTACCCTTTCCTTGCCTCTGCCAATTTTCTCAACTAAGCAAACTTCACTGATTGTATCTTTAGCCCGAGAGATCCATGATCGTACTTTCAACAGTATGTGGTCCTTGACTGCATCCAGGGAATCTTGCAGGAGGTGTTCCTTGTCAGAATCTACCTTGAGGTTTGTCTTAACTGCAACACACCGCGTTTGTCTGCAATTGTCGGCAGCGCCAGAAAGTGACACATCCACGCTATTGAGGTAACCCGTATACACCCCAGAATCACCCTTATGGCTTCATTCTGTATGCTTGATAGTTTAACTAGCTGACTCTTTAGGACTGTGAGCATGCCTATTCCCTACTTTACCACTGACATAATCACGTGCTGAAAAATTGTGAGTAGCAATTTCTGCTCCATGTCTCATGATGCGATACACTACAGTGCATTGGGCCGATTTTGATATTTCGTAACCACCACTTCAAAATGATCTCTAATGGGCAAAATTTTATCAAAAGTGATTCCCAAGTGCTTCAGTCTGCTTGGCTGATGGACATCTAGCCCCACGCCGCTTCCCCAGCTTTAAGGCAATACTGGTGTAACCGTGTATGAACATCGTATTGTATTTAAGCAGTGGCATTTTGACTGCTGTCTGCATTTATATTATACGTAATTGCTGTGCATTTATTACCTGCATATAAAACACCATTTATGATCTGTATAAGTCCCCGCTAATCACTGGTATCATGAAGGCTAATAGACTACAATGGCTGGGGCATATAGAAAGAATGGAAGATAATAGGGAAGCAGAACTCGCTTACACTCAGGAAATAAATGACCGTAGACCCCGAGATAGACCAAGAAGACGGTGGAGAAATAATATATATACAGACCTACAAGCACTAGGAATCAACGACTGACACGAGAAGGTCAACCAGAGAGACGAATGGAGTCGGATTGTATCTGCAGCCCGGGTAAGGTTAACCCGGTCAACAAATGCCCGCAGAAGTCGAATGTGTCGGCCTAACGGCGCAAGAACGCAGCTCTGCTGTAAACAGGCACAACGCAATCACATCCGAAAAAAAAACTCCGGATGAACGAAGAAGAAGAATAAGAAGTATCTGCAGCAAAGAACCTCAATGGCTCGGAACGCTGATGAAGAAGAAGAAGAATATAAAACACCAGACATGTATTAACACTGTATCGCTATTATTATTCTGATTATCAATATTAAACACGCAAAAAGTATGATTTCCATTGATGTGATATGCCCTTGCGCTTAAGGGTCCAACAGTCAAATATCATTATGTGGGCACCCCAAAGTCACGGGTATATCTCTTCCATTGTGTTTATATCTTTGTGAAATCTTCCACTGTGCTCAATAAAGTCGCCAAGATTCTCGAGAAATGAATGTAACTGGTTATGGAATTAGTGCAAATCTTTGCTCATATTGCATCCAAACTTACGTATCTCGCAGCATGTTTTCAGTTACTTCAGAATAATTGTTTGCTTTAAGGTTACCCAGAAAGTTTTGCACAACTATATCAAATGATGACCAGGCTGCTTTGTTCATCGAATCAATCAAATTTGGATCGTTTATTAACTTAATAACATGAGGTCCTTCAACAATTCCAGCTTTTAGTTTGTCTATGCTCAATTCCGGAAACTTTCTGCATAAGTAATTAAATCAAGATTCATCTGCGTTCATTGCTTTAACAAATTGCTTTATCATGTCAAGCCTTATATGTAATGGTGGCAGTAGAACTCTGTTTTTCTATCAATGAGAGGCTTGTTGACACTATTTGTTCTCCATCGTTCAATTCATCCCTCAACGGCCTTTGGTCCAGTGCGTATCTTTTGCCCTGCTATCCCACAAACATATACAACTTAGATAATTGGTGACTCACATTTGCTGACCAAGCAAGAAGATCATCATTCCAAGGTTTACACAAACCACCCAGTTATGTTCTAAATACTTCAAGTTATCCAGTAGTATGCTTATTGTAGTATACTCCTCCTTCATTGTAACAGAACAAGCAATTGGAATTGAAACAAATGTGTTACCGTTGTAAAAGAGAACATCTTTCAAACGTCGTTTAGAGCTGACGTTGATTAGTCGCCACTCATCTGGTGTATAAGTTACACCCATTTCGTTTACGCAATCTCTTACGTTAGCACAAAACACAAGGATGTTTTATGTACAAAAGTATAGAAGAAAACCTTGCTGTCTGCTACAATAAAATGTAACTTTTGTTTCAGAGGTCAGTAAATTATTGTCTTTTAGTCTTAAAGCCAACAGTTCTGAA
This sequence comes from Cepaea hortensis, assembly GCA_963921405.1. Classification (NCBI taxonomy): domain Eukaryota; kingdom Metazoa; phylum Mollusca; class Gastropoda; order Stylommatophora; family Helicidae; genus Cepaea; species Cepaea hortensis. Next base: position 97,569,267 of record OY992881.1, on the reverse strand, counting down.
GATTCCTTGGCGAGATATAGATGTCGGATTAGATCATTCAGTTCACACTGGACGAAGCGTTGAGCAGCTGGAAAATGAACTTCGAAATTCCAATCACTGTCAGGTGTCGTTCCACATGCCACTGCTGTCGCATCTTTTAGCGGTGAATCCGAAATATGAATGAAAGTTAAAATGGGTATGTCATCTCCGCGTGGAATAGGTCATCTGGCAGAATCTAAATCTGGATGCTTCCACGTTTTCTGATTGCGTTCCCCTTATAATTCCCTTAATATTAAAAATACTGATATAATAGTCACTATAGTGGTTCTTGGGCAGTTTCATTTTGTTAGACTCGATAGCGATAGTTCTCCCCCCCCCCCCCCCCCACCCACAGATCCGTGTACAGAAAATAATGTACTAATATTAATTAAATACACACATGCTTGTATATATTAAAAAAAATATAGACCCGCTACAGATAAATACATGTGATAATTGGGCTTAGCAGTTATCATTTATGCAACATCAGGTCTAAAATATTTTGTACCCAAACATTATTTTTTTTTAATAGGATTATGTAATCTTATTGGTGTTGATTACATCTCCCCAGCGCTACCTGCTGTAAACTAGAAACAAGAACAGCATGTTACTGAACATGATGTCATCACATAGAAAGTAAGTAAGGAAGTACATAAGTAAATAAGTAAAGGACCATTTACACGCCATCACGAGCTTTGTGGAGATGGTACTAGATCCATAATTGATAGACCAATGGGCACTCGGTGGTAGGCAATGTGACGATCGTCTTTACCTCCCAAGCCACTTCCTTGCGCCCATGTAATACAGAGTCGAACCGATGCGAACTGACTTCATGACCACCGGCACGGACGCGATATTCTAGACCCTATCCTACCGCGGTCTCCATCACGCAGTTGTACACTGCTTTGTGTTTCACAGTCGTGCACGTAATAGGAGCCAACAATACCATTCAACTTATCGCATTACTGCCAGATAATATACCACTTCCTCTGACTTCCTAATATTGCAGGTCTGGCAATCTCAGATTTAGGGAGTCTCGTGACTGTGACTTGGACCGATATCTGTATGAATCCAGAGTTCAGTGCCTCGAGTTTGGGCTTCGATGCTTTGGAAGTACAATACTTGACAGGTGTCATGCCTCACTTCACGTTCTCACGGATTAGTGCCTGGATCACCGCCGTAATCACATTTGAGAGATGCCTGTGTATCACAGCACCGTTAAAGGTTTGTATCTGACTAAATATAGTTACTTGTAATGGAGAACATTACACGTATCATACATTGCAACTGACTATGATTTCACACAGAATCAAAAGAGAAACAACCATGTTAATGGATTTAGCCTCTTATTGTAAATACAGAAATGAAGCGCTCAGGGAATTTATACGTCTTCATACTTTAGAAGCTATAGTAGTGTAATGGCTAGACAAACAATCTGGCCTGTCGGTTAATTAATGAATGACTGGTTAGGAACTAGAGTTTATTTAGATTGCTAAACTTTGACCACGGCTGGCAGGTGTAGACATGCTAGTATCAATTACAATATAGCACGATGTGTTTGAATGTAGAGATTATGATTTAACGTACAAAAAAGAATAACACCATATTTCTCGTAAAAATTAAACTGTCGCCGTCGTTATGTTGGCTTATCGAACACCTACAGGATGAAGATTATTCAAAGTGTTTTGTTTATTTAAGGATGGACCCTGCAGGTCAAAACGATTGCATGTCAAATACCTGTACTAGTTCTGATATGCATTAATGGTGAAGAAGTGAATATTCGTGAACACATTAAACAATATACACATTGAAAACTGTAGATGCTTGTGTTCCTTTACAGATCAAATATCCCTTTCAGAGATAGAATATAAGTAATACGATGTGTGTGTGTGTGTGTGTGTGTGTGTGTGTGTGTGTGTGTGTATATATGTGGTTTTGAATGACACATTTGGCACTTTTCTTTAGTTATGTACGCTCACCTTCTTTACAGATGTGTACGCTCACCTTCTTTACAGATGTGTACATTCAAGTTCTTTACAGATGTGTACGCTCACCTTCTTTACAGATGTGTACATTCAAGTTCTTTACAGATGTGTACACTCGCCTTCTTTACAAATGTGTGCACTCACTTTCTTTACAGATGTGTACACTCACCTTCTTTACAGATGTGTACACTCACCTTCTTTACAGATGTGTACACTCACCTTCTTTACAGATTTACACACTCACACACACTTTACACTTACACACTTGTAGCTTTTTTTTCTCTTTGCGTTCACTCACTTTGAACTCAAGTGTAGTCCAAGTATGTGCGACTACGTCTACTGCCCTGGACTGATGTTTGCGTGTGGATTAGCTTTGTCCATTACCAGTGCTCCTCGCCATCACACGAAGCCACTTCGTATCAACACTACTAGTAATTAACGTCTCAAATCCAAAGACGAGAAGTCAACACTTTAGTATAACTGACCGGTGTAGGGGTTGAGACGTTACTCGGCATCAGCTCAAGTTTGATTAAGAACATGAGCTTTTATCCATTCGGCTATACTGTTATCCAGAGTTTGTTTATAGCATCCATTTTAAGACGAATATCTTACCACCAATATTCTCGGAAAGTCGAAACGATAATAATGGAAATGGGTTACTTAGACATTTGTTTTCATATATGGCTGAGCAAACAAACAAAACTAACCATATAATGAAGTGACTCTCGAAATTTGGTTTTAAAACAATATGGAAAGCTCAATATAGAAATTACTTTTACCTCATTCGTTGTCTTTTGCATATGTGTAGGTAAAATATGCCTTGGCAATATAAAATAACGAGCGCAATATTATAATATAAGCGATGCAACGCTTTATGGAAGCAAAGGGAGTAACTGTGGGATACATAAATAGAAATGGCAAAATTAAAAGACGAGTAGGTATGAAACACATCATGCAATTGAGTCAAGAACAACACTTTATATGGTTTGGACACCCCACAAGACTGAGCTGGTTCAGTCTACTACAACGACCCACATTGAAGAAATGTGATGGACACAAAAACACGGGAGGACCAAGTAAGAATTAGAATGATGGTATTAAGAACATATTTAGAGAAATGTTTAAGACCATCTTACAAAGAGTATACAACATATCCTCAAAACCCCTACCCCACCTCACACACACACACACGCACATGCACACACGCACACACGCACGCGCATGCGCGCGCGCACACACACACATCTCCCAGCATTTCATTTAGGTAAATAATGAATGAGAAAAAGAGTAAGAAGAAGACATATTTTTACAAATGTTAATCTCATCGTATTGTTTCTTTGAATTATTTTTTGTTGTTCACAGGTACGACATATTGTCACCCAGAAACGTGTGTTTGGTACTTTGACGTTCATCTTCCTTTTCAGTATCGTTACCATAGCACCACTTTATGTGGTCAACAAAATGGACTTGAAATTTTATCCCAAGAGAAATCAGACCATGATTGGAATGGTGTCTACTGGTGACCGGGTCCCTGTGGACAAATTTTTATACGGTTTAAATAGTGTGGCTATTCCACTTCTACTGTTTGTTGTCGTCATTATCTGCACGGTGTTTCTTGTAACAAAGTTACATAGTAAAACTGAGTGGCGACTAAAATCTACCAACTCTTCTCAAGCTGATACTGTTTCCAAGAGAAACCAAAAAGTTGCTAGAATGGTTGTTATGATCTCTGTTATTTTCATTATCTGTTTTATCCCAGTTAGTATGATCTTTCTGGCCATGTGCCTGGAGCCAGGTTTGTCTGTTGACGGGAAGTATAGGAATACACTCGTTGTTTGCGGTAGTATTTGCATATTTTGTGAGTCCGTTAATTCGTCTGTAAATATTTTTGTTTATTACAGCATGAGTCGTAATTACAGAGATATACTTCATTATATGTTACATATTAAAAACGCGAAACTTTGAGTTTTAACGAGTGTAATATTGTTTTATTACTTCTTTATCAGTTTGCTATTAATGTAAGAAATTAATAAACGATGCCATTTTATTATTGGATTGAGATCATCATTATCATGATTATCATTTTTGTAGGCGTCATAATCCCGAAATTCAATGACAACCATAAAAACATATGTCTACAAAAAGAAATTTTTGAAAATATTAGATTTTAGAGTTAGTTGGTCGCATGCCATTTTATAATTGGTAGCAATCAACTCCAGCATTTTTGTTGGGTTCTCTTATTTTCCAAATAATGTTTGTAGTCAATAGATTGCCACTGCTTTCAGAACGGCCGGCGTTCCAAGGGTGTGTTAACAGCACCGTAAAATCGTTCTGCTTCATAATGGTTGCTGCTGGATTCGAACCAGGCATGTCGTGATTTTAAACTGTTTGCGACGCATAGGTAAGAGACGATGACAAGATTTAGAGACGTCATGTGATTCACATGCTAGAGGCCATTTCAAAGCTGGTATCTGAACACAGTTGGTCGACACAAGTTCTCTGTAGACAGATAATGTACAGGTACAGTTTACTTACTGAAACGTCACTTGAAAGACTTGCAGCCGAGTACAAAATCACCATCATGCACGGTATCGGGAAGCGTGGGTGGTCATGGCTCACTATCTGACACGATCACCTCCATCGATCCGGTTTGTGTTCTTTTCCTGACTATGTCATGCGATCATTCCTTTCGTTGGTTAAAATTTTTGCTTTTTCCTTGCTCTTTTTCCGGCACTTTATCAGTTGTTGCCAAGTTTTCAAGTGTATTTATTACTCTTCATAACGTGCGCAAGAATTATTACCGTCGACTCAATTTTTTTGTTTTCAGATCAGTTCATGCTTTTCATGTGTTTCTCGTGGGGGTCTTCGTGGTTTAGTGGTAAAGCCGCACACGTCGCACTCTTAAGGTAGTGGGCTCATTTACGACACCGTCATTCGATTCACGCGTGCAGCTTTCCCGGAGACTCCCTGGCGTCGTTGCTGGATCTATGGAGTTTGTGCTCTGTTCTCTTTGACAGGCTGCTCTAAAGAAACAGACCAAGCCAACAAGGATGAAACACCGTGGAATGCATTTGAACCTCTCATCTGTAATCAGTTTTTAAAATGTTTCTCGTAGAACTTTTCTATTCGTTCGTCTCACCGGCCATGGTATTCTTTGCAAGTTCCTCAGAAACCATAGTTGTACTGCCATTAGGTATTTATCAGCATTTTTACTTCTTACTCGCCGACTCCGTGGCGATTGGGTCACGGAAGCAGTTCGTAATCTCGCATATCCTCGTTCTAAGCACAGCTGCGATTTGGCAGCAGGCCGCTTTCCTTTGGTTTTTGGCGAAATGGTAGGGGTCCCGGTCGTTCAGAAAGCAATGGCAAACTACTGAACATAAACTTACCCAGGAATCACAAACAGCCAACAAATGCAGGGATTGACTGCTACGTCCTGTAAATGGCATGCAACTATCTTAACTTGTTACTCATGTATTAAATGCATATAACAATGTAAGCTCCATATTGCAACTAACACTGTTTTCAGCGCATTAGCAGCTAGTTCATTAGCCTCTTTCAGGCAGTAGTTGCTGTTAGTTTCTCAGGTAGTCCAAGAAATTCGCAACATTCGTCGCAGGTCATAACATCTCCGTTCCTTCCATGTTCTTCCCAATGTGTTCATTTGCATCCCAAGAGTCCTGCCATGCAGCAAACCATGTTATAAACATAATAGTATTGCATCACTCCCTTTCTTACATCAAATGATAGTGACTTATTGCATACTATAATTTTATATTCTGAAATGCAGCTTTTATTTGCTCTATTATGTTCTTAATCTTAGCATGATACAGATAATACACGGTTATACTTAAACTAAACATTCATGTATTTGTGCTTGCGCAAAACAGAATGATTAGAAGAGTATGGCAGGATCACACATTGTGTACTCATGGGGAGAACTAGACACAAACAAGTAAACCAAGTGATGAAGACACTGAAACTGATTTGGACAAATATTGAGACAAGATGAGAACCGTTTAATAAGAAGCATTTGTGTCTAGAATCAAACAGTCATAATCAATAGAGGAAGACAGCTACCCCCCCCCCCCCCCACTTCCAGAAAAAAAATGAGAAGAGAATTAGAGGAACACATTAATCAAATGGAGAGGGAATTGACAGAGCTTCGTGGGATATATAAGGATAGGGTGAATTGGAGTGCTTTGGCTGATAGCCCATGCATCAACGGCGAATATTAGAAGGAAATTATAGAACATACGAAATTCGGAACATCCAGCCTACCAAAAGAATTATACATATTACACATCGGCCGAAGAGAACTCGTAATAATCTTCATTACCCACAAATGGCACAGTAGGCTGGAATATCACATCTTTAATAAACTAAAGACATGAGGTACGGATACATTTAACTGTGGAACAAGTAAACTTAGTCTAAACATTTGTGACAGAAATTTCCAACATGTGCATCCATACATTCATTCAGTAGCATATCCTTTATGGAACCTCGCTTCCTTAACAACCTTCTGGAACCCGCCCCCCCCCCCCCCCCATCATAAGCAAGCTGTCCCACGTCCGATACATCTGTTAGGAGATAATCCGCCATATCCCGCACCCATCTTCTCTTTGGCCTTCCTCTTCCTCTCTTCCCAGGCATATACCCCTACTTTTGTTGTTCTCTCCAAACTTTCGTGACGTTTCAAGTGACCGAAATATTTCAATTTTCTTTGTTTTATCGTCGTTAATAGCCAACCTTCTTCAATATTCAGCCCTTGAAGTATGGGTGCATGTGTTCTTTTCTTTATCCAATATATTCTTAGAACTCGTTTATAACATTTGTATTCAAAGTCATTTATGCGCTGTTCAGCTTGTTTAGTAAGTGTCCAGGTCTCACAGGCGTATGTTGCAATAAGTGCAAACACATTTACATACCATTGAAAATTAGTTTGGTCTACACCCGCTCCATTTTAGAAAAAAAATATCTATGAGATATCTCTATCTATAATATCTATGCAAGCTAACGTGACTGCCAATGTTCAGTGCGTTTATGCATACTGACGCATGAAGATTAACGAAGAAGAAAACAATGATAACAAGAAGAAGAAGAAGATGGTGATGACGAAGAAGAAGTTACGGTTACAGTTAGTGCTGCAGAGTTCCACACAGTGTGCTACAAGTCTTCTGGTGATATCTATGGGAGTAGACTGGGGCACTGTGTATGTATAAACCAGGCATTTAATATTTATGTACATTATTTTAAATCTGTGTTTCATTAATAACTTAATGCGTAATGTGCCCTCTCTGTTGTCACTCGATTGTGTACATTAGCAAATATATCACGTATACATAGTTTATTAAAATGTGTGCGAGAGTGCTTCGTGTTGTCTGCCCCATATCTGTACAGTTTTTAACTGTTCACGTGATCTAATTTTGTGAGTGTCAAATTATTCACAAGTGCAAGTTTCTCTTAAAAACTGTTGTTGAAGATGTACATAGCAGTCAATTAGATATTATTTTTAATATGTGTATTTAAATTTTAGATTTTGAAGCATTTTGCTAATATCAAGCTATGAATGTTTTGGAAATAAGGAGACACAACGTACCTCGATACTGCATATAAAGGGCACATTGTTTGCTATGCCGTTATAGAAGCACTAATAATAACTACATTACGCGCTTACATATTAATTTTGAAAACATAAATGCAGCAGCCCCTTTGAATATGTTAAATGTTTTCCGTATATCATAATTCAGTGCAATATACGAACTTTTCAACACTCTTATTTAATTTTCATTTGTATCAGCTGTTATATTCTGTTCACATTATGTACCTTCATTCACGATCAAGTGTTTTGAAAAGTGTTTGTTGCATTATTATGAAATTGTCCCTGCCGTCTACCCCCATTTACCCCCACACAAGGAATACAGGAGCCAGATTCGTATGGGAGTGGGTGCAATATAGAAGTCGGCAAAAAGTCGACAGGGTCGACTTCATTGCACCGGGTTTTATCTCTTATGGCTCTGTCTCTTTCCCCAGCGCGGAAAGCGTCGCACAAAGAACGAACTCAGTAGCTCCAGAATGCCCTCGTGAACTGAAGGACGCGGCCCGGAATCGAAATCCCAACCTTCAAAGCCCGAGTCAGACGGCTTGACTACTTCGCCATGGTGACTTCCGAGAGGGATGCAATGTGTAATACTAGTAAAGACAGATAATTTACAGAGACATGTGGGAAATAATGTGGAATGCAAATGTAAATTGACAGGAAAGTAGAAGGAATATATTTCTTACTTTATTTTTCATTTCCTTCTTGTTTCTTAAGCTACTGGTTAATATTGTGTACACAAGGGGTCATGTTACAAGGATGCATTTAGCTTTTTATATGGAGTTCGTGAAAGCTTCTAAATAGCTGTGCGTTAATGTGCGTATGGGGTGATCAGAAATTATGCCACAATTTAGTCATCATGAGTCAATTTTAAGGATCTGTTCAGCTGTCTGTGTCGTTTGTTCACACATAAAGACAGGTGACAAAACCGCTTTGCCAAGACATCAACAACAACAGTAAAATGCTGGTGTTGACAGCGATGTCCTGTAAATAGGATATGCAAAAAAAAATAAATAATGTTATCGAGTAGACGTTGTAAAATCTCATCCCAATTGCAGTATCTGAAATGTAAAAGTACATTTGCCTCGCCTTAACAGATTCAGTGCCAAACAAACAAGCAGCTTTTGTCCAAACAAACATGAATCTCGGAAAATGGAAAGATTAGATGTATCACAGATAATTCTTAAAAGTTATCAACATGGTAGCAGATTTGTTGTATTAAAAGTAGACAGGGTCGACTTCATTGCACCGGGTTTTATCCCATATGGCTCGGTCTCTTTCCGCAGCACGGAAAGCGTCACACAAAGCACGAACTCCGTAGCTTTTTAGCGACGGCCCACAGGAGACTCCGAAACATTTAACTCGTAAACCGAAGGCCGCGGCCCGGAATCGAACCCACAACCTTCGGAGCACGAGTCAAACGGCTTGACCACTTGACCACGGCCACAGAGACCAAATAAAACTACTGTATATACGCCCATGCTGGTCTCCCTGGCCTAGAAATTCAAACGACTTTCTTCGTAATCCCGTTTATGTAGGGTAAAGCAGCGAGCGAGAATTGGTAGTGGTTCTCGCCGCGTTGGTGACTTGCGTGATGTGTGAACCGGCATCTCAGAAAGCAATGGAAAACTACTGAGAGTAATATTGCCAAGAAATCAACCACAGTGGTAAAATGCTGCTCTTGACAGCAAGGTCCTGTAAAGGATATGCCGGGGGGGGGGGGGGAGAGAGAAACGCCATGGCAGATACCACTTTACCAGTTAAGCCATATTGGACATATGGCGCTAAACTCATATTTTTACGCTAAACTCATATTTTTAGTGGCCAGTCGGAAATTAGTAGGTGATGTTGATATTATCACGGCCTTACTTACCGAGACATTTCCCATTACCCATGTTATACGGAACCAATCTGGGCTAGCCTGAGAACATCGGGCAGCAGACGAGCGTCCGGACACCACGTTTTTTTTTTTTTTTTTTAGCATATCCTTTTTACAGGACTTAGCTGTCAACACCAGCATCTTTCAGCTGTATGTTGATCTCTTGGCAAGATTTTTACAAGAGCGTCGAAGTCGGAAATATTGTTGGTCTTATAAAATAGTGCTAGCTCTATAGGAAAACGAATGGCCCCATACTAGATATTAGCCGCGATAACGTGGTGTCATAATCTCGTATACTCTCGTAGGTAACGTGATGACGGTGAGAATCAGCAGTGGTTCGAATCGCATCGGCAACTTAGGGGTATGTGAGCCGGCCGCTCAAAAAGCAATGGCAAATAACTGAGCGTAATCTTGCCAAGAAATCAACATACAGCTGAAAGATGCTGGTGTTGACAGCGATGTCCTGTAAGGGATATGCAAAAAAATATAAAAAAAATATATATATATTGTAGGGGCGCTCATCTGAAAGCCGATCGTGCCGCACCTCGCGTAATTGCGTACGTGAACGTGATCATGTCATAGACATGTGATAAGTACTGACCAATGAATAAAATAGCACGTGCTTATCGTCCCAGGAGGCATAGATTATGTTTCTGACCGGTGAGGAAATGGCCGTGTTGATTCAAAGTCAGTCAGAAGCTCAAAGAGCGTGATTCGGTTTCTTTCATTTGAAGGATGTCGGCCAGCGGACATTCATCGAAGAATGCAGGTAGAGTACGGTAACAAATGTGTGTCGAAGACAACAGTGACAGACTGTGCACGAATGTTTAGGAAAGGACATCAGTTCACGACAGATCTTCGACGGCCATGTCAAGTGCATATTGTTGCAGCAGAAAAATCCATCTCCAAAATTGATGCAGCAGTCCAGATGAACCGTTGTCGAAGCATAGGTTCGCTAGCGAAATAATTTGATGTGTCAAATGGGACAATTTAAAAGGTCGTTTATAAGAAACTGCAATATCCGTAGGTGTGTTCACAGTGGGGACCCCAGATGTTGATCGACCACCAAAAAGAGGAATGCATGGGATGGTGTTTGAACCACTTGCTGCGTTACAGAGTGGAGAGTCATGCATTTCTCTTCTGCATAGTGGCAGGCGATGAATCATGGTGTCACCACTTTGAGCCGAGTAGCAAAAGAGAGAGAAAGAGAGAGAGAGAGAGAGAGAGAGAGAGAGAGAGAGAGAGAGAGAGAGAGAGAGAGAGAGAGAGAGAGAGAGAGAGCATGCAATGGAAGCATGCTGGATCACCAAAAGTCAAAGAATTCAAGTTACAGGTTTCCACTGGTAAAGTTATGCTGAGCGCATGAAGGGCAATTGTTGGCAGACTTTACAGAACTTGGTGTCATCATCACCTCTACCCACTACTTGCAAACACGACACGCTTCAAAAAGTCATCAAGAATAAATTACCCGGCATGCTTTCTCGCGGAGTGATTTTGTTGCACGACAATGCTCGTCCGCATGTCGCATAGATTGTGCAGGAAGCATTAGCAAGAAAGAAGTGGGAAATTCTGCAAAATTCAGCCTATAGTTCTGATTTGTCACTATGTGATTTTCATTTGTTCGGACTTCTAAAAAAAGCTCCCAAATGGCAAAGAGCTCTCACACAGATGCGGACGTAATGAACGCGGAAAAAATCTTGATCAGTGAGCAACAGCCATCCTTTTTTGCGGACGGCATTCGCAGCCTACCTAAGCAATGGAATGCTTAGCTGAATGCCTTCGGTGACATCTTCTGATCAACCAGTGGTGCAAAATTCATTAAAAATGAATGCTTTGTTTAATTCTACCACACCTGTTAATGATTCTTTCATGTCTCTGTAATAAAGCCATTGGAACGGGTTTCAAATGAACGTATATATATATATATATATATATATATATATATATATATATATATATATATATATATATATATATATACATATATATATATATATCTTCTTCTTATCTCCGTGCAGACCGGGCAACCATGACCGCGAGGTCATGGGCTAACGGGGCTATGGCTCGCCATAGGGGATGGACTCCCTGTGGTCAGATTAGTGTCCTAAACCTGCGACTGGCCTAGCAAGCCGGCAGGGGATCTTCATACTGCTCGTAGAAAAACTAAGAAGTATAAACGGACTGACCCAACTGAAATAATTAACAGCGAAAATGGAGAACCAATAAGTGAACAAAAACACATCCTAATAAGATGGAAGCAGTATTTCGAACAACTTCTCAACATCCCATCAGATGTCACAGGAATTCAAGAGACCTACACAGATGTCACCGAGGAACTAGAACCAGACATACTAAAAGAAGAAATTATAGAAGCCATCAGATTAGCCCCATTGAACAAATCACCAGGACAGGATGAAATACCAAATGAACTAATTAAAGCAGCAAGGGAAGTAGGAACATCTTGGCTACATAGACTATTCAACCATGTTTGGGTAGAACAACAGACACCACGAGACTGGGGAAACGCCATAATTATCCCAATTTGGAAAAACAAAGGCAGCAAAAGAGATTGCACACAATACAGAGGCATTTCACTGTTGAGTCATACTGGGAAAATATTTTGCAAAATTCTTGAAAAAAGATTACGAACTACTTTAGAACCCCAGCTAAGCGAAACGCAGCTTGGATTTAGGAAAAACAAAGGATGCACAGACGCCATTTTTGCTCTTAGACAACTTATAGAAAAATCAATTGAATTCAATGAAACACTCTACTTAGCCTTTGTTGACCAAGAAAAGGCATTTGATAGGGTAGATAGAAACAAGCTGTGGGAAATCCTTAAACAATATGGAGTGAGTACACATCTAACAAACCTATGTAGAAGTTTATACGACAACAGTGAATGCATAGTGAGAGCAACTGGAGGACACTCAGAACCCTTCACCATAAGATCTGGAGTACGACAAGGTTGTGTCCTGTCCCCTCTCTTGTTCATAACATATATAGACAACATATGTAAAGAAACCAGCCAAGCAGAGACAGCAAGAATACCGCATGACGAGAACACAGAAGAAGAACCATCTGCAAATCTAACCATTAGAGAACTCCTGTTTGCGGACGACCAAGCACTAATAGCAAAATCAGAAGCTGAATTACAAGACCACATGAATAGTCTAAACGAAATGTGTAGGGAACATAACATGAAAATTAGCACAAGCAAAACAGAGGTAATGACTATAACTAAAGAAGAACAAACAGCAACAATTCACCTAAACGAACATCCCTTGAAACAAGTAAAGAGCTTCAAGTACCTAGGAAGTATAATATCATCAAATGGCAGATCAGAAGACGAGATCGAAAATAGGTGCAATAAGGCAAATCAACTCATTGGACAAATGGCACCAATACTAAAGAACAAACATGTATCAATAACTACTAAGAAAGCACTTTACAACACAATCTTCCTACCAACTCTGTGCTACCAATGCCAAACCTGGACAATGACAGAAAAAGAGAAAAGAAAAATCACAACAACAGAAATGAGGTTCCTGAGAAGAATACTCAACGTATCAAGAAGAGATAAGATCAGAAATGAAGAAATCAGGACTAAAGTGGGGGTTAAAGCTGCTCTAGATTTTATTAGAAAGCAGCAAGTCAAATGGTTTGGCCATGCAAGTAGGCTACCAGTCAACAGCATGCCACAACAGGCAATGACGTACAGACCAGATGGAAACAGAGGAAGAGGCCGACCACGTAAACGCTGGACGGAGGGAATAACAGAATCCATGGGAATGTCGATATACGAAGCCCATAACCGGGCACTCTCACGAAGTTTATACTTCACCTCGACACCGCAAGGTACAAGAGGAACATGATGAGATGAGATGAGATCTTCTTCTTAAGCTTTCCGAGCCATTGAGGTTCTTTGCTGCAAATACAATCAGTCTCCATTCGTCTCTTTGGTGGACCTTCTCTTGCCAGTCGTTGATTCCAAGTGCTTGTAGGTCTGTACATGTATTATCTCTCCACCGTCTTCTTGGTCTACCTCGGGGTCTACGGTCATTTATTTCCTGAGTGTAAGCGAGTTTTGTTTCCCTATTATCTTCCATTCTTTCTATATGCCCCAGCCATTGTAGTCTATTAGCCTTCATGATACCAGTGATTAGCGGGGACTTAAACAGATCATAAATGTCTTTGTTACTTCTTCTTTTCCACTCTCCACTTTGTGTAACCTTTGTGTTATTATATATATATATATATATATATATATATATATATATATATATATATATATATGGTTAGTTTAGTTTAGTTTAGTCGTATCAACATCACGGCACACGGTTTAACCCATAAGTGCTCCGTTTTCCTCCTACCTAACACCTGAGTCTGGATTAACTCAGCTCAATGCACGAACTGCGTTGCATCGGCGAGAATCCTGACATACTTTTGGTAAATTTTCGAACTCGAAATTTGCCCGGGCAGCGCCGTTAGGCTACTCTTTTTCGATTTCCAACTGCCAAGGGATTTTTTACGTGCGCACAAATACACACGGGAGGCTGATCTCACTATTCAGAGACCATGGGAAATTTTATTACTGGAAGTCCAGGTGGAATTTTAAAATAAATCCCAGTCCTCACCGGAGCCAGATCCCGGAAACTCCAGCACTCGAGGCGGATACCATACCTCAATACCACTATATATATATATATATATATATATATATATATATATATATATATATATATATATATATATATACACACACACACACAGACACACACACACACATCTCTATATATAAAAGACGATTTATGTATGTATGTATGCATGTAGGGATGTATTTGATGCGTTCGATAACGGTACATCCGATTGAGATGAAATTTTCTACATGTATTCTTTTCATTCCCGTGCAGCCAACTGTCATAGTTTGTTAGTGTACAATCAGATATTTACTTACTAAAATTTAATATTAAATTTAAATTATCATTTATATATAGCGAGGGGACATAACTTACGACAAGTTATTTCAAGGGGCATAACTTTTAATAGCATTGCTATATATTTTATATATAGATTGTTGCATTGTTTTCAACGATTTATAAACTCTTTGTCTACAGTTATTTACAGGCATATAAGTTATAATAAATAATGAAATAATCTTTAAGGCATTTTCAAAGTTTTCATAAAAATAATGCATCTATTTAAATAGTGAAAATTTTCTAACTCATCTTTTTATGTTTAAAGAAGTTATCTACAGTCATGTAGGTGATTAAAAACAGTTTACATTAAAAATAATGGATGGTGTGTGGAAGGACATTCTTAAGTTATTTTTGTTTGTTAAATGAACTTAATTAAACGCTCCCCATCAGGGACTGGGTGGAGTTGGGCCGGGTCAGACAGACAGACAGACAGACAAATAGACAGACAGACAGTTAGTCGGAAACGGGAACGGGAGCTTATATGACTACTTAGATTAATTAAATTAGATGCTCCCACCAGAGGCTGGGCGAAGCCGGGCCGGGTCAGACAGACAGACAGACAGACAGACAGACAGACAGTTAAATCCCCGCCAGGGGAGTGCGAAGTCGGGCCGGGTCAGCTAGTATATATATATATAAGATATATATATATATATATATATATATATATATATATATATATATATATATATATATATATTACATATGGAAGAAATATGAGACGATTTATATCTGAACAGGTGTCGTAATATCAATAGGATGGGCTGAACTATTACTACACTTTACACCTTTGGATCTGTTCTGGGCGTGGGTACATGTGTATTCAGTCTACTAACCCATTCGGTCCCTGGACCCTGTTTTCTTTCATCCTCTCAGCCTTGGGATGTTAACCACTAGGGCTCAATCCAGACGACATGACCCTCCTGTGGTTGTGTGCAACAAAATGATGCAGAACTGTATTAATCTATAATAGTGTAGAAGGAGACAGATATAGAGCCAGGTAGTGAGATTTGAAGCTAGACAGACACAGGATCAACAGGGTAGGTTCACGGCACTCATCATAACGCCGGGCCTGTTCTATCCACACTGTCTGCTGTATACGCCTTCTCGTCCGGTCTGGGCAGATCCTCCATTGAATAGTCCGGACTGGCGTGACCGCTATACTTGGTAGTCGCCCTCTGGAAAATGCGTCATCTTCTCTCGGGTTTAGGCTGCGGTGGCTGAAGATTTCAACAATGATTTTAGTACACAGTTCGTGTTGTCCATTCCAAAACAGTGCATGGTGAAGATTCTCAACTGTTGCCACTAAACAAAGTTGATACATGTGACATATATGTCATCATCTCGCAGTCTTTTCCAGCAGACGTTGCTAGGATGCGCTACCTGCAGGCACGAGGCTATTAAAAACTCGACGGGAAAATTAACAAAACGAAATTTCGTTTCGTTTTAAGTTAAATGATTGGCCGCGCCCCGGAAACACAGGCTTAATCTAGACAAAGGCTTGGTAGACAAAGCGGTCTGGTCAATCGCCATGTTTCTCCAATGGTAGCGGGTGACCCATTGTTAATGGGTTAATTATTAGCTACGTATTCTCTGCGTTTTAGGTGAGCATTATATTATATACAACATATGTTATGTACTAGGATAAATGCTTTGAGGCAACTAATATCATGATGGAAGTTGTGTGTGTGAAAATTATGAGAATCGCTTTCATTGAAAGGTTGGTTTACGTCACGCAGCCTAGACACCGCCATGTTGTCCAGTCAGCCTTCATAAAGCTTACAAGATAATCTTGCAATGAGTCAATCTTCTGAGATGATTTTGTGAACTTACTTTATTCCTAAATGCTTATTTTTCACAACTGGTCTCTGTGTTTTAAAGTGTTTTTTCCTGAGTGCATATTTTGTATTTCGGCCCTTATGAGGGAGAAATATTACTATTTCACATCTGTGTACAACTTTAATAGTTTGTTAGATAGAGAGAGATATTCTCGCTTGACTTTTTCATGCACTTAGGAGTTAATCTTTTGTTTACCTGGTTGTAAATACACAGAGATTGTCTTGTAGTCTTTTATTTTCATAATGATGTTATGGGATTTTCATGTGGTATGATATACATAATCTCAAGTGTATGGGAAAAGATTCCCATGATTTCTCTTTTATGAGTATTTTACCTTTTATGCTCATGATTGTTACTGCTTGATGCTGTAATAAATGATGTTATAAGATTGTCATTTGGTATGATATATCTATGTATCATCTCAAGGGAGTGGGAAATGACACCTGCTCTTGTGTTTTTACTTTGAGATGTTGTAATACCCACTAGAGAGTTCATACCATGTTTAGTAAAAGTCTAACAAGTTTTTCTGTTATTCATCATATGTATATTCTATTCATGATGTTACTGCTGAAGTAGATCTTTTAACTTCACCCCAGTGGGGACAAATACACATGATGATGATGATGATGATAGTAATGGTGAGGATTATGCAAGAAGAGATGATTAATCTGGTAGCTAGCCTTTTTGCCATTTATCAGTGGTAGTCACATAATGCTGTTTGTAACTATGGAAAGGAGATTTATGAATTGTTTACATGAGGCTATTGTCTCAGGAACTTTTTCCATGATGTGACAGCGGTACTATCAAAAGATGATTGCATATTTAGGAGGTGAAGAAAACCTCCCAGGAAGCTCCAGTATCAGTCAAGAAGAGATGCACCTATTGAGTAGATATCTTACTCACTTTTGGAGTGGGTCAAAACTCTACAGTAGGCGACAAGTGCTAGGGAACTAGCTACACTTTTTTTTTTCTTCTTCCCTTTTGTTTCCTCTATTTTTAATTATGATACACTGTTATTCATCATATATATGTATAGTTTATTATGATACATTGTTATCCAAGTTTGGATTGTATAACTAATCTATATCAACCCTGTTCTTCTTCACTATACAGCGCTAGAGATGGCGGTGGAGTATTGGACTAGTCACCATGCTTGGCACTGGATTTATAGTCAACTTGTTTGGATTTAGAGGTAGGAAACTGGGATATCAGCCTCCTCTAATATTCTACAAAGAGTGCTGGTTACTGCTACTCACCCTGAACCTGAATGTCAATGCCTGGATACTTAACGGATTTTAAATATGCTGAAGTGGATTCCCTACCTCTGGGAACTTAAAGACGGTGTTAAGCTTTTCAAGGTCTGCAAAGACATGAGGCATGCCTGGCCTAGATGGATACAGAGTATAACCTCTTCTAAAAGTCACCGCCTAATTCCACATTCAACTGTCATATTCCAGAGGCTCATGGATAGTCTGGAATTCACCATCATTTACCAGTATGGATTTACCAACTGATTGTGTGAACTCCCAGCTTCCTTTGAATCTTCTCATCCATCATATCCCAGACATGGATAATCAAGCACATTACCAACTCCCGTCAATCAAGTCGTATATTCAGCTGAAGAAAGAATAACCTACATCTTAACCCAGAGAAAGGGGCTGGAATATTCATGCCCCATTCAAGTTAGTTCTGTCAGGAAATTCTAATGGATTATGTGATGTCACTCCTCATCCAAAGAGATACTGAAAGTGTTTGTGCCTGATCCTGATCGAATCAATCACATGGACTCCTGTGTGTCACGCCACGCCAGAATGCTTCAGACTTATTTATACCTGTCTGTTATATCACCCTGGAACGCTCCTAGCCCAGTGACTTAGCAACTGTGACTTGAGAGATTACAGTATATCCACATTGGATTCATATGGATTACTCCTACATGTTTTTCGCGATGGATATATGATCCAGAAGTGAAAGTTCTGGGTGTGTGTGTGTGCAATCCCCAATTTTCTAAATAGGTGGATATATGCAAAGCAGCTGTTTTCCTGGATTATAGAGAGTGTGATTATGGCCAGACTTTTTCTAGTGGATAATGAAGGAGAGGAAGTCATCATCAGACCCATAAGATAGTTCTAGAGACAGATTAGATAGATTTTCTTTATCTATTTCTTTGTATGGATTATTTACTTTGTTTTGTGTTTGACACATGTATTTGATGTGAACCTTTTTTGGGGAAATATTTTTTGGGACTTCTGGTTTGGGTGTATACTTTGTGTGCATTGCCTGAATATGAATAATTTCTTTCATGTATATGTCATATTGTAGCCAACAGGGTTTTCCAGAACCCAAATGTTTTCCACAATACAATTGTTTGTTTGTTTGGTTTAACCAAGCCTTGCAGTTACTTCATTGTTAACCTGTTGTTCCAAAATTGATGTTTATAGTCCAGTTATTGTTACTGTTATGTGATACAGTGAGTTATTGTTACTGTTATGTGATACAGTGAGTCATTGTACTGTTTTTATCTAACAGTGGCTGTTTTTCCTCTGTCAATGTAATCCAGTTGTTGCGTCTAACATGGGTTGTTGTCCCTCTGTTGTATAATACTGTGGATGTGCATGACAGTGGATACTTGTCATTGTTTATATATATGTGGGAGATTAAATGTGGGGCGGGGCACTTACACATAGACACACCCTCTGGGTAGAGTGATTAGTACTCAAGTGTCTGTGGTAGAACTTCCCGGATCTCCCAGCCTTCTATGGGAAACATTTCTTTTATGTTAGTGTTGAACTTGCACCCTTTTCTGCCTTGTTCAATACTTGGGGGTTACGAGCCAATATATTAATTCCTATAGAGGGCGTGTTTGGGTTTTAGACCCCATTCATACTGAATACCCCTAGCGAAACCTGTCCTTATTCTAATTTATTATATTTACCACCTCACAAGTGGGGGCTCGTCCGGGATTTTGAACCCTTACCCCATGCCATGAGTGTGGGCGTTGCCCAGAAAATTTGTACCCATGTCTACCTCTCAAGTTGAGACTTTACAACTAATTGGTGGCTGGTGTTCACAAGTATGGGCTTAGACACAAGTTTTATGAACCTATGGTGTCTTAATCACAAGTATTGTTTGTTGTGTTTCAACTAATGTTCACAGGTGATGTCTTTATTCTAGAAATAGAAACCTGTGTTAATGTTTGTATATGAGAATGGTTAACTCATGTATTTTGTATCCTTTTGGTGGGAGACCTTTTCCTTGTATAGGACCTCATATAATAAGGTCTCTGGGATGGTTAACCCATATAGGATTATTTCTGGTAGGATGTCAGGAATTCTTGATTGATTTTGTGTGATGTTGATGTTAGATGTTATTGTTACTCTGGGATGTTCTTGATTAGTATATTTTGGCAGTATGATAAATATATTACTGTACTATATGTCCTCAATTTTGCATAGACCCACATATGAATCCTGGGCTGTTTAACTATGTTGTCATATATTGCCATTTTATTTTGTGCATGCTCTGTTTGTTGGGGTCATGTACTATTGAAACTTACCCAAAGCAACAGAGAAATCCTAAAAAAATTTTTAATGGCTGAGACAGATAGGATATAGCACCCCAAAAAATTTGTTTTTAAAGAATTCAGTAAAGATATCTTTATTTAAGTGGGACACTACATGCATAAATGAGATTTTAGAACATCAGGGGAAAATAACAATAACCAATTAAGTTGACTTAATGTTAGGGCCAATACTCCACCTGCAATTTTATCCGACATGTATAATGGAAGGAGTATGAATATTGTTTAAATTGCAGTATTCGTAGCCGCCAAGCGGGAAACAGTGGATTTTTATATTCCACCCCATATGCATAACATGTTCGGAAATACTGAGAGTAGATAGATTGACACTGATGATTCCTTTAAGGACATAAAGACGCCTATTCAACGCTTTCAGTTTAAGGGTCTGGTATTCATAACAGATCTTTTATTGTCCATGTGTCAGAAATGGCACTGGTCAATTTTATTATTCGGTTGTTGTAACTCTGTAGTGAACAAAGATCCATTTACTATGTGAGTGAAAGCAATTGAATTACAGGGCCCCTTTTACAAGCTAGTTCCTCTGGCATTACCAGTGACAGAGAAGCATACGTCGTTGTGTGACTGGCGAACGACGGATATGGTTTCGACCGTAAATTTACCCTGTTATTTTTTATTGGGATGTCATAGGAAGTTACGAGCTACCGAAAAAAACCTGCCAGTATCTCGGAAAAATTTTTTGATGTCAGAAAACAGGAAATATGGTCCTCATCTGCGACATTCCCAATTTTATTCTCATCAGAGAATTAGTAACAGGCTTGGGCAGCCTTAGCTCCCATTTTACCTGTTGCTTGTACTGACTTGAAAGACTAGGGATAGCTTGCTAGTTGTCACATTATGTTCTTAAAGTCAGGATTTTTCTCCAAAACATCAAACTATTTTGGTGGTCTAGGAGATAGCCCTATTTATACAACTATTAGCTAGTGGTTGTTGTTGACGTACCTCTCGACAGAAGAATAGTAGGACGCCTTATTCTTATTTTTATTCATAGACCATGCTAGATTGGGCTATAGCAAGGACTATACTTTTCAAGCACTTGGAAGCCATTGGCTGAGAGTTGCTTGACTTTTTACTAGTTTAGTATTTCTTCTAGGGAGTCTAACTAGTAATATATTTCAGTTCAGAAGGAAAAGCTTTCAAACTCTTCCAGTTTCAACAGATTCATTGTTCTCCGTATTAATCGGTTACGAACAGACCTGGAGAGAAACTTAAAGGTGCCCTGATTTTTTTATCTTGAGGAAGTTAACTCAGGAAACACCAGAAAAGAGGGATATATTTATACCTGTGGCTTTCATTGCTTACAAGTAAGGTAACCCATCAGTAAACTGGGAGTGTACCGACAACTCGGTTGTTCGGATGACTATTACAGGGACCACCTACGGCTTTAAATTTATCTATGAACTGAATATAATGTGGGTGGTGATACAGCTATGTGCAATGTTATTACATCTACTTAACGGTGCTTGGGTGGAAATTGTCTACAACATATTTGGAGGCAGATGACGATCAATCTACGACAATCGACGCAGAATTGCTCGCTATTTTCACCAGGAAAGCAACGTATACGTGTTGGAGGGGAGAGAATAAATGCCGGTAACTCATTCTAGTCAGTATAAAGAGCGGATGGACTTATAAACGAGCCAGGACTTTTCGTAGATTTGGCCTCAAAGCAAATGAACCTACACCTGTGCTAGTTATACTTACCCAGTTCAGTATGCCACTATGACTGATTTGAAGGAGGAGATCCTGCTGTTAGCATATTTTAAGGATGATATTCTTATTGCTAATGAAACGGTTGTCGAAGCTTTATATCTTCGTTCAAACGTCGAGAAATTGGTTCGATTGCAGTGGAACCAATACCTCATATAGAGATCTCAACGTCCACTCATATTTCAATGGAATGCTGACAACAGTGGAGAGAGTTACACTTCTTCAAGCGAAGCTAGATGAATCTTCAATGTTATGTCTAGTTGTCTTGGCAAGTAGAAACATGAATGTGGCACGGAGAGATTATTCTACAATAGTGATTAAATGTAAAGCATAATTGGAGGACCTGGAAGACCAAATGCATCAGATTAAGAAGGTGGAAGACTGTGGATGAATGTAGCAGCTCTTCCTAGGTGGATAGACCTGTCTAGGTGGGAGACTTGTGACATATATGTCATCATCTCGCAGTCTTTTCCAGCAGACGTTGCTAGGATGCGCTACCTGCAGGCACGAGGCTATTAAAAACTCGACGGGAAAATTAACAAAACGAAATTTCGTTTCGTTTTAAGTTAAATGATTGGCCGCGCCCCGGAAACACAGGCTTAATCTAGACAAAGGCTTGGTAGACAAAGCGGTCTGGTCAATCGCCATGTTTCTCCAATGGTAGCGGGTGACCCATTGTTAATGGGTTAATTATTAGCTACGTATTCTCTGCGTTTTAGGTGAGCATTATATTATATACAACATATGTTATGTACTAGGATAAATGCTTTGAGGCAACTAATATCATGATGGAAGTTGTGTGTGTGAAAATTATGAGAATCGCTTTCATTGAAAGGTTGGTTTACGTCACGCAGCCTAGACACCGCCATGTTGTCCAGTCAGCCTTCATAAAGCTTACAAGATAATCTTGCAATGAGTCAATCTTCTGAGATGATTTTGTGAACTTACTTTATTCCTAAATGCTTATTTTTCACAACTGGTCTCTGTGTTTTAAAGTGTTTTTTCCTGAGTGCATATTTTGTATTTCGGCCCTTATGAGGGAGAAATATTACTATTTCACATCTGTGTACAACTTTAATAGTTTGTTAGATAGAGAGAGATATTCTCGCTTGACTTTTTCATGCACTTAGGAGTTAATCTTTTGTTTACCTGGTTGTAAATACACAGAGATTGTCTTGTAGTCTTTTATTTTCATAATGATGTTATGGGATTTTCATGTGGTATGATATACATAATCTCAAGTGTATGGGAAAAGATTCCCATGATTTCTCTTTTATGAGTATTTTACCTTTTATGCTCATGATTGTTACTGCTTGATGCTGTAATAAATGATGTTATAAGATTGTCATTTGGTATGATATATCTATATATCATCTCAAGGGAGTGGGAAATGACACCTGCTCTTGTGTTTTTACTTTGAGATGTTGTAATACCCACTAGAGAGTTCATACCATGTTTAGTAAAAGTCTAACAAGTTTTTCTGTTATTCATCATATGTATATTCTATTCATGATGTTACTGCTGAAGTAGATCTTTTAACTTCACCCCAGTGGGGACAAATACACATGATGATGATGATGATGATAGTAATGGTGAGGATTATGCAAGAAGAGATGATTAATCTGGTAGCTAGCCTTTTTGCCATTTATCAGTGGTAGTCACATAATGCTGTTTGTAACTATGGAAAGGAGATTTATGAATTGTTTACATGAGGCTATTGTCTCAGGAACTTTTTCCATGATGTGACAGCGGTACTATCAAAAGATGATTGCATATTTAGGAGGTGAAGAAAACCTCCCAGGAAGCTCCAGTATCAGTCAAGAAGAGATGCACCTATTGAGTAGATATCTTACTCACTTTTGGAGTGGGTCAAAACTCTACAGTAGGCGACAAGTGCTAGGGAACTAGCTACACTTTTTTTTTCTTCTTCCCTTTTGTTTCCTCTATTTTTAATTATGATACACTGTTATTCATCATATATATGTATAGTTTATTATGATACATTGTTATCCAAGTTTGGATTGTATAACTAATCTATATCAACCCTGTTCTTCTTCACTATACAGCGCTAGAGATGGCGGTGGAGTATTGGACTAGTCACCATGCTTGGCACTGGATTTATAGTCAACTTGTTTGGATTTAGAGGTAGGAAACTGGGATATCAGCCTCCTCTAATATTCTACAAAGAGTGCTGGTTACTGCTACTCACCCTGAACCTGAATGTCAATGCCTGGATACTTAACGGATTTTAAATATGCTGAAGTGGATTCCCTACCTCTGGGAACTTAAAGACGGTGTTAAGCTTTTCAAGGTCTGCAAAGACATGAGGCATGCCTGGCCTAGATGGATACAGAGTATAACCTCTTCTAAAAGTCACCGCCTAATTCCACATTCAACTGTCATATTCCAGAGGCTCATGGATAGTCTGGAATTCACCATCATTTACCAGTATGGATTTACCAACTGATTGTGTGAACTCCCAGCTTCCTTTGAATCTTCTCATCCATCATATCCCAGACATGGATAATCAAGCACATTACCAACTCCCGTCAATCAAGTCGTATATTCAGCTGAAGAAAGAATAACCTACATCTTAACCCAGAGAAAGGGGCTGGAATATTCATGCCCCATTCAAGTTAGTTCTGTCAGGAAATTCTAATGGATTATGTGATGTCACTCCTCATCCAAAGAGATACTGAAAGTGTTTGTGCCTGATCCTGATCGAATCAATCACATGGACTCCTGTGTGTCACGCCACGCCAGAATGCTTCAGACTTATTTATACCTGTCT
Organism: Cepaea hortensis; assembly: GCA_963921405.1. Lineage (NCBI taxonomy): Eukaryota > Metazoa > Mollusca > Gastropoda > Stylommatophora > Helicidae > Cepaea > Cepaea hortensis. The sequence goes on along the minus strand of OY992881.1, from coordinate 97,544,866 downwards.
GTTATATCACCCTGGAACGCTCCTAGCCCAGTGACTTAGCAACTGTGACTTGAGAGATTACAGTATATCCACATTGGATTCATATGGATTACTCCTACATGTTTTTCGCGATGGATATATGATCCAGAAGTGAAAGTTCTGGGTGTGTGTGTGTGCAATCCCCAATTTTCTAAATAGGTGGATATATGCAAAGCAGCTGTTTTCCTGGATTATAGAGAGTGTGATTATGGCCAGACTTTTTCTAGTGGATAATGAAGGAGAGGAAGTCATCATCAGACCCATAAGATAGTTCTAGAGACAGATTAGATAGATTTTCTTTATCTATTTCTTTGTATGGATTATTTACTTTGTTTTGTGTTTGACACATGTATTTGATGTGAACCTTTTTTGGGGAAATATTTTTTGGGACTTCTGGTTTGGGTGTATACTTTGTGTGCATTGCCTGAATATGAATAATTTCTTTCATGTATATGTCATATTGTAGCCAACAGGGTTTTCCAGAACCCAAATGTTTTCCACAATACAATTGTTTGTTTGTTTGGTTTAACCAAGCCTTGCAGTTACTTCATTGTTAACCTGTTGTTCCAAAATTGATGTTTATAGTCCAGTTATTGTTACTGTTATGTGATACAGTGAGTTATTGTTACTGTTATGTGATACAGTGAGTCATTGTACTGTTTTTATCTAACAGTGGCTGTTTTTCCTCTGTCAATGTAATCCAGTTGTTGCGTCTAACATGGGTTGTTGTCCCTCTGTTGTATAATACTGTGGATGTGCATGACAGTGGATACTTGTCATTGTTTATATATATGTGGGAGATTAAATGTGGGGCGGGGCACTTACACATAGACACACCCTCTGGGTAGAGTGATTAGTACTCAAGTGTCTGTGGTAGAACTTCCCGGATCTCCCAGCCTTCTATGGGAAACATTTCTTTTATGTTAGTGTTGAACTTGCACCCTTTTCTGCCTTGTTCAATACTTGGGGGTTACGAGCCAATATATTAATTCCTATAGAGGGCGTGTTTGGGTTTTAGACCCCATTCATACTGAATACCCCTAGCGAAACCTGTCCTTATTCTAATTTATTATATTTACCACCTCACAAGTGGGGGCTCGTCCGGGATTTTGAACCCTTACCCCATGCCATGAGTGTGGGCGTTGCCTAGAAAATTTGTACCCATGTCTACCTCTCAAGTTGAGACTTTACAACTAATTGGTGGCTGGTGTTCACAAGTATGGGCTTAGACACAAGTTTTATGAACCTATCACAAGTATTGTTTGTTGTGTTTCAACTAATGTTCACAGGTGATGTCTTTATTCTAGAAATAGAAACCTGTGTTAATGTTTGTATATGAGAATGGTTAACTCATGTATTTTGTATCCTTTTGGTCGGAGACCTTTTCCTTGTATAGGACCTCATATAATAAGGTCTCTGGGATGGTTAACCCATATAGGATTATTTCTGGTAGGATGTCAGGAATTCTTGATTGATTTTGTGTGATGTTGATGTTAGATGTTATTGTTACTCTGGGATGTTCTTGATTAGTATATTTTGGCAGTATGATAAATATATTACTGTACTATATGTCCTCAATTTTGCATAGACCCACATATGAATCCTGGGCTGTTTAACTATGTTGTCATATATTGCCATTTTATTTTGTGCATGCTCTGTTTGTTGGGGTCATGTACTATTGAAACTTACCCAAAGCAACAGAGAAATCCTAAAAAAAATTTTAATGGCTGAGACAGATAGGATATAGCACCCCAAAAATTTTTTTTTTAAAGAATTCAGTAAAGATATCTTTATTTAAGTGGGACACTACATGCATAAATGAGATTTTAGAACATCAGGGGAAAATAACAATAACCAATTAAGTTGACTTAATGTTAGGGCCAATACTCCACCTGCAATTTTATCCGACATGTATAATGGAAGGAGTATGAATATTGTTTAAATTGCAGTATTCGTAGCCGCCAAGCGGGAAACAGTGGATTTTTATATTCCACCCCATATGCATAACATGTTCGGAAATACTGAGAGTAGATAGATTGACACTGATGATTCCTATAAGGACATAAAGACGCCTATTCAACGCTTTCAGTTTAAGGGTCTGGTATTCATAACAGATCTTTTATTGTCCATGTGTCAGAAATGGCACTGGTCAATTTTATTATTCGGTTGTTGTAACTCTGTAGTGAACAAAGATCCATTTACTATGTGAGTGAAAGCAATTGAATTACAGGGCCCCTTTTACAAGCTAGTTCCTCTGGCATTACCAGTGACAGAGAAGCATACGTCGTTGTGTGACTGGCGAACGAAGGATATGGTTTCGACCGTAAATTTACCCTGTTATTTTTTATTGGGATGTCATAGGAAGTTACGAGCTACCGAAAAAAACCTGCCAGTATCTCGGAAAAATTTTTTGATGTCAGAAAACAGGAAATATGGTCCTCATCTGCGACATTCCCAATTTTATTCTCATCAGAGAATTAGTAACAGGCTTGGGCAGCCTTAGCTCCCATTTTACCTGTTGCTTGTACTGACTTGAAAGACTAGGGACAGCTTGCTAGTTGTCACATTATGTTCTTAAAGTCAGGATTTTTCTCCAAAACATCAAACTATTTTGGTGGTCTAGGAGATAGCCCTATTTATACAACTATTAGCTAGTGGTTGTTGTTGACGTACCTCTCGACAGAAGAAGAGTAGGACGCCTTATTCTTATTTTTATTCATAGACCATGCTAGATTGGGCTATAGCAAGGACTATACTTTTCAAGCACTTGGAAGCCATTGGCTGAGAGTTGCTTGACTTTTTACTAGTTTAGTATTTCTTCTAGGGAGTCTAACTAGTAATATATTTCAGTTCAGAAGGAAAAGCTTTCAAACTCTTCCAGTTTCAACAGATTCATTGTTCTCCGTATTAATCGGTTACGAACAGACCTGGAGAGAAACTTAAAGGTGCCCTGATTTTTTTATCTAGAGGAAGTTAACTCAGGAAACACCAGAAAAGAGGGATATATTTATACCTGTGGCTTTCATTGCTTACAAGTAAGGTAACCCATCAGTAAACTGGGAGTGTACCGACAACTCGGTTGTTCGGATGACTATTACAGGGACCACCTACGGCTTTAAATTTATCTATGAACTGAATATAATGTGGGTGGTGATACAGCTATGTGCAATGTTATTACATCTACTTAACGGTGCTTGGGTGGAAATTGTCTACAACATATTTGGAGGCAGATGACGATCAATCTACGACAATCGACGCAGAATTGCTCGCTATTTTCACCAGGAAAGCAACGTATACGTGTTGGAGGGGAGAGAATAAATGCCGGTAACTCATTCTAGTCAGTATAAAGAGCGGATGGACTTATAAACGAGCCAGGACTTTTCGTAGATTTGGCCTCAAAGCAAATGAACCTACACCTGTGCTAGTTATACTTACCCAGTTCAGTATGCCACTATGACTGATTTGAAGGAGGAGATCCTGCTGTTAGCATATTTTAAGGATGATATTCTTATTGCTAATGAAACGGTTGTCGAAGCTTTATATCTTCGTTCAAACGTCGAGAAATTGGTTCGATTGCAGTGGAACCAATACCTCATATAGAGATCTCAACGTCCACTCATATTTCAATGGAATGCTGACAACAGTGGAGAGAGTTACACTTCTTCAAGCGAAGCTAGATGAATCTTCAATGTTATGTCTAGTTGTCTTGGCAAGTAGAAACATGAATGTGGCACGGAGAGATTATTCTACAATAGTGATTAAATGTAAAGCATAATTGGAGGACCTGGAAGACCAAATGCATCAGATTAAGAAGGTGGAAGACTGTGGATGAATGTAGCAGCTCTTCCTAGGTGGATAGACCTGTCTAGGTGGGAGACTTGTGACATATATGTCATCATCTCGCAGTCTTTTCCAGCAGACGTTGCTAGGATGCGCTACCTGCAGGCACGAGGCTATTAAAAACTCGACGGGAAAATTAACAAAACGAAATTTCGTTTCGTTTTAAGTTAAATGATTGGCCGCGCCCCGGAAACACAGGCTTAATCTAGACAAAGGCTTGGTAGACAAAGCGGTCTGGTCAATCGCCATGTTTCTCCAATGGTAGCGGGTGACCCATTGTTAATGGGTTAATTATTAGCTACGTATTCTCTGCGTTTTAGGTGAGCATTATATTATATACAACATATGTTATGTACTAGGATAAATGCTTTGAGGCAACTAATATCATGATGGAAGTTGTGTGTGTGAAAATTATGAGAATCGCTTTCATTGAAAGGTTGGTTTACGTCACGCAGCCTAGACACCGCCATGTTGTCCAGTCAGCCTTCATAAAGCTTACAAGATAATCTTGCAATGAGTCAATCTTCTGAGATGATTTTGTGAACTTACTTTATTCCTAAATGCTTATTTTTCACAACTGGTCTCTGTGTTTTAAAGTGTTTTTTCCTGAGTGCATATTTTGTATTTCGGCCCTTATGAGGGAGAAATATTACTATTTCACATCTGTGTACAACTTTAATAGTTTGTTAGATAGAGAGAGATATTCTCGCTTGACTTTTTCATGCACTTAGGAGTTAATCTTTTGTTTACCTGGTTGTAAATACACAGAGATTGTCTTGTAGTCTTTTATTTTCATAATGATGTTATGGGATTTTCATGTGGTATGATATACATAATCTCAAGTGTATGGGAAAAGATTCCCATGATTTCTCTTTTATGAGTATTTTACCTTTTATGCTCATGATTGTTACTGCTTGATGCTGTAATAAATGATGTTATAAGATTGTCATTTGGTATGATATATCTATATATCATCTCAAGGGAGTGGGAAATGACACCTGCTCTTGTGTTTTTACTTTGAGATGTTGTAATACCCACTAGAGAGTTCATACCATGTTTAGTAAAAGTCTAACAAGTTTTTCTGTTATTCATCATATGTATATTCTATTCATGATGTTACTGCTGAAGTAGATCTTTTAACTTCACCCCAGTGGGGACAAATACACATGATGATGATGATGATGATAGTAATGGTGAGGATTATGCAAGAAGAGATGATTAATCTGGTAGCTAGCCTTTTTGCCATTTATCAGTGGTAGTCACATAATGCTGTTTGTAACTATGGAAAGGAGATTTATGAATTGTTTACATGAGGCTATTGTCTCAGGAACTTTTTCCATGATGTGACAGCGGTACTATCAAAAGATGATTGCATATTTAGGAGGTGAAGAAAACCTCCCAGGAAGCTCCAGTATCAGTCAAGAAGAGATGCACCTATTGAGTAGATATCTTACTCACTTTTGGAGTGGGTCAAAACTCTACAGTAGGCGACAAGTGCTAGGGAACTAGCTACACTTTTTTTTTCTTCTTCCCTTTTGTTTCCTCTATTTTTAATTATGATACACTGTTATTCATCATATATATGTATAGTTTATTATGATACATTGTTATCCAAGTTTGGATTGTATAACTAATCTATATCAACCCTGTTCTTCTTCACTATACAGCGCTAGAGATGGCGGTGGAGTATTGGACTAGTCACCATGCTTGGCACTGGATTTATAGTCAACTTGTTTGGATTTAGAGGTAGGAAACTGGGATATCAGCCTCCTCTAATATTCTACAAAGAGTGCTGGTTACTGCTACTCACCCTGAACCTGAATGTCAATGCCTGGATACTTAACGGATTTTAAATATGCTGAAGTGGATTCCCTACCTCTGGGAACTTAAAGACGGTGTTAAGCTTTTCAAGGTCTGCAAAGACATGAGGCATGCCTGGCCTAGATGGATACAGAGTATAACCTCTTCTAAAAGTCACCGCCTAATTCCACATTCAACTGTCATATTCCAGAGGCTCATGGATAGTCTGGAATTCACCATCATTTACCAGTATGGATTTACCAACTGATTGTGTGAACTCCCAGCTTCCTTTGAATCTTCTCATCCATCATATCCCAGACATGGATAATCAAGCACATTACCAACTCCCGTCAATCAAGTCGTATATTCAGCTGAAGAAAGAATAACCTACATCTTAACCCAGAGAAAGGGGCTGGAATATTCATGCCCCATTCAAGTTAGTTCTGTCAGGAAATTCTAATGGATTATGTGATGTCACTCCTCATCCAAAGAGATACTGAAAGTGTTTGTGCCTGATCCTGATCGAATCAATCACATGGACTCCTGTGTGTCACGCCACGCCAGAATGCTTCAGACTTATTTATACCTGTCTGTTATATCACCCTGGAACGCTCCTAGCCCAGTGACTTAGCAACTGTGACTTGAGAGATTACAGTATATCCACATTGGATTCATATGGATTACTCCTACATGTTTTTCGCGATGGATATATGATCCAGAAGTGAAAGTTCTGGGTGTGTGTGTGTGCAATCCCCAATTTTCTAAATAGGTGGATATATGCAAAGCAGCTGTTTTCCTGGATTATAGAGAGTGTGATTATGGCCAGACTTTTTCTAGTGGATAATGAAGGAGAGGAAGTCATCATCAGACCCATAAGATAGTTCTAGAGACAGATTAGATAGATTTTCTTTATCTATTTCTTTGTATGGATTATTTACTTTGTTTTGTGTTTGACACATGTATTTGATGTGAACCTTTTTTGGGGAAATATTTTTTGGGACTTCTGGTTTGGGTGTATACTTTGTGTGCATTGCCTGAATATGAATAATTTCTTTCATGTATATGTCATATTGTAGCCAACAGGGTTTTCCAGAACCCAAATGTTTTCCACAATACAATTGTTTGTTTGTTTGGTTTAACCAAGCCTTGCAGTTACTTCATTGTTAACCTGTTGTTCCAAAATTGATGTTTATAGTCCAGTTATTGTTACTGTTATGTGATACAGTGAGTTATTGTTACTGTTATGTGATACAGTGAGTCATTGTACTGTTTTTATCTAACAGTGGCTGTTTTTCCTCTGTCAATGTAATCCAGTTGTTGCGTCTAACATGGGTTGTTGTCCCTCTGTTGTATAATACTGTGGATGTGCATGACAGTGGATACTTGTCATTGTTTATATATATGTGGGAGATTAAATGTGGGGCGGGGCACTTACACATAGACACACCCTCTGGGTAGAGTGATTAGTACTCAAGTGTCTGTGGTAGAACTTCCCGGATCTCCCAGCCTTCTATGGGAAACATTTCTTTTATGTTAGTGTTGAACTTGCACCCTTTTCTGCCTTGTTCAATACTTGGGGGTTACGAGCCAATATATTAATTCCTATAGAGGGCGTGTTTGGGTTTTAGACCCCATTCTTACTGAATACCCCTAGCGAAACCTGTCCTTATTCTAATTTATTATATTTACCACCTCACAAGTGGGGGCTCGTCCGGGATTTTGAACCCTTACCCCATGCCATGAGTGTGGGCGTTGCCTAGAAAATTTGTACCCATGTCTACCTCTCAAGTTGAGACTTTACAACTAATTGGTGGCTGGTGTTCACAAGTATGGGCTTAGACACAAGTTTTATGAACCTATCACAAGTATTGTTTGTTGTGTTTCAACTAATGTTCACAGGTGATGTCTTTATTCTAGAAATAGAAACCTGTGTTAATGTTTGTATATGAGAATGGTTAACTCATGTATTTTGTATCCTTTTGGTCGGAGACCTTTTCCTTGTATAGGACCTCATATAATAAGGTCTCTGGGATGGTTAACCCATATAGGATTATTTCTGGTAGGATGTCAGGAATTCTTGATTGATTTTGTGTGATGTTGATGTTAGATGTTATTGTTACTCTGGGATGTTCTTGATTAGTATATTTTGGCAGTATGATAAATATATTACTGTACTATATGTCCTCAATTTTGCATAGACCCACATATGAATCCTGGGCTGTTTAACTATGTTGTCATATATTGCCATTTTATTTTGTGCATGCTCTGTTTGTTGGGGTCATGTACTATTGAAACTTACCCAAAGCAACAGAGAAATCCTAAAAAAAATTTTAATGGCTGAGACAGATAGGATATAGCACCCCAAAAATTTTTTTTTTAAAGAATTCAGTAAAGATATCTTTATTTAAGTGGGACACTACATGCATAAATGAGATTTTAGAACATCAGGGGAAAATAACAATAACCAATTAAGTTGACTTAATGTTAGGGCCAATACTCCACCTGCAATTTTATCCGACATGTATAATGGAAGGAGTATGAATATTGTTTAAATTGCAGTATTCGTAGCCGCCAAGCGGGAAACAGTGGATTTTTATATTCCACCCCATATGCATAACATGTTCGGAAATACTGAGAGTAGATAGATTGACACTGATGATTCCTATAAGGACATAAAGACGCCTATTCAACGCTTTCAGTTTAAGGGTCTGGTATTCATAACAGATCTTTTATTGTCCATGTGTCAGAAATGGCACTGGTCAATTTTATTATTCGGTTGTTGTAACTCTGTAGTGAACAAAGATCCATTTACTATGTGAGTGAAAGCAATTGAATTACAGGGCCCCTTTTACAAGCTAGTTCCTCTGGCATTACCAGTGACAGAGAAGCATACGTCGTTGTGTGACTGGCGAACGAAGGATATGGTTTCGACCGTAAATTTACCCTGTTATTTTTTATTGGGATGTCATAGGAAGTTACGAGCTACCGAAAAAAACCTGCCAGTATCTCGGAAAAATTTTTTGATGTCAGAAAACAGGAAATATGGTCCTCATCTGCGACATTCCCAATTTTATTCTCATCAGAGAATTAGTAACAGGCTTGGGCAGCCTTAGCTCCCATTTTACCTGTTGCTTGTACTGACTTGAAAGACTAGGGACAGCTTGCTAGTTGTCACATTATGTTCTTAAAGTCAGGATTTTTCTCCAAAACATCAAACTATTTTGGTGGTCTAGGAGATAGCCCTATTTATACAACTATTAGCTAGTGGTTGTTGTTGACGTACCTCTCGACAGAAGAAGAGTAGGACGCCTTATTCTTATTTTTATTCATAGACCATGCTAGATTGGGCTATAGCAAGGACTATACTTTTCAAGCACTTGGAAGCCATTGGCTGAGAGTTGCTTGACTTTTTACTAGTTTAGTATTTCTTCTAGGGAGTCTAACTAGTAATATATTTCAGTTCAGAAGGAAAAGCTTTCAAACTCTTCCAGTTTCAACAGATTCATTGTTCTCCGTATTAATCGGTTACGAACAGACCTGGAGAGAAACTTAAAGGTGCCCTGATTTTTTTATCTAGAGGAAGTTAACTCAGGAAACACCAGAAAAGAGGGATATATTTATACCTGTGGCTTTCATTGCTTACAAGTAAGGTAACCCATCAGTAAACTGGGAGTGTACCGACAACTCGGTTGTTCGGATGACTATTACAGGGACCACCTACGGCTTTAAATTTATATATGAACTGAATATAATGTGGGTGGTGATACAGCTATGTGCAATGTTATTACATCTACTTAACGGTGCTTGGGTGGAAATTGTCTACAACATATTTGGAGGCAGATGACGATCAATCTACGACAATCGACGCAGAATTGCTCGCTATTTTCACCAGGAAAGCAACGTATACGTGTTGGAGGGGAGAGAATAAATGCCGGTAACTCATTCTAGTCAGTATAAAGAGCGGATGGACTTATAAACGAGCCAGGACTTTTCGTAGATTTGGCCTCAAAGCAAATGAACCTACACCTGTGCTAGTTATACTTACCCAGTTCAGTATGCCACTATGACTGATTTGAAGGAGGAGATCCTGCTGTTAGCATATTTTAAGGATGATATTCTTATTGCTAATGAAACGGTTGTCGAAGCTTTATATCTTCGTTCAAACGTCGAGAAATTGGTTCGATTGCAGTGGAACCAATACCTCATATAGAGATCTCAACGTCCACTCATATTTCAATGGAATGCTGACAACAGTGGAGAGAGTTACACTTCTTCAAGCGAAGCTAGATGAATCTTCAATGTTATGTCTAGTTGTCTTGGCAAGTAGAAACATGAATGTGGCACGGAGAGATTATTCTACAATAGTGATTAAATGTAAAGCATAATTGGAGGACCTGGAAGACCAAATGCATCAGATTAAGAAGGTGGAAGACTGTGGATGAATGTAGCAGCTCTTCCTAGGTGGATAGACCTGTCTAGGTGGGAGACTTGTGACATATATGTCATCATCTCGCAGTCTTTTCCAGCAGACGTTGCTAGGATGCGCTACCTGCAGGCACGAGGCTATTAAAAACTCGACGGGAAAATTAACAAAACGAAATTTCGTTTCGTTTTAAGTTAAATGATTGGCCGCGCCCCGGAAACACAGGCTTAATCTAGACAAAGGCTTGGTAGACAAAGCGGTCTGGTCAATCGCCATGTTTCTCCAATGGTAGCGGGTGACCCATTGTTAATGGGTTAATTATTAGCTACGTATTCTCTGCGTTTTAGGTGAGCATTATATTATATACAACATATGTTATGTACTAGGATAAATGCTTTGAGGCAACTAATATCATGATGGAAGTTGTGTGTGTGAAAATTATGAGAATCGCTTTCATTGAAAGGTTGGTTTACGTCACGCAGCCTAGACACCGCCATGTTGTCCAGTCAGCCTTCATAAAGCTTACAAGATAATCTTGCAATGAGTCAATCTTCTGAGATGATTTTGTGAACTTACTTTATTCCTAAATGCTTATTTTTCACAACTGGTCTCTGTGTTTTAAAGTGTTTTTTCCTGAGTGCATATTTTGTATTTCGGCCCTTATGAGGGAGAAATATTACTATTTCACATCTGTGTACAACTTTAATAGTTTGTTAGATAGAGAGAGATATTCTCGCTTGACTTTTTCATGCACTTAGGAGTTAATCTTTTGTTTACCTGGTTGTAAATACACAGAGATTGTCTTGTAGTCTTTTATTTTCATAATGATGTTATGGGATTTTCATGTGGTATGATATACATAATCTCAAGTGTATGGGAAAAGATTCCCATGATTTCTCTTTTATGAGTATTTTACCTTTTATGCTCATGATTGTTACTGCTTGATGCTGTAATAAATGATGTTATAAGATTGTCATTTGGTATGATATATCTATATATCATCTCAAGGGAGTGGGAAATGACACCTGCTCTTGTGTTTTTACTTTGAGATGTTGTAATACCCACTAGAGAGTTCATACCATGTTTAGTAAAAGTCTAACAAGTTTTTCTGTTATTCATCATATGTATATTCTATTCATGATGTTACTGCTGAAGTAGATCTTTTAACTTCACCCCAGTGGGGACAAATACACATGATGATGATGATGATGATAGTAATGGTGAGGATTATGCAAGAAGAGATGATTAATCTGGTAGCTAGCCTTTTTGCCATTTATCAGTGGTAGTCACATAATGCTGTTTGTAACTATGGAAAGGAGATTTATGAATTGTTTACATGAGGCTATTGTCTCAGGAACTTTTTCCATGATGTGACAGCGGTACTATCAAAAGATGATTGCATATTTAGGAGGTGAAGAAAACCTCCCAGGAAGCTCCAGTATCAGTCAAGAAGAGATGCACCTATTGAGTAGATATCTTACTCACTTTTGGAGTGGGTCAAAACTCTACAGTAGGCGACAAGTGCTAGGGAACTAGCTACACTTTTTTTTTTCTTCTTCCCTTTTGTTTCCTCTATTTTTAATTATGATACACTGTTATTCATCATATATATGTATAGTTTATTATGATACATTGTTATCCAAGTTTGGATTGTATAACTAATCTATATCAACCCTGTTCTTCTTCACTATACAGCGCTAGAGATGGCGGTGGAGTATTGGACTAGTCACCATGCTTGGCACTGGATTTATAGTCAACTTGTTTGGATTTAGAGGTAGGAAACTGGGATATCAGCCTCCTCTAATATTCTACAAAGAGTGCTGGTTACTGCTACTCACCCTGAACCTGAATGTCAATGCCTGGATACTTAACGGATTTTAAATATGCTGAAGTGGATTCCCTACCTCTGGGAACTTAAAGACGGTGTTAAGCTTTTCAAGGTCTGCAAAGACATGAGGCATGCCTGGCCTAGATGGATACAGAGTATAACCTCTTCTAAAAGTCACCGCCTAATTCCACATTCAACTGTCATATTCCAGAGGCTCATGGATAGTCTGGAATTCACCATCATTTACCAGTATGGATTTACCAACTGATTGTGTGAACTCCCAGCTTCCTTTGAATCTTCTCATCCATCATATCCCAGACATGGATAATCAAGCACATTACCAACTCCCGTCAATCAAGTCGTATATTCAGCTGAAGAAAGAATAACCTACATCTTAACCCAGAGAAAGGGGCTGGAATATTCATGCCCCATTCAAGTTAGTTCTGTCAGGAAATTCTAATGGATTATGTGATGTCACTCCTCATCCAAAGAGATACTGAAAGTGTTTGTGCCTGATCCTGATCGAATCAATCACATGGACTCCTGTGTGTCACGCCACGCCAGAATGCTTCAGACTTATTTATACCTGTCTGTTATATCACCCTGGAACGCTCCTAGCCCAGTGACTTAGCAACTGTGACTTGAGAGATTACAGTATATCCACATTGGATTCATATGGATTACTCCTACATGTTTTTCGCGATGGATATATGATCCAGAAGTGAAAGTTCTGGGTGTGTGTGTGTGCAATCCCCAATTTTCTAAATAGGTGGATATATGCAAAGCAGCTGTTTTCCTGGATTATAGAGAGTGTGATTATGGCCAGACTTTTTCTAGTGGATAATGAAGGAGAGGAAGTCATCATCAGACCCATAAGATAGTTCTAGAGACAGATTAGATAGATTTTCTTTATCTATTTCTTTGTATGGATTATTTACTTTGTTTTGTGTTTGACACATGTATTTGATGTGAACCTTTTTTGGGGAAATATTTTTTGGGACTTCTGGTTTGGGTGTATACTTTGTGTGCATTGCCTGAATATGAATAATTTCTTTCATGTATATGTCATATTGTAGCCAACAGGGTTTTCCAGAACCCAAATGTTTTCCACAATACAATTGTTTGTTTGTTTGGTTTAACCAAGCCTTGCAGTTACTTCATTGTTAACCTGTTGTTCCAAAATTGATGTTTATAGTCCAGTTATTGTTACTGTTATGTGATACAGTGAGTTATTGTTACTGTTATGTGATACAGTGAGTCATTGTACTGTTTTTATCTAACAGTGGCTGTTTTTCCTCTGTCAATGTAATCCAGTTGTTGCGTCTAACATGGGTTGTTGTCCCTCTGTTGTATAATACTGTGGATGTGCATGACAGTGGATACTTGTCATTGTTTATATATATGTGGGAGATTAAATGTGGGGCGGGGCACTTACACATAGACACACCCTCTGGGTAGAGTGATTAGTACTCGGGTGTCTGTGGTAGAACTTCCCGGATCTCCCAGCCTTCTATGGGAAACATTTCTTTTATGTTAGTGTTGAACTTGCACCCTTTTCTGCCTTGTTCAATACTTGGGGGTTACGAGCCAATATATTAATTCCTATAGAGGGCGTGTTTGGGTTTTAGACCCCATTCATACTGAATACCCCTAGCGAAACCTGTCCTTATTCTAATTTATTATATTTACCACCTCACAATACACAGTCACGAAGCTGACGGTTGTAGCAAGCAGTTCGTGCCAAGGTCATCAAGGGCAGGACTCAGGCTACTAGCGTGTGAGCTCTACAGCGCAGGTTAACACAAAGCCTCTGGGCCTCACAGGCCTGCTATAACATGGAATAGTTCATGGTTACTGTGGCATAACGCAACCAACATTATTCATTTACCAACAACTGCCGCAAAAAGAGGAAACAACATTAAAAGAAATTGACTTCACAACCACAAATGGAGACTAGGACTTAAAACTTAACATCGAAACTGGAACTGAACAAGTGACAAATGACATGGATTCTTAGAAAGATTGCATCAGACAAAGCTCGGAAGACCATTGGACGAAAAGGAACATGTGACCGCTTCGCGCCAAAGCATAATTAGCATATGTTACTATTTCATCAGAAATGTTAATAAGCCCGCACTCTTTTCTGAAATCCGCTCCTGAACAGATGTGAGAAGATTGTGTGACCAAAATTTTCAATGGGCAAGGCAGAATGTCTGAATTTCGGGTGAGCTTGTTAGGCCTTAGATTAAACTGATAACCCGATGTATCAAGTGTCAAAAGAACGGTATCCAGTGTTTGTGATGTCAATTGAAATGTATTATTATTAATTAAAACCTCTGAAATGTAAAAATGCTCGACTGTGGGTTCAAACGACGCAGAGCCATTCCCGGGCAAAATGACTCTCTAATATTCTCTTAGATGAAACTGCAATCTCTGATATTCTTAGAGATAATTATTAACTTTAAGAAGTGCATTATACTACTACATTCTATTCTAAACAACTGTGAGGAGTGATGATTCTAAAGCAATCTTGCGCATTTCACCAGAAACACTGATAAAAGATGCTATCACTATCTACAGCTGAAATGACAGTTCGTGTACTAGAACAAGTGCCTTGTTCTAAAACAGACTTATCTATGCCTATTTACAATCTAGAAAGCTGAAAGAGAAATCAATCTTTCCTTTCTCCTTCATCTATTGAATTAATAGGGTTTGGCGGAATAAATATTTATATTTATGTCAAATTTAATTAGATAAGGGCACACATGAATTGCTTTACATGAGAAAGTTGTGCTTCGCGGAACACCATCACGCGCAGTGAACTTAACTCATTACTCAACATAACTTAAAACTCAACACCACTCATCACCACACAACACAACACTTAACATCACAACAACAACAGATAATGGAAGAGAGTTATTAGACACAAGAAGAAGAAGAAGAAGAAGTTAATTGGGAAAACACAGAGAATTATTTATACACGCGATAAACACCATTTAGTGGCAGAAATGTTATAAATGTATGTCATTTATTTACATGCATCTTGACATATTCTCCCTCTTGTCAATGTCTTACTGTACACGTTCACTGACCCCGGTCAAATGAGAACTTACATACAGCAGGAACAAGTTGATACAAGGCGTACACCGTGTGATAAACTCTGACCACCCCAAATTAACCCAACACTAGCTTAGAGAGAAAAGGGAGGGGAGGGGAACTAGTTCCTACTTCAGGAATTTAGGTTTCTTTTACCTACTTTTAAACGATTGTATTGGTAGGAATGTATATATTTATGCGAATATTCATCAGTGATCTTGGTGGCTACATACCAACAACCACCCAACACATCAGCAAACTAACCACCTAAATCAGACCTGAGAGAGGGAAGCCGAGAGAAAGAGATGAACCACAAGTGAGATGGAGGATGACTTAGCTATGAGCAAAGTATGGGGAGGCCTTCAGTGGAGCTATACGGGCAGACCTGAAGTGGATCCATCAGTCAATGGACCCTGGCTTACCTAATCTTCCAGTCACCAGGTTACCTTTCTCATTGGTACACACCACACCCAATTTCAGGAAAACTGATATTTAATTGTTGATTCATCACCATCACACTTAATATGTACAACATCAAAATGTTTACTATGTTTCAGACTTGTTGACATCTCATATATTGATGCTTGATTGATGTTCTGGGACTATGGTCCAATGTGCAACTTTTCTATTATCTTGTGTAAATCACAATAGAGATGTATGTACTGACCAGAAGGGTCAGGCCAGTAAATAAATGATTAACATGAATTGACCTTCTGTTAATTTATCAGTTCAAACCTATCTGTGTCAACAACTTCTTTGTACATCATGTTGTCAGACTCTAATGTGATTGATTTTGTGTTTGATTGTTTAAAAATAAATTAACTCATAATGACTTACTAAAAGAGGATAGAAGACTCTAGATCTATCAACTGCTCAACATCCATGTTTTCTTCATCTAAATCAGGCTGAGAAAATTCTCCAGACTTTCCTCAGATTTGATAACCAATAAGGGGGTTCCAGAGCTATCAGAATCATTGGAGAAGGGGCAGATTCCCAGTTAGTAATTACCATTCTCACCAGGGCCATAATCTATATCTCCTAGACATACTTAATAGAACGAGGCCTGCAGATAACTCAAGGTTCATATTCTGGGGTTATTGAAGATAGAAGAGGATGGGGCTCTACTTCTTTTGTTAGAGATGGGGCATGCACTACAGTGATCTCCCACTCCCTTCAAAAATATATGACAGTTACCTTAGTGAGGTGTAGATGGTAGGTGCTGATGGCTGTTACGTGGCTGGTACTGGACGATCGGGCTGGCCGGCAACGAATCTAATCGGTGGAAACGTTTCAAGCGGAACGACAGAGCGCTGCTCCAACCCAGGGAAGTTCACGCAGATGACTATCTTGAGTCCGCGCCATGTTCCTCCGTCTCTTGCCTGGCCTAAGATCTCGTCGTCAGCACGATCGAAGTTAGGCTCTGCAATGAGATGATCCAGTGAGAGCAACGTGTAATAGCATCTAGTGTCTAACTAAGAACAGGGTGGTAAGTCTTCAGACATATAAAACACGTTATATACATATACATGTTCCTGCAACCTTCTTCATCTGCTATGATGTGGACTGTAGTGAACCGGGGCTCTCATCTGCCAGGCAGCTCCTGGAACCGCTTCTTTAAGGGAGACCTAGGATGCAGCTTGGACTGGTCCAGTCGGTAAGTGACAGGTAGCTTCAGGAAGTCACCTGTAAAACTCGCAGTCTTTCTCACCCCTTTCATTCACTACAGTAGAGGTTAAGTATCTGTGTCAGGCTTAGTGACGGTCTTGGAGGGATATACGGTTTCTCGGCCGAATCCTCCTCGTGTTCCTGTCGATATCCGTTTCTCTCTGGGAACTTAATCCCAGATAGATTACAAACTAAATCAGGTATTCACCTCTTCCCGCATTAGTGTAGGAGAGGTGTACCTCTAACCAGCCCTTTCCCCCTTTGGGTTTTAAAGGATAAGGTAAGCATGAATACATGGATCTTCCCTCCATGTAGCAGATGAATTTCCAACCACGTTCTTTCACACATTCTTGATGGCGTGATTATTTAGAGTGGTGGAGCTGTTCACTGGAACAGCATGATTAATTTCAGAAGGCTATTTGCCCCCTCTGTTCTACCACGGGTTACTTTCGGCTAGAAATAACTCTGTGGTCTCCCGTGTCAAACCTGACCGCGATGCGGACCCTCCGGCCCGTTGTGTGACAGCAGGTTCCGCTTAATACTCATACTTTGCCTTCTTAATATATATATATATATATATATATATATATATATATATATATATATATATATATATATATATATATATATATATATATATATATATATAGTTTATTACATAGAAAAGGTGACACCAATACATTTGGAACAAAACAAACTGCAGAAGCTGCCGGATCAACAAAGCAATACTCTAACTCTCCTCTTGTTGTAGCGTCGATCCTTGACCTGTTGACAATCAAGGTTTACGGCCTGGTATGCCCTAACACATTTAGTCTTCAGGGTGTATATACTCGCACCAAGATTGACTTTATCAAGCTGTAAGAACTCTTTTTCCCCCATGTCGACTGACACCTATATATTTCACTATTTCTATCTATTTGCAGACTGCACGGATGAGATCAATGGGCAAGACGGCGTTTATCTGCAAAGCATTGTGGAACGTATTGAGCAAGGCAAGATACGTAGAGCGTCCTGGTCATCCACTACACCTGTGTTCGTCCTGACCTGTCTCACCACTGGACTCAGATGGACTCGGGCAAGAGAGTGAGGTCGACGAATTCCACTGCTCTTCCTCACTTTAATCCAATACATCGCGCAAGTCATTCTTCATACAACTTCATATATCACCTTCAGGCCCTGTGGCGATGGGCGAGCGGCGAAGAAGCAGGCGTGGGTACGCTGGCAGTCGTATTCGCAGACCTGCACACAGGTGGCTCAGGCCATATGGTCGTCTTCTACTGACTGGAACAGCAGTGGGATTCGGAAGCCCCCTGAGTGACTGAGCAGCCCTCTATAGGAAAGCACTGCTCACCTCCATAGCACGAGGAAGGCGCTAGAAAGGTGTCCTAAACATTGTCTGCTCCATCATTGCCTAACTAGGTAGCGGCGGTTTGTTGGTACCCTATACTGCGGTCAACACACAAACAAAGTAAAAACAGGTAAAACTAACAGAGCTAACCATATTCCCTTGACAATCGGAATTTGGAATGTACGCGCCCTACTTGATAGAGACAGCGCGTCGAGCCAAGACAGACGAACAGCACTGATTGGGCGAGAGCTGGGCAGGTATAACATCGACATTGCAGCCTTGAGCGAGACACGACTTGCAGAAGAAGGCCAAATCTGTGAAGTGCGTGCCGACTACACATTTTCTTTGGAGTGGAAGGAAAAGCAATGAAAGAACCAATCCGGTGTGGGATTTGCCACTAAGTCGGCCCTAAGTTAGCTGAATTTTCGAAGGCTATAAATGACAGGCGTAAGACTATTAATTTACCCATGCTGAAAGGAAAGAAGCATGCAACCAATTTGAGTGTCTACGCACCAACTATGACACATGAAGATGACGTCAAAAACAAGTTCTATGAAGACCTGCACAACGTATTACCATCTGTTCATAAAAGAAACAAACATCAACTCCTTGGGGACTACAATGCCAGAATAGGCAAGGACACCGCCTCTGTGGCATCATTGGAAAGTACGGAGTCGGAAATTGTAACAGCAATGGGCTCCTCCTCTTTCAAATCTGTGCCGAACACAATTTTCCGTCTTCCCACTAGAAATAGGACATCATGGATGCACCCTCGTACGAAACACTGGCACCTCATTGACTATGTCATAGTCAGGAGGAGTGACAGACAAGACGTTCAGGTGACAAAATCCATGTGTGATGCCGAATATTTGACATACCATCGTCTCATTATCTCGAAAATAAGCTTACATATCAAACCACCACGGAGTCCTCAAGGAATAAATATGCAAAAAAAAAACACACAAAAAAACAAATAGTAAATTTCACCGGCCTAAAAAGCAAAAAGAATGCAGCTGTCTTTTGAAATCATGCTCGAAGACCGCCTCAAGACAAATGCTGCAGCTAAACAGTACGCGGAAACAGTGAACATAAAAAAGATGCCTTCAATAACATTCGGAGAGTAGTGCAGCAGAAACTTCGGCACATTCGGGACTCATGACTGAGCAACAAAGCTGATGAAATTCAAGGCTTTGCTGTCAGACATAATAAGAAAAACTTCTGTGACTCACTGAAAGCGGTCTTCGGTCTTCCATCACCAGGCATAGTTCCGCTCCTCAGTGCAGATGGGGGAAGATTGGTCACCGATAAGAAAGAAATCATTCAACGCAGTTCTGGGCAGAGCAATTCAGCAACATCTTAAATGCAACTTCCTTCTTCGATGATGAAACCATCAACTGCCTTCCTAAAGTTCCCACTAATGATACACTTGATGACCTGCCAACCATAGTGGAACTAAAGAAAGCAATCCAGCAACTTTCCAGTGGAAAAGCGCCTGATCCTGACTCCATCCCAGGAAAGATATACAAGGCATGTGGGCCGGTCTTAATAGAGCAGCTTCAACAAGTCGTTACAACCATATGGGTGAAGGAGAACATGCCACAAGATGTCAAAGACGCGTCAATAGTCCACCTTTACAAACGTAAAGGAAACCGCCAATCTCGTGACAACCATCGAGGCATCTCCTTGCTCTCAATCGCAGGGAAGATACTCGCCAGAATTCTTCTCAATCGCCTCACGGCCCATCTCGATCAATGTCTTCTTCCTGAGAGTCAAAGTGGCTTAAGAAAACAACAAGGAACTGTTGACATGATTTTTGCTGCAAGGCAGCTGCAAGAAAAATGTCAGAAACAGAACTCTGAAATGTTCTCCACTTTCATTGACCTTATCAAGGCCTTTGATTCATTCAGCAGAGAAGGAATGTGTAAGATTATGACGAAATATGGCTGTCCACAAAAGATTGTCCAAATAGTGCGGCTTTTACATGATGGTATGCAGGCAAGAATAAAGGAAAATGGTGGACTGTCTGAGCCCTTTCCTGTCACCAAAGGAGTGAAGCAAGGATGTGGCCTGCCACCAACACTCTTCAGCATCATGTTTTCAGCTATGCTGACGAATGCCTTCGAGAACAATGACATTGGAATAGACATCAACTACCCCATGGATGGAAAGTTGTTCAATCTCAGAAGGCTGAAAACCAAAAATAACAGCGACACCGTCAGAGAACTGTTGTATGCTGCTATTGAGCTCTATATGCCAACTCAGAGGCAGACATGCAACACAATGTTTCTGCTTTCTCATATGCCTGTGCCATCTTTGGGCTCAATATCAACTTAAAGAAGACTGTAGTTAAGTGCCAGCCAGCTCCAGTGAATAATCACACCGTGCCGAATATCAAAGTGAACAGTCATAGACTAAGTGTTGTGGACAAATTCACCTATCTTGGCAGCACTGTGTCACAAGCTGCCACAATTGATGACGAAATGAATACAAGAATCTCCAAGGCTAGCGCGGCCTTTGGCAGACTGTACACGAGTGTATGGGACAGAAATGGAATAAGCCTGTAAACAAAGCTGAAAGTCTATAACGCAGTTGTATTATCCACACTGCTATATGCTTGTGAACATGGACTGTTTATCAGCGACACGCTGGGAAATTAAACCACTTCCACACAGTCTGCCTTAGGAAGCTATTGAAGATTAAATGAAAGGACAAGATCCCAGACACTGACGTTCTAGAAAGAGCGTCCATGCCCAGTATTCACACTCTACTAATGACAAATAAGTTACGCTGGTCTGGTCACTTAACTGCCAGATCACAGGCTCCCTAAACATTTTTTACAGCGAGCTGCGTTGTGGTAAACGCTCCCAAGACGGCCAGAGGAAACGCTTTAAAGACACTTTGAAAATCTCAATGAAAGCTTTTGGAATTCATCTTGACACCTGGGAGACTGCTGCTAAAGACCGTAATTCGTGGTGTACGTCATTTCATAAGGGTGCAGTCACTTGTGAAGCAACCAGGACTGCAAGAGCTGTGAAGAAACGGCTGGACAGAAAAACCACTGCAGGAGATTCTCCTCCTTGAACGTCAAAGTAGGTCTTATCAGGGATCTTAGAACTCATTGCTCCATACTTTCAACCCCACTGGATGAAATGAATGGTCATCATCACTCTTGATGGACAAACAACATCTATTTCACACAATATACGTCATCTTGTGACATGCGCCTATTTTGCTACCATTTTTCTAAATGTAACCACTTAATACATCTTATATTTGCTGTTGTCGAAGTACCTTAATACTTAAATACGTTGACATCTCTTAGACTAGCTTCATTCATACTGATGTTTTATTTGGGACGAGAGTTTTCATTGTAACTAACATTACTTCTGTTTCCCACCCCCCCCCCCCCCTAATATTACCGTTACGATATGTATTATAAACTGTTGTTGCAATTATAGTTATCATATTTTGCATGCGTTATATTTGCAATTCTCAAAAGCATATCATCAGCATGACGGAGGTTGCCTACTTTATGCCACCAATTGAATTTTATGGCATGTCTTGTACGGATTGCATTATTATTTCGCTGTACACATTAAACAGATCGGGTGATCCTACATAATACTGTCTAAAATTGCCATGAGGCAAAGGTCCCGGGTTCAGATCCAGAACGAGATAGTGGCATGATTCAAAGGTGTAGAGAATGGGAAGTGAGTTTAGAGTAAGTGAAATAATGACAATAACAGGTTTAGGTAACTCCTCATCTTACCCCCTGTTACTGGGATTATTTCCCTTACTCTAAACTCACTTTCCATTCTCTACACCAGTGGTTCCCAATCTTTCCTAGCAGAGGGCCACTTCTACTATTTTCGGATGGCTTAGAGGTTATGACTATTCTCCGTAATCTCATATACTCTCGTAGGTAACGTGATGACGGTGAGAATCAGCAGTGGTTCGAATCGCATCGGTAACTTACGGGGTATGTGAGCCGGCCGCTCAGAAAGCAATGGAATACTACTGAGCGTAATCTTGCCAAGAAATCAAAAATCAGTTGAAAGATGCTGGTGTTGACAGCGATGTCCTGTAAAGGATATGCGGAAAAAAAAATTTACAGAAATTTACATCTCAGTGCAGAATTGCTTTTCAAATCAATTACTTCTTGCTGAAGGTTTTGCTGTAATTAACAGAGCTTGACAATAGGAAATATGAACGGATTTATGAAGATGGCAACATTATCCTCCTCTATTGTGAACTCTTGATATCCAGAAGAATTTCAATTGTTACTTTGTACTGTAACAAGTCAAATTTCTTTTAAATCACATGTTGGATACACCTCTAAAGTACCTTCAGTCAGCTGTCCGATAAACAGTCGTAGTCTCATTTTAAATGAAGAAATGTCACCGCATAATCCTCTGGATCCTCGCATTTAAAGAGTTTTAATGAGACGTGATGTCTACCAAAAATGCCAGGTCATTAAGCCAGTCATCGTTCAGCAGACATTACCGTTCTGTAGGCAATGCATTTTTTTTAAAATATTGAGCACAACCCACTTCTGGCAAAGCTGATCGTATTCTGGTATGAACCTAAGGCCTATCCACGTCACAATGGAAGCACTATACTCGAGTTTACTCTCGTTTGAGCTCGTCAGTATTGCATATCCCTGACCGGATCCGGAAACAAGCCCCGGATCACTGACGTGTGAAGCGGCGGTGTAACCACGCGGCACACGCTGGACACGCCAAATTATCATAACAGAATATTACAACGTTACCCATCGTATTCTATGCTCAAGATTGCCCAATCGCCGCGACTGACGTCCGTCAATCGACGTGGACCCGAACAATCAGGACTTCTCACTGGCAAGGAACACCAGGCCTCCTAAATGAGAGCGAAACTCGAGTATAGTGCTTCCATATTGACGTGGATAGGCCTTAGGTTCATACCAGAATACGATCAGCTTTGCAAGAAGTGGGTTGTGCTCAATATTTAAATTTCAAATCCCGAAACAACCAAATAATAAATGTATTTTCCCCCCAGACAGAAACAGATAGACAATATTTTTCAGTGCCCAGAAACGTGTCAGAACTTTCCCTTTACATAGCCATCTGACATCACATTGTAACAGTAGCTATACGTATTCCTCGTTCAGGTCTGATAGAAACTATCTGAACTAACGCCTGTTCAGCTCCTTACTTAGAATTTGTTCACACATCTCAGAACAACACCGATGACATGTTTCAAATTTAACGTCGTTCCACACAGAGCTTTTTGGTGAATGATGCAATGATATTTTAAGATAGTGCTGCCAAGAAACTGTTAAATAATGCTAGACGTCCAAACATTTTCCCGTCAAATCCGGAGCACTGTCGGTGCATGCACTGTCTAAGTGGGCCCATTCAACGTTGTTTGTCTCTACACACAACTTCAGAGTTTCAAACAGATCAGTCCCTTTGGTAGTTGCATGCATTGTGTCAAATCCTATAAGTTCTTCAATGACTTAAAAATTATCGTTTATTGCTCGAACAAAAGCTGCGACCCAAGCTGTGTCAGAAATGTCAGTGGATTTATCCACTGCCAATGAAACAAAAATTTACAATTTTTGATATGTGTTGCTCCTTGACGATGAAAATCGTTGGCTAATTTTTCAACTCGCCTGGCCATAGTATTATTAGACAAAGGAATCTGATCAAATTTTGTTTCACACATATTATCGCCAAGCATTCTAGCAGCAATTTTATGGGAAGGCTTGATTATTTCTTTTGCATCGGTGAATGGCTTCTTTTTGCGAGCCAACATAAGAGAGACTTCGAACGACGCAACAACAGCACTCTTGCTCTGTTCGTTAGCCTTGGTGAAAAATAACTGCTGCCTGGTCAGAGAACTTTCTCAATGAAATCTTTTCTTAACTCCGAATTGATCTGATATTGAACATCTATGTCTGAATGTGTGGTCGAGAAGTGTCGTTCCAGATAAATTTTTTTGGTAACAGAAACACAAATCCTCAGATTAAGCAAACTGGTTTGCTACTACGGCTAGGCATAAACATAAATGTCTCCGCCCAATCTTCGTTGAATTCACGACAAGCAACATCTTCACATTTTCGCTGTTTACCATTGTTTGATGTTAGATATTCTACACTCATGTTTATAGGTTTTAACGGTAAATTTTTATTTGAAAAAATCTAATTTCAACATAATAAGGCCAACTCTGCTAAACATTTGTAACAGACGATAACATGGCGCCTTGCACACTCTGATTGGTCATATGGAAACTTTATAACGTTTCGTTATGAACTGAACAGGAGCATTCGATAATATATAAGCATAACAAACATAAACAGAGTAAATTATTGCACGCTGAGGGGGAGCTCTGACTGTATTTTTAAAAAAAAAATTATTAAAACATATTATATTAAACAACGAGGCCTCGCGTGCCACTCTCTTACAGCTGGCGGGCCACAAGTGGCCCGCGGGCTATGGTTTGGGAACCTCTGCTCTACACCTTTGACTCATGGCAAAAATCATGTTAAATGTTTTCGAAAGTTCTCTTCTAGTTGTCAATTCGTATTACTGTATTTTGTTGCTAATATATGCTTTGATTATTATTTACCATCAATGTTAACCATTGCTATTTATATCTTAATGTTTCTACTTATCGAATGCATTATTGTAACAGATGAAGTATACATATACATATAATATGTGCATTGCAATCCTTCTTTATGTTAATGTTCTCAAGATGCATATTGCCGAGTATGTTTCACAGACTCGTCACGATAGCGAGGCACTCTTGACGAATACACACATGGAAACCACAGTAGACAAAAAAGGCGAACAACTTCAGCGTCCTAGTGTGGGTCACATTTAATAGTTTGACAGTGTTACAACCTCCAGCCGCCCACTATCCCCTCAGCCTCACAGTAGGTCGGAGGACAGATGGATTTACTAAATATCGTTGTGCGACGACTGGTAATATTAATATATACCTTATAATGTGAACCCACATCTATCGTCTCGAAAGCCACTACCCCTCGGACAACAGCAAATAGTAAAATTGTCAAGCGCCAACTTACGATTTCACACTCACCATTTTGAGAATGATGTTCACCCTGATCTGGACGGACGAAACATTGTCGTTTGCGCCGGAATTATCTTGACTAATCTTTTCAGAATCAATACTTGGTGCAACCCATCATGAAGTATTCCATAGTGCACTTTACTTGAAGGTGGTTGTCGTTTTCAATCGCCAAACTGTATCTTTCCAACCTCTCTCCTGCACGGACCCAGCCTAACTGATTTTCCAGCCCCTTCGCCGTGACGTCACTACCGTCCGGTCACTTGAGTGACTTCCCTTCCTCGGACTGTTGTTCCGAGGTTGGACTATCATCATACATTTTCGTGTCTGCTACAATCACTCGCTGTCCCTTGTGATTGATGCTCTTCTGTTATTCATTCTTTTTTTTTCTAGCCTATTTCCACTAGTGCCATATAATGATGTTTTGGTACATGGCACATACGGCGTTGTCTTGTTCTTATCTTATATAAATAAGGATTGTTTATCACAAATTGTTGGTTTTATTTTATTAAGATTGTCTCAAAATAGACAGAATAAAGACAATATTTACCGAAGTCACAATGTGTAAGGTTTGCATTTATGGGATCTTGACTGCCTAATTCTATTTATTGGAATGATTGTACGGTTTTCCTTTACAGTACACACGCATGCTAACAACATACACTATTTTAATTACCCCCCCCCCCCCCTCTTCCCTTTGTGTTCCCCTCTTCACCTGAACATGCGACGAGCACCAGTTTTAAAATACGCACAAGGTCAGCATTATCAAAAGCATGCCTTAAAACAATCCGGTTTGCTGCACGTACTGCCACAAGCATGCCAGTCCGTTGCATGTACTGTTACAAACAACCATTTAAAAGGTTTAACGTATCACAGTGTCTGATATTCTCTCTAGTATGTTCTCTTCCAGGATAAGACCACTGTACAGTGACACGGGTGTGTGGCAAAGCCGAGAATTTAACAACTGAGTGCTACACATGTTTCTATTAATACAAGGAACCTTGTGAAACCTCGCTTGAAGAGGAGCAATCGTATACCTGTTTACGTAACAATGTAGAAAACAAATTTGAGATAGAACGAGGTGCACATGAAATCGATCTTGCCGAGATTAACCTCATTAAAAGAGGTATAGAAATGCTGTATCGGTTCTGTCTACCTGTATAGCATCGACTCTTTAAATGAGAACGAAACAACTATTTAAAATGGTGTGAAGGCAGAGGAGATGTTTCAGAGATAAATGTTGTAAATCTGGACTGTCTGAGTAATCAACGAATGTCTGAAAGAGGCTAATGAATGTAGAACATTATACGCATCAATAAAAAAAGACTATTGTGATATACTAAGAAGAGGGACATTGGGGAACATTGTCATGACTGGAAAGATAAATATTAGAAGGGGCGTAGTAACACGGAACGATAATAAGCTATATTGCCTATGGCTGTGGCTTAGAGGAATACTAGTAAAATCTTGTAGTAATCTAGAAAAGAGAGGCCCGAAAGACGTAGAGAAAATTAGTCAACTATGATATGCGGCCAGGCAAATGAAAACATTTGTTACTATACGATTTAATAAGTATCATCATTCATCATTCATTGGCACCTTGCCGTCTTGACAGACGATAGTTTGTATGGGATGGAGTTATTGCCTCCCCATAGCACAAAGCCTGGGCTAAAATAAAGAGATCATGTGTTGCCCATGCAGCATGATCCCTCTCTCGGCCTGCCTAGTTCACTCCAGAGGAAAGGTAACACCCCTACATCTGGAACAAGACAAGCTGCAGAAGCTGCCGGATCAGCAAAGCAATGCTTAATAAGTATGTAGCTTGGAGATTACCACTCCATTCCTTCTCAGATGTTTATTTTTGTTGTTGTGTGCCCATGCGACATGAGAATCATGAGGGATTGCACTTTTAAATTCTTACAATACACGTTTCAAAGATTATTCAGTCCCTGAATAATTACTGCTTGGTTGTTTTATTCCAGTTTTGTTTATAGAACACAATACAACTGTCACAGATGTGTTTATTTTATGTAGCAATAAAAACAATGCATTTGATATTTGCCATGTAGCTGATTACCGGCTCGTCTATTCAGCCACAAGGACAGTTGTAAGCAGGAACATGTAACAACGGAGAATATCAAACAAACCAATGTCCTCGCCATTGTGGTCAGTGTTTATTCTTGAAAGTCATCGCCGCCGTTATGCAATCAATTACCAACAGGTGTGGGCTGACATGCGATGATTCTAAATCAAGTTACCTAAAGTTCAACGCTGTAAACTATCTCCTACACAATAGATAGTTATCGTTAATCACCAACTTACGGCCTGGCTTGACCTGGCGGGTGCTGAGCTCAACTGCAGTTCGCTCGGAGTACAGATTGTCGAGCGTGACAGGCTTGTATAATCAGCCGTTCAACTTGGGCGACGCACTCTGGCCTCAGGTTGAAGTATCTTTGCAACCCTGGAGTACTGTCGACTTCATGTCGCTTGACTTCTGCAATCGCTTTCACAACCGTCTTGTACAAAGACCCTGGCAAGACTGATTCCGTCTCGCCGCGGCTGTTCCGTGTACCACACAACTAATGTCACGTGATACGAAACTCCTTGGAGTCACTTCCCTTTGTTCCTTATCATCATCTGTTGCTCACCGACTTCTCTCAACTTAATCGTGTGTTCTTTGTTCATAGTGATCATGTGAGCCGTTCTCACTATGCCGATTCTCCTTCTCTTGTAAACATGTTCTTACTCTATCCGTTTACCGCTGTCTACCTCATATCGGTCCATTGCATTATGCCCCCCCCCCATTTTTTGAAAATGGTGTAGCCATTTTCACAGTCTATTTGGTTATTTAATCCCATGACATAAAGCGATATGAGTAGTCAGTTTATTACTCTCTACTATATTGTTGTACTTCCACAACTCTATTATGTCTGATAATATGATAGCATGGCATTCCATTAACCACTGCACAAAAAGAAAAAAAAATATTATTATGTTCAGGCACGCCCTATCAATCTACTTTCCGCGCAGACGACGTGTGGCCAACCAATGGGGGGGGGGGGGGGTAAGTCTAACATACTATGAGCTTCATAAGGTCCCGTGGCCTCCCCATAGTAGTCTCTCATTTGCCCTATAGACAAGCAACCTCAAACCTATCAAGGCCATTACTCCCGAATGAGGGGATATGCGTGGTTAATAGGTACCATTACCATCTATATTATTATTTATATATGGTATCATGGAATATGAGCAATATGTACATGCCTTTTGTACCGCTGTACTTCTGAGTTGTCATTTGGGTCTACCGTGTGACGTAATACTTTAATACTCATAGATGGGGTCGTTGCATAAGCCCTTGTCTGCTTGCGGTCTACTTATATTTCAGTTGTCTAGGGTGATTACTTCTTCTTCGTGAAGGATGTCTTTTCGTCTTATAACCGCAAGTTCATCTTAATGTCGATATAGATCTATCTTGTAGACTCATTTACCAATATCTGTGTGTCTGTCAAAGTTTATAATACTTTGATCTTCTATCTTTCCTGTTGGTTGATGTTGAACCGCTTTCTGTAACTTGCATTCTTCATTCCCATCCAATGCCGTCTTTTAGCCTTATGTTGGTATGCTAGACTCGTTCAGTGTTGAACAATGGAGATGTACCTTAATATATATGTACATATGTATGCATGATCATCTATATTATGGAATATGTCAATTAATGAATAAAATTATCATCAATAAATTTCATTGACATATATGAGATATTCATGCAATATCATACACTGACAGCAAGTTAAAAATGTGACATTTGCATTATCAATGTGCTTATATGTTGTAGCATCAATATTAAAATTAAATACTACCATCCACTCGTGTCATTTGTTGCACCTTTGTTTCTTGACGGTGTCATTTTATGTTATTCTTGTTGCCACCGTTGTTATACTATATGATTTGTGTCTCTTGCTTAGTCTTGGTTGGTGTTTCTCTTGTCTTGTATTCTTGCTGCAAAAGATAAACTATTAAGTACTCACACCCTCTGCATATGTAAGAAAATTTTCACTTGAATAATGATGTGTATGCAAAATTATATCTCACAATGGCACAACGATGTATTGTTACCATCATTGTAATATGTGTGATTATATGTTTCTCGGTGATTATCATGGTCTATTATGGCTTGCCGTTCCCTCGGACCTAATCACCGTAGTTTGTGTCGACATCATTAGGTCTTTGATGACATCAGTGTTCTCGATGTACTTGTGCTTGATATTGTTGTCGTCTGTTGTAATATTCTCAATTCTCAGCAATGCTATGTTCTATTTTCGATACCGTAGGTTTCTCTCACTTGGTATCTGCAACTTGGCTTTTATACCTGGATTGGCTGATCGCTTACTTATAATGAATGGAACATGTAATCTGATAATTTGCATATGATCGATGGAATATGTAATGTGATAATTTACATCTGATCGATGGAATATGTAATGTGATACTTTACATTTGATTGATGGAATATGCCGCATGACAGATGAGTTCATATTACCCATCATTAAACCTACTATCACTCAGTTATTTAACCCTGGGTGTGGTTTGTCCTACTTGTTTAACCTGGGCTGGTCTTTTCAGCTAGCTGGTTTGTGCTGTTTTGGCGCCCTAGGATTGTAGACCTGGAATGCTACCACTTCCAGCTATCTGGATGGATTTACGGTGGTGCTTGCACGGTTCCACAACTCTTTCATTCATCTTCTGTGCATTCTGGTAATTATAAAAAATGGAAAAATATATGTACATATCTGACTCTCATTAATTAATTAAGTACAATGTCAAATTGACTGCTGGTATCTGTACTCATTCTATACGGCAGTTCAGAGTTTCAAGTAATATTTGGATACCTGTGTCTCCTTGTTACCCTTAATGTACTCTGACTATGCACGTTTTAATGTATCTCATTACCGTATAGTATCTTTCTTATGTACTGAAGTTTAAAAAGTTGTTGTTTTTATTGTGTATATAGTGCATGATGATGTATTTAATTGTATATTTATGTGTCTAACTGTATAACAAGATAGTTTGAGATGGTAAGTAACTTGAATGTTGAATGTATATCTAAAGAGATGTTACTTTTCTTATTGTTAATCAGGTACTATGCTTATCTTGTGACTCTACTGTGTTCTCCATGTGTATGGTAGTGCTGTTTGTTTTCTGTATCCTAAACATACTAATTAAAATCATAAGATATTTATAGAATATCTGTGAAAGTTACTTTAATTATTATCACAGTTTTACAGTGGGATAAAATAAATATGTTTATTACATTGAACTGTCAGTGATCTAATTGTAATTGTTTATATGCAGTTCAATGTATCTGTAGTCGTTATCTTTTGGTACCCTTTTTCTCTAGTTGATGTTTTTTGTCTTCGATTTCGTCTTTTGTTTAAGCCTATCGCTCTCCAGTATCTTTCCCAGTTTGTTATTTTAATTTTTTGTATTCTTGTGTCTATTTCTGTTTTAGATATTCCTGACTTTGTCCAAGTTTCTCTTGCTATGTCAGATTTGGTGTAGCATACATTAGATATTTTCGGTGGAGTTTTATTCTGCTATCCTAATTGAGTATAGTCAATCTTATCAATTTGTCGAGGTGTTACCCTATTTCTTGACTTTACTGGTCGATGTATCGTTTCTTCTCCAATCGAGGATGAAGTAGATATATATCCTAAGTGTGGAGAATATTTTTCTGCGGCATTTGCAATTGTTTTTGTCTTTCTACTTTTGTTTGTTTTTTTTCTTTTAGATATGGACCTATGATCTGTTTTACTGTTACTGTGCTTTCACTAAACGATGGACTCAATTTACTAAACTTTTCTATTGCGAAGGTTGCTTTGTCTTTTTCTATTTTGCTTAAATTTTCTCGGAGGGATAGTGATTACGAGTCCATGTTTTTATCTGTTAGCCATCTGGGTAGATTACCTGTGTCTGAGTTGTTATCATCATTAGTTGCTAAGTTGTCATCTAGCTTTTCATCTATCTTACACATCTAATTGGCTTCATATATGCACGCCTCATTGTCTGTATCGTTATCACTGTCGTTTTTTCCAGTTTGAATTTTTACTGCGTTTGTCTGTTCACATTCGTTTGGTGAACTACTAGTAAATAGGAATGCTGCACTGGCTTCTTTCCAAATTTTCCTAACCTGGCAGTCTCTACTTACATGTCCGTACGTATTACATACATAAAATTTTACATTCTTCTTGTAAGCAGTGTACTTGCTAGTTTTTTGTGATATCCAGTTCTGAAGATGTGTGTCATAATCCGGGTTCTTGTCACACATTTCCAGGGAGCCGTGTTGTATCTTGCAATAAGGGTATTCTATCCAGTATCCTTTTTTTGCTCTCTCTGGTTCTCTTTGTGCGTTCTCATTCTTGTAATATGGTCCTCTTCCTTGATATTGTGGGCCATATTGTTGGAATTTATTTGGTTTTGTATCATATATTCGGTTGGACCAATTGGCTGCTGCCCCTATTATTAAGTCTGGCTGCGCCCCTTCTGCGAAAATATCCCTATGGGCGTTGTAGAATGCTTCGCCTTTGGCTTCCATTTCTGCTACCGTTATACATTTATTCTCTACTAGGAATGTTGCCATTTCTGCTGGAACTGAGGAGATTAGTTTGTCTCGAACCATGAGATCGCGTAGTTTATTGAAGTCCGACCCTATGTCGGCAGCTTTGAGCTATTTGTCAAAGAGTGACGTCGTCTCTGCTACGTAATCTAGAAAAGTTTGATTGGCTTTTGGTGCTAAGGTTCTAAATTTAGTTCGTAATCCTGCTTGGTCTAGTGAGAAATGTGATAGAACTCGGTTTCTAACATATGTATAGTTAGTGCGAAGGTGTTCAGGTATCACCTCCACCACTTTTAAGGACTCAAGGGCCAAATACCTGTGGAAGAGTATGGCCCAGTCTTCAGGTGGAATTTTGTAGTGGTTTATTAACAGTTCGAAGTTTGTTACCCATGCCGAGATGGAATTCCCTTGCGTAAAGTTTCTAATAAGCCCGCTATATCGTTTAATAGGATCTAAAGCTGTTGCTGTTACCTTTGCCTGGGCTATCTCTGCGTCTTTGTCTTTCTCTAGTGTCTTAACCTTTAAGTTGCAATCAATCTCTTTGTCTTTAATTAATAACTCTGTTGCCAGTCTTTCTTTCTCAAAGGTAAGTCTTTCTTTCTCCAAGGCTATTTTTCCCTTTTCTATTGCCAGTTCATTTTCTTTTTG